>OX454270.1:20516176-20876754 GCA_949715065.1 Periphyllus acericola | reverse complement strand
CCGCCGTTCCCGCATTACTGTCGTCGTGCGCGACTCAAATAACAATGCAGTCGTCGTTATTATTATCATTACTATTATTATTATTATTATTATTATTATTATAATTGTAGTATTATTGGTATTCTCGACGCACGCAGCAAACAACAATCGATTCACGACGACCGCGAATAACAATAATCGTCGATTGACAATTTTTTAAGCATTTAAAAACGTACCAGTAGGTCACAATGTATAATATTAAACACGTATATATATATATACATGTGGAGTACGCGACGATGTTATCACATCTATTGTACGCGTCCTTCCGTGTGTGTGTTACATACACGCGTTGTATACGTACGTATTGTTACAGTTACCGTGGTTCGGTTGTTCGCTAGTTGGTATACGTTGTGTTCGCAGACAGAAGTGTTTCCTTTCTTTCCGAAGCTCCTGCATTATCGTAGTTAACGAGTGAATGGACTGACCGTATAATATAATATATTTAAGTCAAACGGTCTCAAACAATAAGACGTTCGAGACTTATAGTAATGGTTTTTTTTTTTACTTTTTTTCACTTTTTTTTCCTCCCGTTTCGTCGGACCGCAGCACGATTTGCAACGCAATAGTAACATAACTTTCTGTGTCTACTGTCCGCCGCGAACATCTCCAGGACGACGTAGATTTCGGATTCGGATGCGGTAATTTACCTCAGATATAACTACTCCCTTGTAACGCCCTCCTCGTACGCACGCTCGCATATCATGTGGCGTACGATGGTCCCTCTATATTGTTGTACGTTTCTGTTGGGGAAATATTTTCAATACCTTACGCGAAACGCATCGCATGGGTATAGCACTACTTGTACATATTATTATTAATTATTATTGCTGGAACTTATTTAGAAAATCTACATGATTGCGTTAGGTATGCGAAGAAATTGTTTTAAGCGACAAAAACTTTAATCGGAAAGAAATGAATTTTTACGATTACTAGCCCGTCAATATATTATACTAAAGCGAATTGTATCGTATTGAAATATATAAAGATTAAGCGATAACTTTTTGAACTCTAATCTGTAGTAAACTTCGTTGTACCACTAAATAGTATTACCTATTACTATCATACACAAGTGTCTTCAGCAGTAATCAATTGATTTATAATTTATAATCATTTATTATCATTAGTGAACCATCTAAATTAATGGGCGGTACGTTGAATGTTAAAAAAAATAACTAAATGTTATAACTTTATAAGTGTTCCGTAGTATAATTCAGTACAACAAATGATAGAATTTTAAAAATAAAATTATTTGTATTTATAACATACGCAAACAAAGAGCCTCCTCCCCAGGATTCAACTTTGATACTATTTACTACGTATTTGATTTATTTTGTAGGTATATTTTTAGATACACTAAATAAACACAATAATAATACGTATACACTATACACGGATTGGAGTGCATTTTTCAGATGTGCCCACCTAAAGTGTGTTTATTGCATGCATGGTTTTCAAATAATTCTACTAATCGTGTTGCAAAAAAAAATTAAAACAAATTGGAAGCCAATGATGGCTATGGTCCAAAAACAATAAAAACAAAAATAAAAACGAAAAGAACATGTTCAATGTTTACATTTTGTTATGATTAAAACTAGTTTTTGAACGAATTCGAACCATTCGTATGTGGACGCATTTCTTTGTCCATAGCGTATTATTTCCATCCACTTAAATCACCCTAACTGATGATTAAAAGTTTATACTCATGAGTACACTTACTAAACATATATACAAATCATTTAAAACCATAATACCTCATCGTTTTATTTAAATGCATTTTTTAAATACGTGTTTTGGACTAAAACGTACATATTACGTTTACTCCCATTTGTTTTTGAATAATTAGTTAAGTATCGAGATTTATAACAACTATGTAGTACACGTAACTTTACGAGTACATTCTCAAATAAATGTTTAAATAACTAATATATAACGTTCCTCACTAAACAAGTATAGTAGTAGTATCACGCACTTGAATCATTCAGAAGGTAAATGACACATAAGAAAAAAATAAATATAATATGAGTAGCATCCCCCCCCCAATAGAGCATTTGTGTGACTATTACTTATTATTATCCGCTAAACAAATAATTGGAATAGAAAAATTGATGAATTAAGACTTTTTAGATCGGAATATGTTTAGTAACACGGGTGCGAAAAAGTATAACTGAATAAATATTTACATTTTTAAACCTGTAATCGCGTCTCGTGGTTCAATATAATGTATTCCACATAGAAATATTACGTAGCTTAACTATGTTACAGTGCCTATAATGTTGGTAAAATGTGCGTAATACATGATTGCGAATTCATTACGATTTGAGTAAATAAGACCATACAATTAAATACTCACTGTAGCGCGTGATTTTCTCGTCGGTATGCTTGAAGGTGACAATGCACTGTGTCCAATGCCCAATAAGTATAACTCATATTTGTTTTATTAAACACCGATCCCCAACGAAGAGTAAGTTAAACATTACTTCGTTGTACATAATAGTACCACTTCTATCGACAAATGTTGTATTTATTTAACGTGTTTAACGTCTCGTGTTTTTGCTGGACACGTGTAAACATCACACTAATGCACTAGTCCGACCGACGAAATCACTGTTTAGCCTATTATTCTGTTTTCGATTTAACGACACCACTAAACTATGATTAACCGCGCGAGATGTCTGACACAATTCGAGTGTACTCCGGCGTTACGGGCGTCATCAAACTCCTATGATTTTTAAATTGTCCCGCGTACAGTTTCTTGAAAATCGTCGACTTTTCAATCCGAGAAAAAAAAATCGAAGGTCACGTGACATCGGTTTTATAGGCTATTAAGATGTTTACCTTGTCGAACACAGAAAATCTGGGTTATCGTTCGATATTGAAAGATTCTATATCCAGTGCACACACTGTACAACATTTCGTCACGTCTACTAACCGCAGTGCCTAGTCTGCGATGATCGTCTCTATCCTACGTACTGGAGGATTTAATTGAAAACGATTAAATCACGACATTATCGGTGCGCAGTAGAACAGGAACAATAAAACGGTCATTAAATAGACGCAGCAATATGGTACGCATTGTTCATGTCAACCTTTAGACGATCATTGATTAGTACCGGTGCATCGTTTATTAGTAAATGCTATTAAATAAGCGGCGCAAACGTACTGCGGGATAATCAATAACAACCCCAATAACACGCTGCCCTGTGCAGTGACTTGTGTTGGGGATTTTTCAGCGCATGTAATGCGGATGAGTTATCCTGGGATTCTCAAAACGCCTGATTTACGATTCAGCGGTGACACGATGTTTCAAATGGGTAATCGATTGTGGTTACATAATTATGCAGGTTTGCACAAACCTCGTTGTATATAAAATTGTTAACGATGACCAAGTGAGAAATTTGACGTTTCCACTGGTTACCTTTATCTACTTCTAAATAGTTCTAATACGCCTAAAACATAATGAGCTTAATATTCGTTTATCGTTAAGGATCGATATATTATGTTTGTACTGTCATGGTTATAAGACACTATATTACCGTGTTTACTATATTTTATTTTTTTTAGTCTAATGATGATGCATTTTCGCGCGATAAACCATTTGTCACCACCATTACACCTGCAGAAGACAAATATATTGTCGAATAGCTTTTGTGTGACTAAACTACATCGTATTTCAAAAAACCAAAAAACTATATACATTTTTTCCGTATGAAAAAACAGATTATCGTTTTAAAAAGTTGGATGCCAGGACCCCGAACGTCATCTAAAAGGTGGTGAACCGCACACGTTCGATTTTATTTTAGTGTGTTTTCAATAAAAAATAATATTATGGTTTTTACTTTTTATCTCCATTACGTAATATATTATTATAACTCCCTCGTGTCGCGTAAATTACGCGGAATACGACCTCTGCGTGATTATAAACGGCAGTTAACGCTGTGTGCGTACTCTGTGTATGTGTGTGTGTGTGTGCAATGAGTCAATCATAAATTAAGCAGGAAAATCTTGTGCGTTGTGTAAAATAATGATTTTGTTTTATGAACAGCGTATGGTTACTAATTATATTCACGTCTCCTCGGAACCCGTGATTACCCGAAATCTGACGAAAAATCTCGCCTCTACCCGTTCGTCAAGAATCCGAATAACACTCCTCAAGTGTATGATAACATCTCGACGCTTAGGCAACCAATTCATAGCCTTCCGCATTATAGTTCTGCACCGTTGACGCATTCGTAAATATGAATAGAATATTAAGTTGTGATATCAGTCACGGGGTATTTGCCGTAGTTAAATACTGCATAAACTCGCCGAAATCAAATATTAAACGCCACTCGATTGCCAGAGGTAGATTTTAGTTAAATTTAGTTCCGATTCCTCCATTAATTATTACCAACGTGGTCGTTACCATGTTGTACCTACGCCATTAGTACTTATACTGCCCCACTGAGGCAACTGTGCAGTACTGCATACGTGCGTTAAGAACGTAGTGTAGGATCTGTGAGAGCTTAGAACGCATGAGTATTTATAAATTGATTCGAAGAGAACGTCCATACCAACATTGTATGGTGCGCAGTTCTACGTTAACGTGTAAGGCGATTCTGCCATAACGTTAAACCCTTATTTCCTCGATTATGGTTTGCGTGATTTTTAAAATATTAATTTTATTTAGTTATCAGTTATCACTATTCTGTATCGTTTTAAGTTTTTACTTTTCCTTCTTTTTATATTTTTCATTTCATATTTTGAAACATATTATGTTTCGAAAACATCCGTACGTCCAAACCGAATATCACACCAGAGTAGTCTTTAAAAATATATTTTAAATTTAGATCAACGGACTGGAGTGGTATTCCACCTAACTCCGTGACCATCAAATCATTGAAAACGCTCATAAATAAACATCCGTTGATTCAACTTTTCGTTTTTCGAGACAAAATAATTCACTTATATTACATTCTACATTATATTTTTACATAACTATTATTATAATTACAACAAATGGTTCAAATGTGAATTATGGTTTATTGTTTGAAAAAAAATATACCATATATTGCTGCGACTTCTGTGAATCCGAAATCAGTATATACATGAAATCAATGACCCACTTGTATTTTTTCAATCACAAATCATAATAATATTCAGTTCATTGTCACCGGCAATCATATTCAAATATAGTAAGCATTACGTGAAAATAAACCAATTATCTCTTTCGTCTGACAAACACAAACCAGATTTTAATCGTAGAAAATCATCGAACGAGTCCCAACAAAATATTTTCAATTTTCGTTTAATACAACTTCAAACTATACTGTATTTACAGAAAATTAAGTTCATACTTGCGTTTATTGTCTCCAAAACATAAGATTATATACTCAAAATATTAAGCGCCTGCACGCAAATCATAGGAAATCGTAGTAATGACCAAATGAGGTTTATTTCTTATATCAATACGAGAATGATATATTGATGTTTAACCGTATTCTAGGCGATATTAATTAGATCTTGGAGTGGGAAATTGCTCTAATACTAATTTAATGTTAAGTTTTACTAAAGCTTAAAGTTTTACAAAAGTTTCTCTAAGGCAGCCTACACATAAGCTTGGAAATATATTTTTCTCTACGTTTACTTTTTATCCTACCTTTGCTGATAGTTAAATATTGTCATATTTTAGCATTTAATTAAAGTTACTTTGTTTCATATTTAATTTAATTAAAAAATGTACGAGTTAATAAAAATAAAAAGGTAACTGCTGTTAACTGCAGCATGGCATAACTACGGTCGGTTAAAATATATACGATTATACTTTACCCAGTCTTGAGCAACAATAATTTTACCAACGACCTCAATGATGAGAGAAGTTTAGAACTTATTGCACTCTGGGTGTTTTGAAATATATCTACATGCATATTACATATAAACATAATTTATACGTAGCATTTTATTTTTCTTATACCGCTGAATAGTACTTACGGTTTATCACATTATAAATAAATATAAGCTCATAAAGCCGTAAAAAAAATATTTCACATTAAAATTTAATTTAACTTTTCAAGTAAGAAAAATAAAATCGATACACTTATAATAGATATAAACAATAACTTATTATGACAGTGAAAAAATCATACACATACCACGAGCTGAGTGTGTTTTAATGCTTTTCATTTTTTCATTTATCCAATAAAAAACGAAAAACCGCAATAATACACTGAAGTCCATACAACTCTGAATGATTAAATGCTATCAGTAGTTGTGCATTTATTGTTGTATTAATATATAGTAGATACTATGTACGTGGAATACAGGCTGTATTAGCCAATAGATCAATCAAATTATCTAGATATTATACGGGTTATAGAAATACGTTGCGTTTGTTTTATTCATCCCAGTTTTTTTAATTAAAATCTTGTTTTAAGCTACCACCGTGCCCTGCAGATATTGTTATGCACCACAGATATCACATTGAAATTGATCAATCGACCATAAGTCATTAGTATTACATATCAATAAAATATAGTATTATTGTGTTTGTTTCAATATATCACGTTATCGCGTCGCATATCGAATCGTATACATAATAATATATATTTACATGGTTACCATATTTTATTATTTAGGGCAAAACCATCTCTCAAACTATTTGTGTCAACCACTACATATTTTACCTAGACAATTCCTAAACGAATTAATACTATACCATTGTATCATTAATTTAGTTAAACTTCCATTAGATTATTTCTATACTGACGTTTTTAAATGTTGCTGGTTAATAAGTTTAATTTGTAATGGTACCTTATAACGTAAGTCTTATTTGACACCTTTAGTCGCTCTTAAAATTATATCTGCATGTACTTAAAACTCTATTCGTGTTTATGATTTGAGATTTTAAACACAAAATAAACTTATAGAAATTCAACTAGTAATTTGAAGTTAGGTAAAAATAATTTTTAACTATCATCGTTTAGAATCAGCCTGCTTTCCATCCAGCTCGATTAATTTCCGAAAATATAAGCTTCTAGTCCACTCTATATTAACTAAAAAAGTACAATTCATTTTGTAAAAATAAACTATTGAATCAATTTCCTTAGGGCTTTCGGATGAAGTATCTAGCCTACTGTCGTAAGTTAAATGATTCTCAATTATTCTTATAACTGTATATTATACTATTTTACAGAAAATAATTTGGTGTTAAGTTCATTGCAACTATCGTATTGTTATAATGCTTAATTTTTTTCAAACAAATTATATCCATTATATTAATGTTCATATTATGTTACTGAAATTAGGTATTTATAGTTTGAAGAATTAAGTAATATAACCTGTTGCAATAGGTTTACTGTCTACACGAGTATTTTATACTGAGATAGACCATCTCCTAGAGCCAAGGAATGGCGTTCCACAATATGATCACTTTGTTAATTGTAAATTGTAATTATTTATTGTATTTAACAGTCGTACGAGTAACAAAAGCGACTACATGTTTTTAAAAGTTATGTTGATTTGTGGAAATTCTTTTATTCATATTTCATTCCGCGGTATGTAGTAACATTTAAAGTGATTTGTACGAACTAATGTACAATCAACTGCAGTGCACTGTAATGATGCCACATCAAACCACTTGCGAAAATGGTAGGTAATTTAAAAAAAGTTGAAAATATTATAGTTATTTTTTTTATTTTATTTATAATATTTATTAATAATAATAGTTTCGACATACAGAATGTTTTTGCAATGTATTATGGTTTTTTAATTCAATCAAATTAAAACGCATTACGAAAAATACTTATCACACATGTGGCTAACCTCAGCCCTTACGCTCTTATATTATTATTCAACTTAACCTGTTTTATTCAACTTATCAAACCATACGAATCCTCGGACGAATTAGATTGTCTCAATGTAAAAGCATGTACACACGTTAAACATGCACAATATTATTAATCTAGAACTTGTGAATAAAAATAAAAAGTTGAAACTATAATGTTATGTCGCGAAAAAGGTTAAAACTGTTTACTAAAAGATTATTCTATATTTAAATAATTATCGTTGTTACATATGAGCGGTAACAATGGTAAGATAATGTATTTTTCCTATACCTACATAAAATCTTTACGGTCAATATTTTCACGCTTTACCCCGTTATTCATACGAGTATGTATGTTGAAATACTGGTGAAAAATGCCTTGGAACTGGAAACTTTTTGGCCCATATACCCGGGCTGCAAAAACCATTAAACGAAATCAGTGTCAAATCGTTGCTACGCCGACGTATTCCTTTAGACCGTCCAAAGTCATTGGGATGAATATTAAACATATCATTTTGCAGTGCGGCACTGAAGTTGGTCACTTGTCCACGAGCACCGGATACCGGGGCGTGAGTTCGCGAAACCGACGACGATTGTAGACGAAAGAATCGGATTCGATTCTAGGTGTGCACTCGCGCCCGTATGTTTGTTTTTTATTTTTAAATTGTACAATCTGTAAATATTTCCTTTTACGATAAGCACAAATGATATTTAAGCAAGCAACACAATAAAATTAAATTAAATAAATAAACAAATAGACAATTCAATATCTATTGCATTAAGGCAGTTTATGTTTTGGGAGAAGGAGCCATCCATTGATGGAACTTCATGGCGGGTGTAGAGTTCGAAGTTTAGTCCTCCAAGAAGTCACGACACCATTTTCGTTTTAGTCGCCTTCTGGGGTCACCTGGAATTGTGTGAGTTGACAAATCGGATATGAGAGGGTTTCGGTGGTTAGAGAGATTGGAACGTCCGGATGTACACGATTTTATTGTTTCCCTCCTACGCACGCGTTGTTCGTACACGGGTACGTTTAGGTATCCACAGGTAGGTGCACCCGAACGTGTACGCGGCACGCTCGACCAATATTATAATGTGCGTTATAAGAACGCGGACGAAATGCACACGGCGGCGTTGCAGGTTACTAACCGCTAACCGCCGAAACACGGTTATCGCATAAAAACATTGGCCGGTGTTAACGTTAACCGCACGCCGCCGCCGCTGACTAATCGATGTCGTAATTAGGTTATACCGTTTACCTACATATATACCGCCGACATACTACACCGCGTAAACCTGTTACCCACTCGGTTTTAGTGCCGCACAGACAAGCGTATTCCGTCCCGCAGAGGATAACTCCTTTCTTTTGAAACAAATGTGTGTAGGAAAAAAAATAAAAAATTGAAGAACAAAAAGTTATACTCGCTCTCGGTATAGTAGTCACCGCACAGTCGTTCGTTTATCCGAAACGCGCGCTCGTACCGCACAACTGCAGTAGTAGTTCGTTCACGGACACACATTTTCCCGCATAATATTATATGCGAAAAAAAAGTGGCCCATAACCATAAAAGATAAGATTATATAATGATAGTGCACTGTGCACGAGTACTTGATCAATGTCAAACGACGTCAACCCGGGTGGTGTATTGCACACGTTTCTGCGCACTGCCGACGTGTATTATTATCATAATGCAAACACACAAATATATTAAATTATGTGATTCGAAATCATCGCTACGGTACGGTTCAACCGCGTCCTACATTCTCGTATACCAAGCGGGCCACGTTCTCGGCGATCCAATGACCGTTGTTTTAGTAGTTTTTGAAGGTCGGCAAATGCAGTTGAAAAAAATTGATCCCGTTGTGCATGCGATGTGTTTGAACGTTTACAATTGATGACCGCACGTAAATCGAAACAGTTCACACGGACGGACGGACGCGCGACTAAGAAAGTAATTACATTTACAATTTAAAACGCGCTAACTGTAACCTAACCTACCCGTATTAACTATATATATTGTACGAGTGATTCGGTAATGAAACACGGCAGTGGAGCACACCACACCGCGTAAAGGGGTCGGTTGTCTTGAGATAATTCCCAAACATTTTGATTGCGGACGAACCGAATGGTCGAAAAATGATTTCGAGCACAACTTATACGCACCATGGAGTGGTTACAAAATATGTGAAACGACTTTGTTATTGCGAACCCCAAGTCTTTCTAGTCTTATATTCGACGACAACATTTTATTTAACAAAAATCGTCTGTAAACCAGTGCACGCATATGTTATAATACAGTTTTCCTGCATTTCGTGCATTGCCTTAAAGGCTCAAACGGTTAACGAAATAACTTACGGACACTGCATGTTTAAAACGATTTAGCGCACGATATGATAAGAATTGTATTTTATATTTTTAATTCTTCGTAATGGAGACAAGTCGTTTATTAGATTATTCGGGAAAAAAATATTAATTCTTTTGTTTCCAGAAGGTAAACCGCATGGACGAATGTATACTAATATTTCGTACTTGACTTCATTTTTTTTTATTCATTAATCCATAATTTATTTATATTAATTATAAGTACAAAGTTCAAATATTCAATATTTAGTTCAACAATCCTCATATATCAGAATTATTACCTCTATTTTTTTGTTAATCAATTCATTCATTTTAACAGTCACTAAAAATCTCAAGTGACTAGGATTATGATATGATATTCTAAACAAATCATTATATTTGTATCGCATGTTCTTTGTATTCAATTTCTAAAATTTAAAGTTTGACGAAATAATCTATGTAATCTTATATTAATACAATTCATAGTTTTTAAATATACAAATAATGCATATAGCATAATACCATGTAATGTATAATAGACCAGTGCCGAAGGACGAAGTAAAAAAAAAACGTGTAAATACCATTTAGCATAATATACATATTACATATAGTATACGATATAATACGTATATAATACACATTTGTATAATATATAACAGTTATATATTATATTAATGCTTTATACAATAAAACCGAATATTTACAAACAATAGTATATAAAATAACTTATTAACTTTTATTACAAACAGGATTTGATGACCTGTTAACTTCCTTAAAATTCTAAAAAAAAAAAAATTGCTGTACTGAATTTTAAAATGATGAGAAGTTATATTGTTAATTTGATAAAATTTAGAAATGAAAGGTCATGGCTGATAGGGATGCAGCTCAGTGACCACATAAAATACACATAAAAAAATTGGACAGCTATGAACTTGATTGTACGAAATATTTTGTCAGGCGACTGCACTGGAATGTAATTATTATAATTTATTGGTTTAATAATGATCAGTCACTTGAGAAATTTCTCAAAAAATGTCATTCTATTTCCTAGGTTCTTTTCCTTCCCTAGATATAAAGATGAATGTAATTATAATTAATGCTATAATAGTATAATGTATATTATGGAACCTCCAGGAATTTTGCATCACTAGGTAAAAGGTATAAACTGTGCTAGTTTGCTCACCAACCGACAGTTTGTATGAGTAATGTGTTATACTGTTTAATAACATAAGTAGATAAAAAAAATATTTTTGAAATATACCGCTAAAAGTGTAAAAAGTTAAAATATTTCACGATACCAAATGTCTTGAGGCTGAAAAAATATTGATCTGGATTGGTGTAAGTCAGTATAGTTGTGGAAAAAATTTAAAAATACTAAACATAGTAATCTTATAGTAAAAGATTTACAAATAAAAAAAATATTATTTTCTAGGATTTATACAGAGGAAACATTTACAATAACATTAACATCATAAAGATGTTTATTTTATAATTTTCCATCATTATAATAATACTTTTTTACTAATTTTTTAACCAATATCAAAAATCTTAAATTCACATTCATAGTTGAAAGGGTCAATGGAGTGGATAAAGGTGTTAACTGACATTTTTTAAAATGTTCAGGAATGCTACTTTTGTAACTACTTTTATAAATATTAAATTCCAATAATAACATAGATAAAGTTGTTAAAATCCATTATCACTCTGTTATGTGGAATGTTTACATACACTAGCAACTTTATCCACTACGACTAACGGTGAATTCTTCCAATAACACCTTCATCCATTTTTTTATATCGATGACTATGAATCAAAACGTTTTCAGACTTTGATATAATGTGTGTTACACTACAATAACACTTTTGTTCGTGCAATAAAAGGCATTTTTGAAAAAATGTCAAGTATCACACATTTATCCACCGACCCCTTCAGTTGGTCATTTCTATTCAAAAATTGATCGTGTGTATACGGCACTATTGTATAACAATAACAATAATATAATATTAAATACTACAATTTACGTACACCAATGAACTGATAGAGCGATTACTACATGGTGTACCTGTTCTTATTCGTGTTATGAAATAAATTGCAAAAATAAGTGAATCGCCGTATAAATTGTTTTGTTTTTGAATAAATTATTAACTTTAAAATGTCGAAAACTTAAATATGCTGTTCATTCGTGGTGAAACCTTTTCATCTCGATCCTCCGAGGACAAGTCGCATTCGAGCAAATTTAATAAATGGCTATTGAAATTACGTACCATAAATCATACAGATGGTTGGCGGTAAACACTACATGTATTCATTACATAATTTATATTTTTTTATGTACTTTTATTACAATTAGGTTTCCATCAAGTGAATATACATATACGCACCCTTCCACGCGAACGCATAATACGCATGATTCCGTCTCGAGCCAAGCGCAAGCGTTGAAAGACTATATGTAAGTCGATGCGAGTATTAAAAAATAAACTATTATTTTCGACAACGCGCGCGGTTCGGTATATTATTATAGGCAAAACGTCCGCAAAACATGAGATAATAAGACATTATATAACCATGAGCGCCCGCCGCCCGCAGACATAGTTGCGAAGGAGGAGATATTAAATAGGGTCAAAGAAAAATTAATATCAAAAACTGGAATTTTGTTTGAAATTTTTTAATATTAACTCGTATATTCTAATACACAATGCTGTGTATATAGTTTTTTAAATACCTATTAAAAATGTTTGCTATAAAATAACGTAGTATAATATTATGACGTATTTTATTCCTATTTCCTTCCCATCAGAATATCAGTAAAGCCCAAAATGTCGTCTCCTTGTTTGCTGTTAATCACATTATGAATTATTACAATTCACTTACACACTCTCTTCCCTCTACCTGTAATGTTTGCCAATAATCATCTTGCGGATGCAAAAATAATACGTAAATATTAAACCACATTCATTTGATGTGGTCTCTCCTTGCCACGATTTTCGTTACGACGGATCTCCTTAGTCCTTAGTCCTTGTACACCCGAACTTTTGTTATCGGATTGTTGGCGATTTCGCGTTGCCGTACACTGGAGTACATCACGTATTTTTGACTCTAGAGAGTCCGTAAAACGATATTATTTCGTTGGCAAATTATTATTTACGGCATTCCGGTATGCGCGTTGTTTCGATTTCGATAAATACGCCGAGACGAAGTGCCGTATATGTTCCGCAACAGTATTCGACACGCGTCGTAACAATAATAATAATAATAATGATATCCCGTACCTGTTTTCTTCCGCTCATTGTGCGCGTTACACGGATCCGATTCGACGCGCTCTACCTTTGGAAACGTTCGGTGACGTGACCGACGAAACGACATTATTATTCTCATAACAATCATTATTATAATATATTATGTACAATAATAACACCTGCGGCCGACCCGGCGTTTCGCAACCACGTGACCCGTACGTTAAACGAAATCATTTGCAGATCAAGTGTCGAGACGTAAGGGTGGATGCTAATAATAATAATAACAGCACATAAATAAAACAATACCGAAACATCGAAATATGTTACCGCCGCCGTCGTCGTCGTCTTACGAATCGATAAACGCTGAACGTCATAATAATGTGTACGACGATAACAACAAAAATAACGATTAAAGTCGTGTGAACAGTGCTCATTTCAACACGTTGACAGTACGTCGTCGTCGAGTCGGTAGCTCACTACCACTTTTTTTTTTTTTTTATTGATCTTTATATACACGGCAGCATGAGCCATTAGTTAATACTAATTATAATTAAACAATTTTTTTGAGGTTTGCATTATGTTACATTATATTAACAGTTAAAATTACAATTATATTTTATCTATTAGGTTGGTTAGTTTTAAGAAGGTGATAATTTTCGTATTTTGATCGGGGTTTGGTCCAAGGATTTCATCGAGTGTTTCCGTCAGGTTGAGATTAGTACGCTCCTGTTTGTACATGTGACATTCTGTGATGATGTGTTTGACTGCGATCTGTGTACTGCAAGTTTCGCAGATGGGGGGGTTCATCGTTTGCCATAAGGAACCCGTGGGTTATCCTGGTGTGTCCGATTCTTAGGCGATTTATGGTTGTTTCTTCTTTTCGATTTAGGTTAGAGTTTTCACTACCACTTGTCATCCTGCGCAACAGTGCACACGGTGTGCTAATTATAATATAATATTATATTAATTATTTATAAAACGTTAACGCGCCTGCGCGGAACGTGCGCGTTTCGTAATACAATATGGTATATGCCTGCGTTAAGGAATTCGATATTGTGTGAACAACATATTATTATTATTATTGTTACAATAACATGTGCCGAGAGACGAAATTACGTTTTACGTACCGACAGCAGGAAAAAAAACAATAAAAATGACGCTAGACCGTGAGACGAACATTATTAATCGGGCTGCACACGCCGAGGCGCACTACCCGTGTTGTTCCCAAGAGTGCACGTAAACGTATACATAATACGTATCGTTAATATAATCGTGAAATACGATAATTACTCGTTGCGCATTGTAATCGCTGCGTACAAATGTGTCGTTTTATTGCACGTCACCACTATACGTCGATAGGTTGTGACCAGCACGTGTTAGCGATGTTTACCTACGACGCAAATCTTCGCAGCTATTTCCGCGATATTTATTACGATGAATATATTAATGGACGTACGTCGAGACGAATAAGTCGGCCAACACGAGCGCGGCCAGTGTCGTCTGTGTAGTGCAGTAATACTTGTTGTGCATGCTCGAGGGTCGCGATTTATTTCGATGTCAAAATATACACGAAATTGCGTTCGAAACGAATATAACGATTTAAAGTGATAAACAGCCTTAAATAGCTTACACGAAACGCTGTAGCTTACACCAAGAGCGTATGTATAAAGAGAGAACAGATCGAAAAAGTAAAAAAAGTAATAGGCTTAGTGAAAAAAACTGTCTGACACAATAAAGCATATAAACAACATAATCCGTTTCGAGAAAAAATAAAAATGTAAATTACACTTGGACGCCAACAGCAAACAGTATATTTCATAGGGGGCGTGACATGTTGGGAAAAAGTCTAAAAAATATTTTCACGTCAAATCGTTTTTCAAAATCCCGAAAAATAGAGAAGAAAAATATGACACTATATCTATATATTATGACGTTACAATTTATTACAAGGCTAGACGACTTTTTTATTTATCTTCGATGTCTATAATAACTGTTTATACGTGTTCTGTGTGGTAATGAATAAATGTATTTATAATATCTGTCGATGATCAAAGTCGTTTGATTGTGTGACGTCATCATAAATTAATACCTACGGTAAATTTTGTCTCATAAAATGCCAATACTCTGGTAAGAATTTAAAAACAAAATAAAAGTTTATAAAATTATAATTTACTTGTAGTTACTACATTATTATATTCATCAATAATACTGTAAATATTATACTTAAATATAAACCGGGTAAATTTTTAAACGTAGTCGCTCCTTTTTTTTGTCCGTGGAAAATGTTTTAATTTGGAATTTTTTTTTCACTGTTAAAGTTACCATAAAAGCTATTTTTTCACATGTATGGAACACCATATTTTTCACGCAAAATGTTATTCAATTCATTTTACTGGAATTTTTGATTTAACATAGTCAAAATTCGGACCAATCAAAACTTTCAGAGTATTCAAATTTTAAATTGCGTATGAAATGTGTAAAATTCGCGCTACCCCGAATTAGTAGCAGTTAACGATAACATTTAATTACAAATTATATCATAATATTCGGTATTATAATGGAATTTTCCTAATACTTAAATTAGAATAATTCAAAAACTACTCGTTCAAATTTTGATTTCAGTACATCAAAATGTACAGAAAAATTAACCCAGTAATGAAATACCGCAGTGAAAATGGGGTGTTCCCATTTTAAAAACAAAGCTTCGTATTGCCACAAGACATACTTAAGGTGGCATAAAAAAAAACATTGTGGAAAACATAGTTCTTATGGTAACTCGAACATTGAAAAAAAATGTCGAATTAAAGCATTTTTTACGGCCAAAAAAGGGTGTGAACACGTCTAAAAAGTCATCATGTATATGTATTATGTATATTGTATATACTAGTACACTTAGTCAATAATCCGTCATCGTATAAATGAGAAAATGTATTATTAATAGTATTGAAGTAAACCGTATTATAAGTACATACATATTACATGTTTAAGGTCAGTAACTTGTATTTAACTATAGCTACTGACTACTGCTGAAATTAATATTTATTTTATATATATTATTTAGCCAAAGTCTATCGTGTATATTTCTCAAGTCAATATAGTACTCGTGTAATATACGAATAATCCATTTCCATATTTGCTACTCTCCAGTCTCCGTCCGATCATCTTCCCCGATCACAGAAAGCGTAGAAACCATGTAATTAAAATACTTTGATACAAGTATACAGGCGGGGAGAATGTATCTAAGTGGCCACAAGTGACAGACAGTAAGTGTCAAATTAAAATTAGTTTGATATTCCGACTTGTAGTATTTTCGGTTGTCGTATTGTCCATCAAAACAACATTTTCGAAACTTCGCCAAGTCTTTCCTAGGTATGTTTCAAGTTTTAAATAAGTTCTTGGTTAGCATTGTTGGCTGTGTTTATATACTCCGTCTATATGTGAATATTTTTTTTGTATTTTGTTTTTATTTTTTTTTTATTTTGTTAAAACGAGCTAACACTTAACTATAAACGAATTTGATACCTATCTTCATGAAATTTTACGAACAATTTATACAAAATTGATTAATAGCATCCACTCTTTTCATTCAACTGCAATTATCTTTCTAATAAATTAGAAGCCGAACGGCTATTCGAAAGAATACTCTGCATTTCAATAACCGAACCAATGATTGTTTGCCTGCGTGCGTTTGCGAGTGGATCCACATAGAACATTCTTGATTGCTAGCCATGCCATTTTACAAGTATATATATCCTTATTTCGTGAGCACCGTAAAGATCTCCATTCATCAATATGAACACAACGATTTTTGAATTGTTCTTCCGGTAATCTTCCGTTAAATGATAAGTAAACGTGTATTTTTATCACATTTTTCAATATGATTAAAAAAAAAAACGTCTCTTTAACACTGTATCGGGACGAGACAAACATAAGCTCAAGATCCACCGCAGCCGTTGAGCCAACGTTCCATAATTCTTTGTAGGAATGTCATTGTTACTACTTTCATCTTCACCTTGGCTAGAGTCACTTTGTGGTGCTTTATTTCTGCGACGAAAATGATGTATCTGTATTATGAACGTTATCACACACAACTATTTTCTTCGAAAATAACGACTCGTCAATTTTAACAAGACTTAACCAAATCGCTTTATTTTCCTGTCGCTTTTCAAACGCGTTGCTTTAGCCACGGTGTTCGACCAATTTACAATGATATAGTATACACTTACAGCTAGATCGCCTGGTAAATAATTCAATTTGAACTAAGAGAGAACCAACACGACCCTGTGGAAGACTAACATTTCTTACAACTTTGTATAAGCTTGTCCGCATCGTTCATTTTTTCGCAATAAAACTTTAACTTGAAATTGTATAGTAAACAATTTAACTCATCAACGAAAGCTATTTATTTACTTTTCATCGTCTATGAAGGACAGTGACGTACCATCGTTATTGCGTAATTTAATTGGTGTTTTGTAGTGTTATACGACGAGAACGTTGCGAGAAATACAGTCCAAGTCGTAATTTATAAAACGAACGTTCATTAAAAAAAAACAATCACAAAACTAATATACTACAGTATATAAACATTTTAGTATTACAATAATTAAGTTATCACGATGTTTGATTTCGTATTCAGTTAAAGTGATAATAACATACTGCAGGAAATTACCGAGTATGTAAATTGTACCTATAATTATTTTTGATGGTTTTTTATCATTAGGAACTGATCACTACACTTTTTAATAATATGGCAGTATTTTAGGTACTAGAAAATTGAACTATGTGTATTTGGTATTGGATTAAATTATAGCTACTTATAGTAGGGTATGTGTACTTACTATGTATACTAAAAAGAGTAATTGTAATTTAATGGAAAGTATTACTTCTTTTTCATGCAATGTAAGTAACGAATTAGCATTGGCAACGACCGTAGTATGGATAAGTAGTATGGAAAGAATAAACAGATTAGCCTCGATTGAAGATTTAAATCAAGTTGAAACGTTATCTCTCCTGTCAATCCGTGTCACTGTCAACACAAATCAACAACTTAAAGAATAAACATTAATTACACATAGCCTTATAGGTGTAGATCAGGTGTTGGATGAATGTGAGCCGCAAGAATAATAACTCTGTGGTCTTCTAAAATATAATTGTCAGGGAGTATGATGGTATTATAATATCTCAAATCTTGGAAAATTTAAGTACTCACAACAATCAAATGATATATGAATGTTACGAACAAATTTTACAAAAACCTGTAGGTACTTATATGCATCGATGACGTATCAAATCATCATCAGTTTCTAAAGGCAAGGCTTTGTCGTAATAACCAATCTTCTCTATCACGTATTCACGTGCCGTATTTTCCAGGTGTTGGTATGAAGTGAAACCCATT
The DNA here is from genome assembly GCA_949715065.1 of Periphyllus acericola. NCBI lineage: Eukaryota > Metazoa > Arthropoda > Insecta > Hemiptera > Aphididae > Periphyllus > Periphyllus acericola. The sequence continues at coordinate 20,857,942 of OX454270.1, read as the reverse complement.
CGTTGATTAATGTCGTTAAAATACGATTGTCTGAGTCTTCCTCTTCCTCGATTACCCATAATCTTCCCCTCCAAGATTCTTATGACAAAATCGTTATGTCTTCGCAGCTGTCCGATAAGCTTCACTTTCCTTTTAATAATAGCTGTAATTATGTTTCTTTCTTCACCTATTTCTTGCAAGATTGCGTCGTTCCTTCTCCTCTCTGTCCAACTGGTCCTAGTTGTTTTTCACTTATTTAGGGTCTACGTCTCGTAGCCATATAGCAAGACACTCCAGATATGCGATTTGATGAAGCTCTTCATAGTTTGAGGGCTCAAGTTCTTGTTTGTCAATAGAGATCTATTCTATTTTAATGTTTGTTTTGCTAAAGCTATTCTTATCGATTATAGGATCATAGGTCTTTAAATTAAATTGGATGTACTTATCCAAACTTAAGATTAGGTACACTTAAAAATAAAACTGGAATGTATAGACATTATAGATTATAATAAATTATAAAGAGCGTTAAATATATTTATCAGTTTGTTCAACGTGTACAAACTACAAGCAAAATAGAACCGTTAATTCAGTAAATAAATAACTGAATCATAATTATGAAAATATCAAATACTTACACAATTACGCATATTGTTGTAGTAACATAATTTAAGAGAAACAATATTATTCAATAATCATATTAGTATTTCGGTATTTTGTTATTAATTACAATAATGATGACAATAATAATTATGTATTTTTTTTACATAATAATCAATACACTAAGTGGCACGTTAGTTCAAAAATATTTCAGCGTAATTTGAGTGATCGTCTAAGAATTAATCTTAAATCTGAAAGTAATATTGTCGTCTCACATTTTTTTCTTCAATATTCGTGCTTTGTAAGGACAAAACATTTAAGCATAACAATCAATTAAGATGAGTATAAAAAAAAGAGGGAAGACAACAGAATAATAAATAACGCCCTGCCACTTGTAACACTCGTTTTTATTAATAAATAATAATTACAATAATTGTGTATTTTTTGTCATAGGCAATTAGAAAAAGATTTGAAAGTAGAATTATTAAAAAAGTGAATTTATACTCTGGTACTGCAGCAGATGGATGAGCCACTGGAGTGTGATTTTTTATTTTAATTTTGAATGTAATAATATCATTTTTCGCTCAAAAACGACCCAACAGATATTCAATATCCGTGAACAATTGTGTATATTGTAAAGTATACGAACACACATTTATTTTGCGCATATTTAATTTTTCTAACAGTTTTGAAAAAAAAAAAAAGTTTTATTATTAAAACCAATAAATATCCTTTGCGTTTCATCTTCAATAAGTGCGAAACATGTTATTATCATTTCTGTATTAAATATAAATTTTTTTTTTCTGCAAAACGTTTACACTTTTAAGCCATTATTCATTAAATTAACACACCAAAAGAGAAATGCACTTTTACTAAGTTCATTATTTTATCTTATAAAATAAAACTTTAATCTCGCAAAACATCAATTTATATAAAATATTCATTCACTATTGGCATACCATGCATTAGAAATGATAAATATTAATTTCATTTGATTACATCATTGACACGAATATTATTTAGCAATAATTAAACAATATTCAAATTCAAAACTTTGTTCGCCATCAAAAAGTTAAAATCGACCAAAGTCTATAAAAATACTTATATAAAAGTGTCTTATAACTTATAAATCTTTAATGTTTTATCAATTTTAATATTATAAAGTTTATTTAATTAAAAACAACTTTTCTTATAATTCTACGTCACCGTCCAGTCAAGTATTGTAAATAAAGTTTGTAATAATAATCAATACGAATATAAGTTATTCTTACGTTGAATTTTGCACATTGTATCTACAACTTTAATAATATGTAATAGATTATTTAGTTATTCATACATACATCTTAAATACTAAATAGAGATTTTCTAGAATTTCTAAAAGTTATTAATTATTATTATTGATAGAATAATATGGTAACAAGCAATATATTTTAGTTTAAATTTAAAGTCCAAATATAAAAGATAATAATTTAAACCAAAATTCATAAACAAAAACAATATATTTTTAATGCGCAAAATGTTTAACTTAAACTTTTGAAATTTTCAAATTAATCTATAAAAATGTGAAAAAAAGCATGTATTTGAAACTAAAATGATAAAAATTTTAAAAAAGAACACTCGGTAAACATGCTAATTTTCTGGTTTCTTTATATTTTTTTTATAAATCTATACATAATTGATGAGTCGTTAAAATATAATCAATAACACTACTGTTGCCTAATCGAATTGTATGTTTAAATTAAAATTATTTAAACGATATCTTAATAATATGACGTGATAAATACAACATTGTGGCTATTTAAACATTAATCTATATTAAATGCACAGAATATATGTAGAACATGGGATTTCGCATCGACAAAACAATATACTTTAAGCAACATGACATACTTATTACATAAGAGTGTAGGTCAAAATCAGCATTAATGTTTTCAAAAATCAATCGAATAGAGAATTCATGGTGCTGTCTCATGCAAAAACGAATCCATCGATAAGAAGATTTAAACTGGCATATAATACATGAAAAAGTTAAGTTATACCGTTGCGGCATCACGGTAAGAGTGTTTTTATGAACATTTAAATAAGTGTTTGCGGCTTTAAGTCTTGTACAAACGTTAATGAATCCATCCAACCACAAAACAATTGACTTAACAACATATTGTTCAACGTTTTCACCAAAAATATTAGCCCTGTAAATAGTGCAAATGGTGCATGGAAAAATAAACGAATATACTTGTTGCATACGTTTAAATATACAGGTGTAAACTGGAATTATTATAATGCGAAACAGATGGGAATTGGGGAGTTTAAAATGAATTAACTTTATTCGTTTTTGTACGAAATCAAATGTACAAATGTATATTGTATTAATTTCAAAGTTCCACGAGATTTGTGATCAATGTTCTCGAAAAGTGGTGGGACGTAACGACCAAATACCGATAGAGCACGATTGAGCACACTTCGCGAATAACAAAAGTAAATTACTACCTGCATTACAATATTATGCATAATCAGTTCAGTGATTGCATACATGTACACAAAATACTAATAAAAATAGTAATTTTACTGTGAACCTTTTCGTTTAATTAAAATGCGTTTTAAATATTTCAAATATTGATCGTGCCCAAAAAAAGGTGATCATACAGTCAGCACTGCGCTGCACGCAATACGAAAATAGGATCCGTTCAACTGCAGTACTAACCCAAGTTCTCGCAAACCATACAACTGCACGTGTAAATCGAGAACGCACATGAGTGCGCAGTTCAAAAATTATGGGCAGCGCGAGTTCTGCAGGTCTCACCGGATGGTGCGGCAACGTAGCATTTTTGAATCGTGCGGCATGGAGTGGGCACGTGTGTGCGAAATCTGCGGAATCGTGCAAGTTCGTACAAATGGTTATGAAAACCTACAAGATTCCGCAAATTTCGCGGAATCGTAATGTGTCCTTGCGGGTAATTACACCCCCCCCCCTCCCCCAGGATGCAAAGTTCAAGCGCTAAACGCGTAGTTATTATTAATCCGTATGGCCGACGCGGAATGCGTTAATCAATAACTGTTTCAACCAGCAATACGTGTCCGATGAATTATAATTGAATGCTACTTGTCAACTCATTAACGCGCGCCGAGTGTTGTTTCTGTTGCTGTTGTAGCGAACCGCCTACTTTTCTCGAACCTCGCAGCGTCAAATTCGCAGCGTATAATAATGTACTTTTAGACCGATGAGAGGACCTTAATGACGTTTCAGAGTTCTCGTCTAACACACCCAAATGCTGTCACACCCCCAACCTCACTAGTCCGCAACGGTACAACAGTTTTTACCGCGACGGCAAAGTTTATAAGGTAACATTATTTTTCGGTGTGCGCCATAGTGGTCATGTCGCGTTGAAATCGAACACATTTTGGAAGTAATGATATGTAACCGCGCCGCGGAGTGGAAATTACTGAGGATATTATAAAATATTTTAAAACCACGGTTACCGCGATGTTCAATCTAATAGCGGCTAAACAAATAACCAATACGATTATACGAATCATACGTGACATTAAGAATAATATAATTACACGATAACATGATATTATAGATGGTAATAAGAATACAACAATACAAATGAATAAATCCAGTCGCCTTGTGCCAGGGAATCACGCGTAACCTTGATTGTATGTCTTGTAGGCGCGCGAAACATAATATTATATAGTTGCTACCATTTTTCGTCTTCATTAACGCCGATCTGGCCGAAAATGTATAGGTCATCCTAAAGCGTTTAATAGTTTTATTTTTACAATTAAGCAGTGAACACGGACTATTGTAAAAACGATCGACCGAATTACATTCACATTGACTCCGACGCGCTTCTACGCGGTGAGCGAGTTTATTCTATTTGCCGCAACTCAATTTTCATGGATAGCTTTAAAGGTAAAAGTTTTTAATTTTCAGAGAACACTGTACGGCAAATTTAGTTTTTCAAATTTTCGTTATATTCAGGTTTATAAATATGTAAATAGTAAAACGCTATTGTAGTACTTAATTTTTCTACGGCTGTTAAAATAAGTTTTTAACTAGTTATTTCATTACATGTATGAATAGTAATAATTGTACGTACGTTACTTTATATCCACCACTCCTACGAGCATTTAAATTCTGAATAAATAATACTGTGATAGGTATTTGATTTTTCAAAATTTTTATCATGAAATCAAATAGTGAATTCTCTTAACTTGAAAAAAAATATTCTTTCTACATTTTGTATAGATAGTTACTATAACAATATCGATGAATACAATTATGTATAATGTTTTGATATGAAAAATCTTAGTATGTTGATGATGGACGTATTGTATACTGTCTATACTGAGTTACAATAACATTCTTAATGAATTAATTACATTATAATTTATGTAAAAATAGTGATTCTAAACCAAAAAACTGTACAGAGTCGTGCAAAATTAATATTTATGATGGCAATTAATTAATGCTAAGTAAAAAGAGATAACATTTTGAATTCATACCTACTGAAAGTTAATTTTTTTCAAATACAATGATAGTATGTCAATTGTCAATACAACTAAATATATTATCATTATCAATAAAATATTATATCAATCGTATTCAATTTCACGCTTCTATATATTTATTATTTAAACTATACCAGGCATAGGCGGTATAGCATACTATTCCAGATGACCAATGTGTCTTCAAAATGCTCAAATTGAAAAAATTGAAGTAGACATGCCAAGCTTAAACAAAATAACGTTTTATTTTAATTATTCAACTATACATGGATCGTACAATATCGTGGCGCGTTCGCCCTCAAAACCTCTGTAAGCACGATTGTCTTTAATTTTATATTTTATATAATCTATTAAAATTATGTTTAAATGAATTGCTATAAAATCCTTGATCAAAGAAATAATAGCAACAAATCCTATTGTGATATTATGAATTAAAAATATATCGAAAAATAATATTTATTTATGTTGAAAAACCCTTTCTCAAAATCAATTTACCGTGCCCCAATTCCAATTAAAATTATCAGTAATAAGAGTTCTTAAAATGTAATGAAAAAATACAGAAGCTCCGTGAACTTGCGTGCCCGCTTCTATGCGAGCTCTAGCTGTGGGCCTACAAATATACTGTGTTCCAATTTTTTTTATCAAAAATAATCAAATAATGTCACTGCCTTTTTTTCCGAGTAATTCTATTTCTTTTTAATTATGTTTTAAGTAGATAAAAGTTCCATTGTAATATCCGAAGATGAATGTAACATTTAAAATGACGTGTTCTATGATGTTAGTCTATCGATTTTTGAAAGCAACAAATAGAAATCGTAATCTACCAACACAGAACCCAATCAATTTCATCTACCTACTTAAAATGTCAGAAACGTAAATATCGAATTGCTTATATAGGCTTATAGAACAATATCGTTTTCATAGAACCATTATTATTATTATTTTTGTTTTTCGTCCAATTTCTGCGCTTAGCTGCAGGTAAACGATACTGTTTCTTGTAAAACGCTACGAAATGTCAGTTAAAATGTTTTGCGTTTTGGGTGTTTTTCGAATGATTTTATATAGACACACAGTGTACAGGCATTTTATGTACAACTATCATATTATAACAGCCGATACGTGGACTGTTGGAAAACATAATTAAACGTTTGAAAAATGTAAATTAACAAATATGTTGGAAAATAAAGAAGTACCAAAACAAAATCGCGTTCATCCCTAAGATGTACAATTTCCATTCAAGTCATCTACCAACTATTGTTTTCTTTTGCATAAAATATGATTTATTCGTTCGTTTTCCACCGCCGTAATTAAAATCAAATTATTATTACGTTATAATATTTAATTCAAATATATTATCAAAACGTATGGAAATTACTGGGCAATCATTCACCAAAAGCAACTGACATTTTTATACGCGAACAAATACGGGGAGCGGAGGAAGATGGTAAAAATATATTGTTTAAAACTGCAATGACGATAGTTATGAAAAATTGACGGGCAATATATCAACACGACTACGATAAAATACGTTTGAATGCTCAATGTCCTGGACGGGTTAAATATTTATGACGGGAAGGTAAACAGATAACTAATAAGGCACATTATAATATATTATTATGATGTAGCACGCGTAGAGTATACCGACCTATACCTGCTTGCGATAAATCCGACCACAATTTATTAATCTACGAGTATACGCTATTCACTATAATATATACTGCCATTGTTCTTGCGAATTTCACGAAAACTCTACGAAATCGTACACATTTCTAAGACAATAATATTGTGCGACTGAAATATAACTAAATAAGTGTAGACATAATAATAACAATATTTTTTTTTTTTTTTAAAATTTCAAAGTTTTTATACTATAAACGGGTTTATATGACTTATGTCACTTGCACACGAGTATGTGTGCATATAGTGAGCATATACGAGTATCTTGGCATTAAAGTTGCTTCAATAATAATCACCCTTACAGCTGATCAACTTTTGTGCTAAAATATTATTGAGAAGTTAATTGGTTCAGGTAATACATTTTCGATATTTACGATGCACTATAGTTAAGACATGGAATAGTGTGTAAATCTATCATTTAATATAGCGTAATTATTTATTTCTCCAAACAAATATACTCTCGTTGATCGCCGGAGATTGACGAGTGTCACAGTCAAGGGCGATCACCAGGGCTACCAATTCCAAAAAAAAAACTTTAATATTTTATTATTATACTATATTAACCAGATGCTAGGTATTGAAAATAAGGAAAATTATTTTGTTTCAGTTTATCATACTAGTACATCGGGATTTCCAATTTCATTTATAAAGTATTGGGTGTGTGTGTTTTTGTTGATGTGTTGTCTAAAAGTCCATTCAATAAAAATTGTATTGATAGTAAGTTTTAGTTTAAATTTTCTTATAGTCGAGCTCCATGTCTAACATCAGTAAATGACTAAAAAAAAAACAAACTATAAATATTTTTATTAATTCGTATGTATAATATGTGTACAACTGAATCATAAGCGATATTGCAGATCAATAGTTAACTTTAAAATAGTTGTACTAAAACGTAACGATAAAATATGTTTTTGGTGTGTAAAAAATGTGAAACACACCTTTTAAACACATACGATTTAAAAATACTTTTAACTTGTATGTATATATTTATAAAATTACAGTTAAATAATTTACATTCTTAAACTCGTTTGATATAAAATGTCAAAAACAACGTTTCAATTCAATCAGGCATCTGCATACAAGTTAAGTATTTAAATTTTAAATCAACAAGTTACTATTTCCTAACGCATATGTTTATTATATGTAGGTATAGTAGGTATTTAATAATAATTTACTATAGCGTATGAAGTCATTAACATCTGAATTCTAAATAATATAAACTCAACACTGAAGTTTAATGAACAAAAATATAAAATAGTGTTCAAGAGTACCATTAAGTTAAACTATATGAGTTATCACGGATTTACTGCGGTGTTACAAATATTTCAGTATTTTGTAATTGCGCAAAACCCAAAGTCATTACTTGTAACATTTAAGTGTGGCTATTTCAAAACACCCTGCGGACAAGAAAGAAAAAAGCGACTGCAGTCAAAGGAACTAATTTGCTTACCGTATCTTATCATAATTTCATAACACCCATAACATATGCGATGTTGTTAAGATTCTACAAAGAACATGTAGCAGTAACACGTACAACTTTATTTTTACAGTTCATTTGACTACAACTTGTAGATAATTGAAATATCAACAATAATTAATAATCAAAAATAATATATTTAAAAATAAATACACAGATTTTATAATATAACATATGTACGATGATACTCGTACATTGATACATACAATGTAGTCAATAAACATCAAAGTTACTTCGATTAGTATTTTTTAGAATTTGCATATTTGTCGGTTATACATACATATATAGAGCAAACATTTTTCATTGCGAGTATGATAGATAATGACATTTGTTTCTAAGTTAAAAAAAAGAAATACATTTGCGATCGTAAAAATAAAAAAGGCATTTTATTGTTTCAAAAAAATAATTTTTCGTGAGATCAAAATTCAATTGAATTCGACACAAACTTTTAAATCCTTTTGACCTTTTGTGTCGTTAAAACTTTTTAGTAACGAAAATGTTTACGAGTCGTAAAATAAATTTCCGCAGCGTATTTACTAATTAAATACCTACGCGGAAAAAAATGTAATTATAACGGAAAGATCTTAAAACGTTTAAATCATGTCTACATTTCAAGAGAAAAATTAATTAAACCCTTATATTTTGTAGGCCTAAAGGCTATAATGATGCCTTTGAAATTAAGTTATGTAGGTATACAAAAGTATTCTTAAAATGTCTGTATTCAGCGAACGATAAATTCAATAATTGTATATTCAGGCTTTTCGCTTTTAAAGAGTCGTGTCGACATAAATCGAATACGAAAGGAAGGTGAAAAAATATTCAAGGTGTCGAAAATTCCAAGAATTTGACAGTGATTATCATCCTTTATTTGTTTTAAAGGTGCGCTTAAAAAAACAAAATACTATTCGAGTTGTCACAGATCGTCAGCACATGCAGTGCAGTTATATACACAGATTACAGGGTGTTCAATAAATTTGAAACCAGACGTTTTTCTCAGCAAATTATTGAATTGTTTTTAATTCGGATTTTTAAACAAAAGCCATCTGGTATCCAAATAAATATAATCATTATAAAAATGATAACTTGCCTCTGGCATAGCGACGTAGTGTCTCCTAAGCTTATAACAATCATACATAACAAATGCCAATTAACAAGTGTACTAGTTAGTAAAAACACACATAACTGTAATTATACGGTATATAAGAAAAAAATTATTCTCTTTCCAAATTTTTCTTTCTTTCATACCTTTCACTGAACATATTGTTGTTAAAAAACTAAATATTTGATGTAAAAAAAAAAAAAATGTTAATTTCTTTTGCCTCATACTATAATTAAAATCACATTATTATTCTTATTATTATGTTTTTATTTATTTTATTACACATCTATTATTATTATTATTGCAATTATTATTTTTTAAATTTAAAAGCCCCTTCCAATTATGTTTCATATTTGCGCCTGTGGTTACATGTTGTTACTTGTTGCTATTAGGAACTTAGGTTACTTATACCTGAACTGAATTTTATTAATTAAATACTTAAATATATATTATTGTAAGAGTCTACCTGCTAAGTAAATATTTATTCTTACTTAACATTTATTTTGACAACGTATGACGCTGATCACTGAAATTTAATTAAATACGAGTATGTAGATTATAAATGCATCTAAGTACCTAATTCACATGGTCAGTTTGATAATAAATTCAGTGCTTACGGCTTATCTGTAATTGCTAATTGATTGAATAAAATTGTAGACGTACATAATAAAGTTTGGAATCGTCGTTGTCAGTGAAAATTATCTGCAAGTGTTCTTTTACAACAAAAAACTCCTCCCATACCGTATTTTTTCGAATTTTAAATGCATTTTAGATAAAAACGGCAGATTAAAAAGCTAAGTTTCAAACGCTATTCCTAAAATATTTTAAATTTCTTTTAAAAAAAATGGCGGTTGCTATTTAAAAATTGAAAGTTGGTGCTTCTAACTCGTAAAATAAAAAGTGAGATATTTTGAAAAATATCTAATAAATGTGGGTATAAATTTTTAAAAATCAGAATTCGGAAATTGTTAGAAGAGAAAGAAAAGAGAAAACGGCGTGGTTCCAAACTTATTGAACACCCTGTATATACTTGTATAAGATTTTAATATAATTTTATTTTATATCAACAGACACTGTTTCAGTTTAACTTTTATATTTCGAATTTTCTTAAGACGATATGATTTCAAAAAGGAATGATATAACTATATATAAGCACCTACGGTCCTACTTGGTGTTGTAAAAATGTTGCGGTGTCTCGGCTTTTTTTTAACTCACGCGATTAAAAACATCGAAAAAACGTTCGTCACTGATAGTATGTGTAGGATAAGTGAGTAGGCGGAAAAACTAAAAGTAAACAAAGCACCGCCGCTAAAAGTGTACTGTTTAGTTCCATAACATGCTTTGCGGCCTACTCACCAGCAGTTGAAATAAAAGTGTGATAAAAGAATATCATTGGACTGGCACAACGTGTATCAGACAATATTATAAATAAATGTAAGTGCGTGTATGTGTGTGCGTGACATTACGAAAGAATTATTTAATCAACAGCCGCCGCACGGATAATACGGATAAAAGTATACACGCAATGGATGTAGTGCGCATTACTGCGCGAAGCTGATTAGTCATATTATATTATAATGGAGCAGAGTTTTTATATTCGTTATTAAAGTATGATTATAAATTATTAGTTTGCGACCGGACGTGTAATGAATGACGTGTTGTGTTAACATATTCCTCTCAGATTTAGGCGTATACGTATTCTGCTGAGCGCATATTTCCTTATTTTTGTTTACAAAGTATCTGTTTTTTAGTTTTTTTCTTTTTTATCAATAATCACTATTATGGCGTTCTATTTTCTCACAACGGTCTGAAAAACCAACACTTTTGATGATTTCGAACGGTCAAAGGTTAGTCACATTCCATTTTTCTTATACCGTGCCGCAGTGCGATATACACATATATATATATATAGGTATTGCGGATTAATCATCGCCGTTCGATCACCGATCATTAATCAGCCGAGGGTATGATGTATATACTAGGGGGCACAGCTTAAAAGTTATCGAAATTCACGAATCTGTCTCGCGGTCTTATCGAAAATCATAGTAACGACAAACCACGAGCGTGCCTACGATATTTCATCGGCTTTGCTCCGGTGCACTCCGTCGGTGTGCATAGGTGTAACATAGAGGTGTAAGGCACTGCAAGCTTACAAATTAATGTACCCTCGCGTGCGATGTGCCATATGATGAGATATATACCCGCCGCCTACTTGGTCACGACAATGGTGGGTTTGCACGCGAATATTTTGGGACCCGTGTACCCGTGGACCTTTGACAGACACCACTAGCCGAATTTCGTAATCATTCGACTTCAAATATTCAAATTGCCTGCGCTACAACCGATAATATTAGTGCACTGTTTGGGCGAGGGAGCTGCAGTCCCCATCGCTTTTTCTCTTTCTCTGCCCACTTTTACTGCATTGCCCGGTGGCCGTCACAACGTTGAAAAATTTAAAATTGAAAGTGGTCAGCAAGAACAACCATTTACCGTATACCTGCCTGATGGACGTCAATCATTCGGGCACCCGGGAATTAGTCCACGGTGAACCTTTTATCGAAAACGAATGAACGACTATTTTAAACGTTTCCTTATTGTTGAATCCGGTAATCGGTTGTTGAACAGTAACATTGTTTGACGGCACCGTAGCACATTCCCTAATACTTGTATAAATTAAAAACTTACTCATCACCTTAGCGTCTTAACATTAGTTGTTCTTTTCAACAATTATAAAATCTGGAAAAATTAAATCATAACCCAATCGGGGGTTCCTTGCGCCCACAGCAACCGCGGCATCGAACGACGCACAATAACACGACTTGCTCGCGTACACAGAAAGCTGAGTTATGATTTATTTGTCGTCCGCAAATGAACAAACGGGAAAGGGACGCTACGCAAAAGCTGCCGTGGAGAAACGCGAAAGGCAATAATATAATTATATACATAATATTTGTTTTGCGTTGAAACCACCCCGGGCTGCTGCGGTCACGATAAACGCGTTAAATAACAGGTGTGAAATGCAGGGGTGGCAGCTATGGTGAACCTATAATGTAATATATACCGCGGTACAAAAACGATATTCGTCACGTTGTTAAAAACGAAATGAAAACAAGTTGTGTTCGCTTTCGCGCGGATCGCGTGATGGACATCTTCCTGTCAACTATATTACGTGCACAAAAGTGTAAAAGTCAGCGAAATCGAAACAAAAGGATTAGTCTTAGGACTTTTATTTTTATTTTTTCGTCAGTACAAGACGCGTAACGCGGGTCGTGACTCGTGACAAATATTGTCTGATATAATTCAATGCGATTTCGATGTCCAAATGTCAAATATTCTCGACACCACCGGCAAATACACGTAATTAGGGGATATGATTATTTTCCAACCATTCCTACTAAAAAAGTTAGTAGTATTGATTCGTGTGGGAAAATTCGAGCTCCAATATATACGTATAATAATTAAAAACTCTACTAAAATCGTTTAGATTTATTTCAGGCTTCAGCAAGTGACTTCAATTTAACTAACAATCGTTTGATAAAGGTACAATATCTGAAATCGATGTTCTATAAAAAGGGCTTCTGTAAAACCGTTTTTTTTTACAGCAAACACGACCCCGTTCAACCTGTATAAACATAAAATAAATATATATATATATAGATGTTTTAACAATATGTATTCGTGTTTACAAACAGAATTTTGCTGTACATCAGTTACCCTGGTCTTTATGCAGTGTATAATATCGTTGCGTTTCGCTTTTTTTCATACTTTTAGATTCTGGGTGAAACGATGAATTCATTGGTTTTACCGCGTGATTTATTTTTTTTGGATGTCTACATGATTTGCACGAGAATGATTGCTCTGATGGTCAAAAGGAGGAGATGGTTTCTGGGAACAAATTTTTTTTTGCAGAAGGTCATTTTTGAATTTCTCAATAGTTTTCCGGGTATTTGGGAAAAACTGGCGAAAAATTATAACAAAAAAATGGCAACATTTATGGGACAAAATCGTATTTTTTTTTTTTCGTCACAGCTCAAAATATAATAATCAAAGATACTTGAAAATATGTTCACTGAATGCTGAATCATCGTTCTTTAGAGATGGTATGATATTCAACAAACGTTGATGTTCTTTTTGTTATTCGTAGGTTTTTTGAAATGCTTTTCTTAGCTTTTTTTCGTTAGTTGTTGATGAAATAATTTTGATTCTACAAACATTCTTGAAAATGTAACACAATATTCCACATGATATTGTTCTTATTTGTTTATTAATATATAAAATATCAAAATTCATCAGTCACCATTTTTTTTATAAGCTAGCCTTTGAATGCTAACAAAATTCAACCAAAATCACGAAAATCTGCAACATTTTCATAGTAAGAATCCATTAAACTTTCAATTTTAATACTTAAGACATGAAAATTGAATACAACGGTCTTTGCAAGATTTTCTTTGTAGTAAGCAAAAAAAAGAAAAAATTTACCGTGAAGTCGCAAAAAGATGTTATAAACATAGAAGATAAAATATTCATTTTTACGAAGATTAATTATACGAATTCCGAATAAACCATAACCTGTATTCCGTTGTCTAAAAATGTTAACCGAAGAGACTTGAAATATAAACTAGATACTTATACACAAGCATTATTATGTAGACATTATAATGACCATTCAACTGTTAATATTAAATTAAGTAAGTCGAAACGTTTAACTTGTATGCGATATTTGTCGTATAAAAGTCGGTTTAACCAACCTGATTACGAAACAAGGGTGATTTCCGATGACCTAAACGGGGAGGGGGGGGGCAAAATATATAAATGAATAAAATTAATGTAAAACTTAATTAAAATTGAAATCAATACCTGCTAAACCATATTTAAAAACGCGATTTTGATCATCAACTTTGAAATCACTGTTTTCGTGAACTGGGGAGAGGGATGTCCCAATTTTCCCCTACCCGTTGTATCCGCCCTTGTTTCGAAATGACTATATATATATATATGCGCCTAATGTAAACCATGTTATAAAATGTATGTAACGTAGGTATAAACCGTCTTTAAACACGTTATCATCGAAGCTGATCCGACCGTCCTCCGTCGCTCAGAATCGTTTTTCGAAAGCAGCGAGTTCAAATTCGTAAAAACGATTCACCTACATCGTTCACCCGTTGCCGCGTCCAATCCGATAGCCGCACGCCATCCGTTCTTTTAATACGATCGACACAATATACTGTCTCCGTGCGTTACAATAGCCATTGCGTCACACGCGGTCCCGACGACTATCGTGATGTACGCAGTCTGTACGTTTTATTACCAGAGTAATTATTTGCCAACGCGATGTCGCACTGTTGGTCGAGCTGTTGTAGGTCAAATGTTTTCCATTGCCGACGAACGTTAAATATTATAATATCTGCGGGTGGAAACAAACGGGCAATGTGTTTATTGCTGCGGCCGCGCGTATGTGGTGTACGAGATTATATAACGACGTACCTTGTCGGGAAAAATGTTAAAACAATAACGATACAGGTAACAGAAACAGTTGCACGTAAAATTGTTCAATTCTGTGGCGAAACGGTCGACGAAGAGCGACGCACAGTGTTTCCAAATGAAAATATGCCGGTCAAAATATTTTAGATGCATAATATTTGAACTACTGAACCAATTTTTTGGTCAGTATCTCTATTTGGGAAATTATAATAATAATTATAAGACCTTCTACATATACGCTGATAAATCCTTAAAAACTAAGAAATCATATATTACCGATTCGAAAAAAAAATAAAAATAATCTAACATTTTGAAAACATTTTTTTATTCATTAGAATATTACAACAACAAAAATTTACATAGTTAAATACAATTTCTTTTTTTTCTATAATCGATATTGATTTACCTTCTTTCAAAATGAATTCGTGAATCATTGCGCGTGTAACAGGTGTTTTGGAAGTCGTAATTAATTAGAAATTGTAAAATCCGAAAAACGTTAAAATCGCGGAACACAAAGTTTAACCGTACAGCAATGAAAATTGTGCAACTATGTGCAGCTAATGTAATCGAAATATTTATCATTTGGCCTTATTATAATAGAATATTATCGACACTACGTGAAACTCGATGAATAAACATACTTAAGCGATAAGTTCATCTATTATTGTTAGCAATTAAATTATCATATTGGTTATAGACATAATTATGATATTTTAAAAGGCATCGCACATTTATTATTAAATATTAATTAATATCATTAGACCCCTATTATGTTATAATATTAAGCATAACTTACAAAAATAAATTAAATAAACTGATTTAAAAAAAATAAAACAAAAAGTATGATATTCTGATTTATTAAAAAAACAAAGATTATATCAATTACATTGCATATTTTGTAAGATTAAAAACAATATTTTGGTTTCAAAAAATACACATTATAAGTCCTCAGATACTCATGAATATAATTGCATGATTAGAAAAACTAGATTTTGACATTTTAAATTAACCCTTTTGACCGCCGTATTTTCATTTGGAAACACTGTGCGACGCCGCCGTAACGTTGTTATTGTACCGACGTCTGCGGTGACGCGGCACATACGGTTGTGCACACGAATTCGGTCAGCTCTGAAGTCATCTTTGCGATATGGCCGCAATTATTCAATTATTATTTGTTACAACTGTTACAAGTCTAGTCACCGCCACCTCTATACCGAGCGCACGTCGTATAACATTTGTTTTGCTATTGACTCGGTTAATAATTGTTCCAAGTAGTATGAACGCATACTATTATAATGTATACTAGTAATCGATCGCTTTTGTTGAAATAAAAAAAATTAGAAAGTCCAATTCATTCTTAAAACGCGTGAAATGTCATTCACCGACTTGTATGGCTGACCCGCGCGCGAGTGTGTGTGTCGCAATAAGAATAATAATTAATACATTTTTCGTCTAATAATGCACGCGAGTGTCCGAACCTCTTGCACACCACACATTATAATATGCGCATGATATTATCGCAACATGAACCCCTCCCTGTCGTCGCTGCTGAAAGTGAGGTGGGTGTATCTGACGCCTATACAGTGTGTTTCATGAGTCCCGTATAGTTTATTACCAAATTAATATTGCTAGATTCAAAAATTTAACAGTGATGCGTAAATTGAAAAATATGTTACTTTCACATTATTTTATAAGATTCAGAATATAAATTCCGAAAAGCCTCTCGCGCCGTTCTAAAGTTAGAAAATGTTCAAAAACAAAAAAAAAATTGAAAACGGAGTAACAGTTGATCAAGTTAAAATAACATCTTAACTATTGGTATTTGCTTCATGTAATCGAAAGTATAATGTACAATTATCAGTTATCACAAACCTTTAAGGGTTTATTTATTTTGGAAAAATATTAAAGTTTCCATCAATATTTAATATCATATCATGCGCGTATGAATTGTTTTTCGAATATTAGTTAGTTTTTCAGAGAATGTTGGTAAGGTTTATATAGTTGCTCCCACAAAAAAAAGGAAAAATATCTTGGAATTTTGATAAAAGCTCAATTATACATAATATATTTTTTATTGCTTTTTTAACCGAAAGCCCGTCCACGACCAGTACGTCTATTTTCCGGATAACCTTGAAAAAATCGTGATCGGCTTCAGAAAATGTCTTTTCAGACTTCAGAAACGCAAGTACACAACATAGTTATCCCTTATCCATCAGGTTTTGGAGTTGGGATAAAGTGTAATCGCGCGCTATACGACCCGGTGTATAGGTAAACGTGTGTGTACTCGATTTAATATTTCCTTTGTTACACTTTGAAAACTTAATAATGACGTATTATAGTTGGTAATGACAATAGTCAATAACGCTTTCTTATCCTTCGAATAGTCACGATTGCCTATAGTACTGTGGCCGCCTACCTATTATAGTAATAACTCCTGTACTCGAGTTGGTTTCGTCAAACGGGAGAACCGAGAACCGCACGTACGTTCACGCGCTCAAGCGCCTCCCAAGGACGATATTATACCTACGCCGCTTACACACGAATACGAAATCCATAATTAATATCGTTCCATTAACCCATTCACCTACATTATGTACGCGGCTGATGTTATACAATATTATTATCTTTTCGACTGGACGCGCGTGCGCACATCGAAGCGTTTGGCAACGACGACGAGACACGCGTGTAGTCTCGACTGCGGCGGATTGGGAAACGCGAGGGCGACGCGAGCAAATTATCATAAGAACCGGGGCACGAGGATAACGACAATCGCGAGCCGCTGCGGTGGCGGCGGAGGGGAGTGCCAAAGAGTCGGCGGTGCGCTCGAGCCACTATCACGTCGACCGCGCCCGCGATAACGACCGATAAGAACGCACATGGTACGCGCGGCGCAATGCCGTGACGTCACCGGACCGCGGGGCCGCCGTCGCCGTCGCGCTACCTACGGCCGACCGACCGCAGCGCCCGAGGTCCTCCGCTCCCACTCTTCGCCGTCGTCCGGTGTTGTTGTCGTATTTATTTTTATTATTATCATTATTATTGTTATTATTTTTCGTACGCTCGCCGTAGTAAACCCGTCTCGCGCAGTGTCGCGGTTCCAGCAATTCCGTCGCACGTAAACGCGCGCGCCCGACGCCGTCGTCTCCCGTCTGCCCACCCGGTCCGATGCCGTTCTCGTCGTCGCGATAGTACCGTTCGTCCTCGCCGATTTTCTTTCCGCTTCGACGAATCGCCGCCCGCAGCGACTAACCACCGTTGTTGAACAACAATATGTAAATCGGAGCGACACCAACGCGTCTCGTCGTCGAATCAAGCGCGCGGCGCCCCTTCGCCGCCGACCCTGAAGTGCCTCACCCTTGCGACACGCGTTAGGTGGTACCCACTCCTCGGGGTACCATGTCGAATTTCTACAACAAAGTGAGCTCGGCCTATACCAAACCGATGAACAAACGTATGACTCTGCAAGAGATATCCCAGGCCAACCAATGGATTAACGGTGAGAACGGTAATAATCGTAATATTAGTACTGTTTTGCTACTGCACGCGACGTGAAATCTCTAGGTCCCTGCTGCTCCGGTCCCTCTCCTTGGCCGGCCCGATAGCAACGTCTAGGTACGACATGTTTGTTGCAAGCGTTTCATTGCATTGTTACGTGTTACAGATACGCTGAGTGTCAACTCATATGGAATGCCTCAGTCTGGTTCCACTGTGTCCCAGAGAGAGAATTCCAGTTTCTTGCCAATCACCCAGCCAGCCAGTGCACCATCATCACCGATCGGTTCTCCAGTCGCACAACTTCTATCCAGTCCCTCAAACATTACTTTAGATCCCAACTGGCAGGCGATTAAGTCTACGGTGCGTGAACGCAATGCTGCCATGTTCAACAACGATCTTATGGCTGATATATACTTTATTGTCGGCAGCCCAGGTTAGTGTGCTACAGATGATTAAAACCCTATTGTTTAAACATTGTATACTATGTAGATTCTATTGTGCACTATTGTGTTACTTGGTGTAAATCTGAAAATTGACAGTCTAACAAGTATTCATTAATAAAACATTTATTTCTTTTACTTAAAGTTACATTCATGTGAAAAATAATTCAACTGTGAATACACTAGTTAATTTATATATTTATTAATTACAAATTATTATTTTATTTAAAAAAATATAGGTATATGAGTAGATAGTAATATTTATTCATTTTCATAGTGTCAAGAGGAAATTATTGATATTTGACTGTTAATTCAACTGGTTATTTACTGATATAAAATATGTATGTTTTTTTTTTTACTGGTTTATGTAATCAGAGTTGAGTCTAACAAAAAGTCATTAGCATGTAGAATATTTATTGCAATTTAATTTAAATACATTTTTATTATTTTAGGACACACCCAACGTATACCATCGCATAAGTACATTTTAGCCACTGGAAGTTCTGTATTTTATGCAATGTTCTATGGAGGCTTAGCAGACACTAAAGAAGAAATTGAAGTACCGGATGTTGAACCGACCGCTTTCCTTACATTATTAAGGTTTGTTAGACTTATTGTGTTGTACAGTGTTCTATAATAAAATAGTTTGTTCGATTTGTTTATTTAGGTATCTGTATTGCGATGAAATTCAATTGGAAGCAGACACTGTGTTGGCTACACTATATGTAGCTAAAAAATATATCGTGCCACATTTAGCAAGAGCTTGTGTTAATTACTTGGAGACTAGTTTAACTGCCAAAAACGCATGTTTGCTCCTCAGTCAGTCAAGGTTATTTGAGGAGCCAGAATTGATGCAAAGATGTTGGGAAGTGATTGATGCACAGGTAATATCACAAAATATTACTGAACAAACATTTGTCAATGTTATTTATTTTTCTTGGTTTTTGAACACAGGCAGAGATTGCATTACATTCAGATGGATTTGTTGATATTGATGCTGATACGTTACAGAGTGTATTAGGACGTGAAACAATTAACTGTAAAGAAACCATATTGTGGGAAGCAGCAATGAACTGGGCATCAGCTGAATGTAGCAGACGTGAAATTGAACCAACACCACCTAATAAACGACAAGTATTAGATTCCGCCTTGTACTTACTGAGATTACCAGCAATGTCTCTAGAAGAATTTGCTAATGGGCCTGCTCAAATGGGTATGCTGACATTAGAAGAAACTGTCGATTTATTTCTCCACTATACTGCATCCAACAAACCTCGATTGACATATCCAACTAAACCGCGTGTAGGGCTAAAACCTCAGACGTGCCATCGGTTTCAATCGTGTGCTTATCGCAGCAATCAGTGGAGATATCGAGGTCGCTGTGACAGCATTCAATTTAGTGTTGATCGTCGCGTGTTTATTGTTGGATTTGGTTTGTACGGTTCATCAACTGGGGCAGCAGATTACAATGTTAAGATTGAACTCAAACGCGTGGGTCGTATTTTAGCTGAAAACAACACAAAATTTTTTTCAGATGGCTCAAGTAACACTTTTCACGTATATTTTGCACATCCTGTACAAGTAGATCCAGAATTATTCTATACTGCTTCAGCTATATTAGATGGTGCAGAGTTAAGTTATTTCGGCCAAGAAGGGCTAAGTGAAATTAATGCAGGTTGTGTCACATTTCAATTCCAATGTTCATCTGAAAGTACTAATGGCACCGGAGTTCAAGGAGGACAGATTCCAGAACTTATATTTTATGGTCCAGCTAGTGAGGACCATTAATACTTCTTGAAATCATTTCCAATCCGAATTAAACCAAGTATTAAACAAAGAAATAACAACTAAATTCAATTCAGAATCGGTGAAAACGATTTTTGCTCTTTAATGGTATTTTGGATCTCTATTATACACAAAAACTAAATCACATAATATACTATAATATTAAATCTTAAGTTTTTATTATACAGTTTCGCCAATTAGATGACAGGTGATATATTTTTCTGTTATTTTTTTTTTATGTTAATAGTTAATAATTGATATTATTTATTTGTAAGAACTACTTGCAATTTATTAACAGACATGCAAATAAACATGACTTATTAGACATTATTATTTACATTTTTCATTGTTATTATAAAATAGGATTAGTCATTTAAGTATCTTCTAAATCGATTACCTGTTGTTTTAATTTATTTTAAGTTTGAAATTTCTCACAATATTGAACAAATTTTTATTGTTTTTGATTCTTTTATTTATGTGAAGTGAAAATATTTTGTTGAACACAAGTATGATGAAGCCAACTAAAAAATGTTTACCGACCAATGGTCAATTTTATAAATTTTAACTTTCCATCAATAATTATATATATTGCCTTCTCTTGTTTTATTATATCTATATATTTAAAATACGCTCAATAGTGCATATAGTGTATTACTTATATATACTATAAATAGGTACATACTACACATATGTATTATGTATATATATATATATTATTTTTGTTCATAAAATTTTAACCATAGTTAAATCACTTGGTATTTGATTATACACTTAGATATATCTATTTTATTTATACATGACTTTGGGCGTAAATTCTACTTAGTAATTTAGAAATTTATTTTAATATATTATTACTTGAAAATTAATACTAGGTTACCATTAACTATGGACTGTATTTTGAGCTTTAGCATTGATATGAACATAGTTTTATGATTGTTTAGTTTTAAAATGTAACTATCTAATGTAATTAAGATATTTGTTATTCTTATAAATAATTTTTTTTATGCAACATTCATTTTGAAACAAATTTGTATTTTCTCAATTTGTTCTAGTGTTTTTCACAGAAACCAATTTCTTTTAAAAAAAAATTATATTTTTTCTTTTCTTATTAAGATTAAGTATAATGTAATTTTTTTTTTTTGTTAACACCAACTAGTCATGACAACAAATAATTGGTTTTTGTGAAGATAACATTTTAGGCATTTCTAGTTACTTATAGAATACATATTTTATTTGGTAGACTGTGATAGGGGATTATTTTTATTTGCGTATTTCATATTTTTAAATTAAATAAATTTTGTAAACATATTATGTTATTGTTTTTTGTTTATAAGTTTTGGTAAATTGTAAACAGTCAGGCCAACTACTTTAAAAGAAATTATCAAAAAATATATAGGTACTGACAAATTTTATCTTGATAAACTACCTATAGTAATGATGTGCATAATTCAATAAAATACACTAATATACTGTTACATATTTTACAAATAAAGTTAATGAATAATGGCTCTTTTTCATTACGCGCACAGGAAACACAATTATTCAAATGATAAGGGACAAATCTAACTATACATCATTATCACGGACTAGGTCAGTTCTTAAACGAGACAGCCTTTAGTAAAATAATCATCCTGTTATATTTTAATTTCTATATAATATGTACAGGCAACCCTTTATACTGCCCACCGTTGCAAATCAGTGGGTGCACAGCGACTGCCTGTTGTCCCGTTTTTCTCTCCGCCCAAGTATAACATAAACACTATTATCCTAATACAGTTTCTATGCGGTATCAGCTTATAAAAAATCCTGTATCTTCATTATCCAGTTGAGTGTTATATTATTAATCTTACAAGACCTAGATCAAGGGTCACCAACATTTTCTAAAAAGTGAGCTCCATGCCAACTGCCAAGTCTTAAGTTTGTGGCAATCGACACCTAATTATTTTAGATTATTATGTAAAAGTGTTTTTCTAAAAAATATTGCATAATATTATTAGATGTTATCATTATAAAAAAAAGCGTCAGCTATACAAGTGTGAAATGGTATAATTAATTTTTATTACGATCTACATATATTTCTCTAAGGACCGACTGGTCAATCACGATCGACGGGTTGGCTACCCCTGATCTATAGCGACCCTACATCTGCGCTCGAACCTTCACTGCCCCGTTTAACACCCCCTTTTATTTGGGTTATTACAATATTTATAATAAATTAATATTCATCAAAATATAATTACTTATTATACCACTTAAGTGTACACCATGTTTGTGCAATGTACGGTTTCAATAAATAATAGGTAGCATTTTAAAATGATCTTACTATAGTGTTTACTTCCTAGTCAATTAATACAATTTCAACTAATAAAATTATAGCCCGAGCACCAGGTGTTTCAAGACCTCCCAGTGCGTGTAGCCCTCGTTCATTAGTGATAGGTATTCAGATTATTTGTTCCGCTTTTATTACTATTGTCCGAGTTTCTTCGAGGATCGTTTTACTCCCTGGGTAGTCTTGATTAATTTTAGCTGAAATTCACAGCTCACCAATGATAGTTGTATGTCTTTGTAAAACTATTAATTGTTCGAATGTTATAGTTCTGTATACGACCTGTTTGGTGTTGTGTTAAATAATTTCTTATTAGGACACTTGTCTCTTTTATTTTGAAAATGATAAAACAGAAAAGGTAAGCTGAATAGGTGCTCACTTCCAGTTTCTGTGAGTGCCAGAGAGTCCGGCTTTCATCCAATAAAGACTGTGTTTTTTTAATATTCTTACACTCCCGCATCGTAAGTGTCGAGGTCATCGGCTACTGTGCAGCGACGAGGAACCAGGTGAGCGCTAACTCAATCAGCTTGGAAGACCCTACAGCCAGCTATATCTGCTCTCGAACCTTTGTAACCCCGAGTGCCCTCCCTTAAACAAGGAGGAAGGTAATAAACACCTAACTCTCCCCATTTATCCTTTATCCAATCTCTCCAACCATATCCCATATACCCACCTTCAGATTTTTTTATTTCTTTCTTTTTACTTTTGGGTTATTACAATAGTATTGTGCTTGCTAAAATATTTCTTGTTTATTTTAATCCCGACAAAAACACTTCGTCGAACTGTAAAAAAAAAACTATTACGCACTATATAAGCACTATATAAAAATATGTGATACAAGAATATAGAAGCTTAGTAAATTACATTTAAGTTACATTAATAATTCTATCTCAATAATTTATTTACTTTGCGAGAATTAATTTTGACAGTAAATAATTATAAATTAATAATGATGTCCTATATGTCCTGTATACTATTAGAATGGTCAATGGACATGTTTATTCTCGCAGAGCTATTAAATTATTGAGATAGAATCATTAATGTAATTTAAATTTAATTTAATCAGCATTTATTCTTGATATCACATCTTTATAGTGTTTAAATGTCTTATAAACGACTGAAAATGTTTCTTTTGTACTTGAGATTTTTAATGGGTTTACTAATTTGAATGATTTTAACGATCATGAGAACGACAAGCAATAAGGACGGGTTCTCGTAACGATTCGGAAAAAATTATGAACAAAAGTAGAAACTATGTGGACACCTACAATTTTTCGTAATCATTTAATATTTTGTCATTGAATATCATTAAAAATGTTTGGAAAATTTCAAACAATGTATAATATTGTGTAATAACCCAAAAGTAAAAGGAATTAAAGTAATATAAAGAGGGGAGTGGGTGGTGTTGTGTTTAGGCCACGAAGGTCTGGTTTGATGCTTCTTTGTCCAAATCCTTTCAAGATTGACCTCGTTTGTTACAATGAAGCCCCGTTATATTTGTCCCTTATTCTTTGAATTATGTGTTCTGTGTGTGTGCCGAAAGAGCCGTTATTTATCCCTGCATGGGTCGCGCGGATTACTATTGTAAATTGTAATCCATTCAAAAATAAATTTATTTATTGTATTTTGAAAATCAGTGGAGTTATCTTATCTTTTCAGTACCTTTGACAGACATGTATAATTGATTTTAGTTCGTTATCGAATAACGTTCGTAGCATTTGTCGTCGTTATGTGAGGTCGAAGTGCATTGGATTACCATTGCATGCCATGCGATCTTTTACATACAAGTATTTTCTTAGTTTATTTTATAATCAAAATTTAATTATATAAAAAAATG
Source organism: Periphyllus acericola (assembly GCA_949715065.1). Taxonomy (NCBI): domain Eukaryota; kingdom Metazoa; phylum Arthropoda; class Insecta; order Hemiptera; family Aphididae; genus Periphyllus; species Periphyllus acericola. The sequence goes on along the minus strand of OX454270.1, from coordinate 20,833,240 downwards.
AGCAACAAACTCGATATTGAACAATGGTTAGAAGAAGATGAAGATGAACTTATTGATGGAAACGACATCGACAGTGATGATGAATTAGACTTATTAGAGGATCAGGTAGAAGTAAATAATGAAAACACGGATACGGAAAATAGTGATTATGAAAATGAAAGTGAGTCGAGCAAGAAACAAAAGTACGAGGAAATCATGTGAACGTTGTTTCAAATGGATGTGTCCGGATCATTTGAAATATATATGCATTGAGTGTTGTGATCAACAACAGTGTGAAGAATCATCTTAAAATTAATCAATTCGATCAAAATGTATTTTGTTTTTATATGATTTAAAGATTTAACATGTAAAAATTATAAAGTACTCTTTTTTTTGTAATTTTTAGAATTGAGTGGTAAGGTTTACGTAAATTACTTACAAAATAATATATTTGTAGAATAATATTATAAACATTTAATAACATTTAATATCATTAAAGTTTAAGAAAACAAATTGTAATAAGTAATTATTTATTCACATTTAAGTGTAAATTGATATTCTGATGTAAAAAATAAAAATATAATTGTTTTTTTTATCTCAATGTATTTGTCAATGTGTACTTAGTATATAACTGTGATTAAAATTGTCAATATAGACATAAAACCCATAAAATTTTTTTTTTCAAAAATTGGATTACAACTGTAATCCATGCGACTACAGACGTCTTATGTAGGCACGCGACCTATGTAGGGTTATTGGTATTTATACATAATATTGATATATAACGATGATGCACATCATCACAATTGTGTTTTCACCGGTGTTTCCTAGTTGCGGACAAAGTGACAAAAACCATGCGAGTGACGAAATCTAAAAAGGCAACATACGAATTGCGGACAAGAATATAACACAGTGGCGTGTTGAACTCATATTTGATGAGGAGCAAAAATGTATGCAAGGTACCTCCCCCCCCTAACAAAAATTCCACCACTGCAAAAAATAGAATTTTTACAAAATATCCATAATATTTAGCACACTAGCACGTATGTCTTACACAAGTAAGACACGTCATATTCGTATAGGTATTTTGTGACAAGGGGACCACCCACCCGCCAAACATTTTGAAGGAGCAATTGCTCCAAAATAATACCTTCGCCACGCCACTGATATAACATACTAATTTCCAAACGTTGGGATATTACTGTTCAATATTGACGATATATATATTTACTTTATTGGACTGATTATTTATCAACATTAAGATTGTGCCGATGCTTTTGAGACGGCTGTCAAAAAATATGTTTAATCAGTTTAGCGACAACCTTACTCGTGCTTGCTTAATATCTGTCGTCTTTCTGTATAAAAATGTATAGTGAAAAACTTAAAGAGTTACGTGTGGTTGACGGTTTTAAGTTCCGTTTTCAATGAAAAATGAAATCCAACGGTGGGCGTGTACAAATCAAAGGTGTAATGCATTTTTAAAATTGAATACGCATGGTGTTGAAATAGAAAATAATCTTGAACATAATAGTGGGAGCTAAAAATGGATTATTGATTGAAAAAAAAACTCTGTGCGCAACTAGTATTATGATAACGAAAAACGTGTCCGCAACATTGTCATGTTACAAGATTGACCTGAATAATTTCGTCCGCAACCAGTCATACGTCCGCAATAAAAAACCACTGCGACCCGAGGTTTGCGATCCCTGCTTTGGTGCCATATTAATATTATAGTACACAAATAATTACTAATACATTATTATACGTCACGTCGAAGAATACATGCGGGCGCAGTCTATATTCAGCGCCCCGCAGTGTTGCGCCCCGCGTTCCCGGTCGCTGGCACTCGTCGTTTAGTAGTGATGGGCACAACTGAATGGTTTTGACTATCGACTACATTCGATAGATTATGTAAAACTATCGAATAATTATTCGAATGAATAATTGCATGAACGAATAATTTTAACTATCGAAACTATCGAAAAAGTATTCGAACCATCGGAAAAATTATTCGATAGTTTTTATTCGAACCATCGAACGGTCGAACCAAGTATTCAATAGTTTTATTCTAACATGAGCCCGGAGAGTCCAGCGCCGGGGCTTTTGTATGTATTTATATATTTTATTTTTAATTGTAATTGCATTATCCGAATAAACTGTTGCGTTTTTATATATTGACTGTAGTTTGACTCTTCGTAGTGAGTTTTTTACTAGTCCGAACTCAAAAGTGGCCAAGTGGGATCTCAAGTCTCAAGTTTATAAAGAAATAAGACTTAAGATGACGGTGCTCTAACAAATTAGTGGTCCCTGAAGATCCTTTGTATGCATTTTTACACAACATACAGAAGGCCGTTGTGGGGTTATTGACATCCTTTTTAAAATATTTCCATACAATTGATTGTATTTTTTTGACATAATGACTAATGAGACTAACAGAATAGTTGAGATTGGAAAAAATCGAAAAGGTAGTCAGTACTCAGTAGTCACTCTAATCGTCACAAACCGTGAAAAATCAGTTTTCATAATATATATATATGTTAGAATCATTGTCATTTGTCACTCCAATTTATTTCTCATCGATAATTTGATTAACATAAACAGATATATTATTTCGATAATTCGATGATAACAGATATATGATTACCACAGCTGTAGATACTATGTACAACCGTGATCATTACCGATGGTTCGATGAAAACCGATTGTTCGATGAAAACCGATTGTTCGTTGAAAACCGATGGTTCGATGAAAACCGATAGTTCGATGAAAACCGATGGTTCGATGGTATCCGATAGTTCGATGGTGTCGATAGTACTAACTAGATAGTTTTAAACTATCGGCTAATTCGATAGTTTTAAACTATCGATTAGTTCGATAGTTTTCATTCGGTTGTGCCCATCACTATCGTTTAGTCGGTTAGTCACGCGACACATTCCTCATCGTTCACACGTATAGCACGGTCCGACAGTGTTCTGCTGCTATTCATTACCGATATCGATACAGCGGCGATAGCACGCCAGCCGGGCCAAGTCCAAGAGTTCACGGACATCCTGACATCCGGCTTCGAAGCCATCACGCGTGTAGAGAAGAACGCAGCAATTTCCCGTATTGAAAGGATTGACAGGGACGGACAAATCGATCGGGTAAGCGCGCACTCGAGTGCTCTAGGCACTGTGTAAAATATTAACAGCCCCCGAAAACGTTTTCACTCGCAATTTTGTAGAAACTAAATTTTAAATCGGTAACATAATATTATTACAATTTGTAACTTGTGGAGCGAATCTCAAAATGGGAAAATTCCGTGTCAACGCGTCATCAATAGTTTAGTTCGGGGTTTCTTAACCGGTGGTCCACGGACCCTTAGGGTGTCCGTACATGGGGTAGCTCGGGGGTCCGTGTAATGGCTTTGACATTTTTATTCATATAACATGAAAATTACATTTTATAAGTAATTATTTGGCCACTAACAGTCTGTAATTTGTGTACTAGTCAGATAATGACAGTAATGTTGTTTGAAATTAATATAAAAATATTAAAATTAGAACCGAAATTAAAGGTTTTTCTATTTGAATGGGTGAGGGAGTCCGAGGCTATACTTTATATCCTAAATGAGTCCATGACTTAATAATAATAATGCTCATAAATAGATTTTAGATTTTACCTTTATCATTTTATTATTAAGTATAATTAATATACATCATTACATCAATATACCTACGCGACGTATAATTACGACGGGTATATTATCAATGGACAATGATTATAAATACTATAACTACTAATATTATGAATATGTACTGTATTTGCAACTTAGTAGGCAGTATAGTATTCATATAATGCTAGTTTCAGTAATAATTAACAATAAAAAGTTACCTAACTAAAGACCTAATTATTTTAAGACAATTATATTTATAATAACAATAATGTAATGATGTGCATCATCATATATCAATAACATTTTTATGTACCAATAAATAACGGCACTTTCGGCACACGCACCGAAAATACTATCCAAATAATAAGGGACAAATATAACGGTACTGCATTTTAATTAACTAGGACCTAGGTCAATCCTCAGATGATACCGCTTTTGACCTTCCTACTCGGGCACTCGGCCCATATAACATCTCATGGAAACCCTTTACTAAGCTCTCCGTTGTAAGTCGTCAGTGCGTGCGCACCGACTGCCGGAAGACCTTTCTTTATCATTCTTGTTTTTAAGTGCAATGCAAACGTCACCACCATTTAATATAAAGTTTCTGTGTGAGTGCGAGAGTATCCGACTTCAATTTATTAAAGATTCTGTGTATTCATTTTACTATTCCTACACCCTCACGTCGTAAGCGTCGATATGTAAGAATATAACGTATTTTTGCAACACTGAATATGCCGTTTAGGTTTCTGAGGGGAAAAAATATTACAACAACACTTGACGAGACCCCGGTCAACTGCCGTATGACAAACGCACGTCGCATAAGCATCACGCACGAATTGATCATTCTGTTTTGTCGTGTTTTCTTTATTGTTTTTTCTATCTAAACGATGTACACCTGCTCTACATGTACTAAATTTGTCCCTCGTAAAGAAACATACACGGCAAACTCAAGTTTTCGTGTGGTCAGCAATGTTCAAAAAACTCTTACACTCCGAAATGACCTAACTCAAGATATAAAAGTGGAACCAAATAAAGATTTGAGTTTAGTATACTTTTAATCATTTTTATCTATCATCGAAGTCTGATTTCGCAGTCCTCTTCTAGTAGAATGTAGTTGTACAATATATAATATGTAAGTTACATAATGTAACTTCCTAATTGCTAGTTAGTAAGTGTTAAAAAATGAAGAAAACAGAGTGATTGTACAAATTGGATAGAATAAATTCTCTACCTTCTTAATATTATACAGGCTATCTTCTTATTATTTTATAACATAATGTCGGGTAGATTGTGAATATCCTAACCGACCTTATCTTATATAAAGGGTTTGGTGTTTAACTATTAAGGGTTCAGAGTTACCTCGTAGGTTAGGTTAGATAGATATATAATATAATAGATTATAATTTTTTTTTTTTTATGATTGTTTACAGTTGCCAACAAATGGGGGTCGTCAAAATAAAAAACATAAATAGATCTTATATAAATAAATCGTAAGTAAAAGGCACAATTATATTTATGTAGTATACTAGTATACGTATATATTTTATATTGAAAAGCATTATTACTTATTAGTTATAGTTACACTATTATTTAGTGTGTGTGTTGTGTGTGTGTGTATGCGTGTGAATGTGTGTGTGTGCGTGCGTGTGTGTGTGTGTGTGTGTATGAGTGTGAATGTGTGTGTGTGCGTGCGTGTGTGTGTGTGTGTGTGAGTGTGCTATTTTTTTAAGAAACCCGGTGAACTAATTTATTTGGATAAAAAAATATTCGTGAAATAATGAATAATACCTTTTTGTCATCAGATTTACTGTAAGAGGAAGAATCAAGCCACAACCCGGTATACACAACAATTTTTTTAGCCCGGGAATACATTTTCGTGCCATACTTTTTGATAAAACATCGGCTATTCAAATAGTTGCATTCGGTCCCTCGGAGAGGCCGGGCCACTGCGATAATTTACTTCAACAATTACAAGTAAACCACAAGTTTTGTTACAAATTTCAAATTGAATAGGATGGTTGAAATTAGAGTTATTATACAAAAAAAATATATATACACGAATACAAATATAATAGTAACTGAAATTGATGAACCCAACATATTGTTCTCATGCAGTTATCATCTAGTGAAATTTAAAACATAAAAACACAATAAAAATTATCTGTAAAAAATAGTATATCATATGAATGTTTGTGAACATTTTTAAATAATTAAATATGTGGTAATTTTGTAATCAACTGATGATAACTTAATAAATTATGGAAATATTTTATGTTTCGGTCAACAAATGCCATGACACCCGTGTGGACATGTTCATGCCGCATGGAAAATGTTGCCTTCGCCTAAAGGTGTATTTTCTATTTAAATTTTAGACTGATGAAGTTGTATCCATTGATTCGTTCGAAGTTCTAGAAATTCCGAAGGCTTATGAAGTACCTGATCATAAATATCAAATTAAATTGGATAACAAATCAGTTATAAAAATCTTAAACAAAGCAAAGAATCCGAAGATCGAGTTTAGTAATTTTCCGAAGTACATCTTTACCAAAGGAAATTATTTTAATAATCTAGTATCCGGAATGTCTATTGGTGAGTAAATTTATGTTTATACTTTATTATAATATTACAAATATTTTGGAGTATAATTATTTCTTAATGCAGTTGGTGAATGACTAATGAGTATAGAAAAAGAGTCATAACAAAGGCTGAGTTTGTAATGATCAGGGTTTATGTCATACGATAGAAGCATTGATTATAGAATAATTTATTAGAATTTATTTATCAGAATTTATTCTATAATCGATGATAGAAGTAAAAGGGAAAGTTTCAAAAAGGTCCTTGAAGTATAGAAGTTCTCAAACAGTGGTCACGATTATTTTTTTTTGGTGAATCACAATACATTGTCTTATAATATAAACATAAAATATTTGATATCAGATAACTTAAGTGAGGTAACTAAAGTACCAAATAACTTGGTAAAAAATGAAAAGATTAATTTAATGTGTAAATATGAGTACCTATATTCCTTATATATTATATATTCCTTGTTTCCATTTCACATATTTTTTACTTTTCGTTGATATTTAAATTTAGATTAATCATAAATGCAAAAGAGCAAAAAAAAAAGTAATTGATTTTATTGGAGGTTGTCAAAATTGAAAAAAATTCTAAAGTGTTCCTAACCATAAAAAGTTTGAGAATTTTTATTCTTTGCTGTAGTAAGTATGAAATTTATAAGTCCAAGAAAATGTTCCTGTTGTCTCACAAATCCAGCCCTAGATATAAGTGCATATAACTAACTTCGATACGAACTACATGTGTATTCACAACTTTCTAAGTGCTAATATTTATGAGATACATATTATACATATTCTAGGTGTTAATAGTCTAGATTTATTGATACCGAAAAATTAACTTACAATAAGTGCTTTGGAATTATATATATTTTTGAGCCTAACTCCCACCCTGGTGAATCACTTAAGTCTATAGCTGTACTATGAGTATATCATTACTGAGTGTGTATATACTAATATTTTTTTTAAGCAATCTGTTTGTATTTTATATATTTTTAAAATGCATGAAAAGTATATATGCAAGTTTATAGATATAGAAATGTGTTATAATAATAAAATATTCATTAATTTTGTTTTTATTTAGACGTATTGGGTCAAATATTTCAGAACGGTAATAAAATTAAAGTCGATTCCACTGAAGTAAGATAATCATTAGTGTGCTGTGTAATTAATTATTTATTTGAATCTTTGTAATTATGTTTTTTTAGTTAGATATCTGTTTTTGGGAAAAACAAACTAATGAATTACCAGCAGATGGAAATTTATTGTGCATTTACAATGCCACTTTTAAACGCGAAAATACAAAAAATGTTTTAAATGTAGTAAGGTATAGCTTTTTTAAAGTTATCACACCAGAAGAATATCGCAAGCTCTCATCTGTTGTTAGTGATCTTCCTGTAAATAGACAATATAACGGTCAAAACATTACACCACACCGTACAGAAGAGGCTGCAGGTATGGTGCTACAATAATCTAAATATACCTACTTCAAATAGGTGTCAATTGATATCAATTTTTTATTACTTTGCGTTAAAGCCTTTTATGTTTACTACACAATAAAATACAGCAATTATTAGTTTTAGGCTTATGAAAGGCTAGCAGTTTAACTGACTAATGAAATTACTAGAACTCTAAATTTATTTTAATTATAATTTTGTTTCAATTTTAGGTTCTTCGATTGACCAAAATCCTCAGATTGCGAATGCTCCTTTACCAAGTACAAGTAATAAAATAACATTCTTAAATCCTAGGCGATTAATAATTAGATCAATTGTTATGTGTAAAAATGTCTATAGTGTTTTGGTCGTATTAAGTTAAGATAATAAAGTACCAGAATTCTAAATTTGTTTGAAGTAAAATGTAGGTATTGGATTAATTTGTTTCAATTTCAGATTCTCCAAATGAACAGAGGAACCAAAGTCCTCAGATTTCAAATACTCCTTTGCCAAGTACAAGTAATAATAAAACTAACTTAAATATTTGACAGTTATAGTTAGGTAGATCAATTGTTTTGTATAGAAAAGTTTCTGATCATATAAAGTTTAAGTTTTTCATAGGTAAATAAAAATGTTATATTTAGTGTAGAAATTATACTGGAATGCTAGTATAAAGCCAATGAGTAAATAAACACTAATAATTTATGAGTTTTGTGTAATGGATATGAGTACAGGTACTTTCCTAGGACCCAGGTGGTCATTAAGTCAGTAGAAAACTTTAATTAATTTAATATTTCATACTTTTTTTTTTTTTATTAGCTTTTTGTAAATACAATTATAGCTCGACAATTATAAGACATGGCGGTTATACAAAATTCAATGATACAATATATAATTATTTAGATGTTAAAGACAGCTTCCTGTATAAAGGCTATGATAATAGTTCATACTTATGTAGTCAATTATCGATTATAGTTTAATACGAGTATATCTAAAATTTATTAGACACATCATAATCTTGTAATAGTCAAAAAGGAAAAAGACATCAACATGTATGATTGGTTTTGCACTGTTGGATTGTTGTATGCAAATGTAAACAGTACTTATATCTTAGTTACAATTTTAGAAACGTACTTTAGGTACGTATTCCAATTCGAAAAATCGACTGATAATAATTAACAATAATCAGTACGTGTGTACTATATACGGTCCGTCGCTTATCGCATTTTTAGCTTATTATAGCAGTATTCGAGCTTCACCGCAGGTCACTTCAGGCCCCTTTCACACGACGCCACCATGGTGTCGCGGCCAAAAGAAACACAGAACTAGATAAAGGTTTTCACACGTGCCACCAGTCGCAACGGTCGCGACCAGACTATCTGAACGCGCGACCAAAATAGAAGCGCGACCAATTAAATGTATATTGTTGTAATGTAAAAACACAATTCTTTTCATTCGACTCACTGCCAGTGGCGCGTGTTGACATTGTTTTTGACGCTGTCAAATTTTTAACACGGATAATCACTTTGATACCGAAAAGTTCATTATAGAAATTTAAATCTTCTCGAAGTTGTTCCATTAATTCGTCAAACGAATTAACAGACATTCTTAAATAATTAAAAAATTTGTCTTCATATTTTCTTAAATCATTATAAAATAAATTAAATAGACCTTTAGTAGAACGGTCAGACAATAGTGGATGAACCCAAAACTTTCGATTTTTTTTTCGTCTGCGTACAACACGACTGTACAGATATGCTACACATGCTAGCTCTTCGACTTCCATTTTGGAACTGAACTAGAGCTACTATATAGTTCAGTATGTATGGTAATTTGTAGTGAAAACAACCTGCATTAGAAACATACGAAACACAGAAGCGCTTCTGGAAGCATGAATAGTGGAGGTGCTTTTCTGGTGGCGCCGCTTTGGTGGCTTCGTGTGAAAGTACCCTAAAGGTATGTTGTTTTGATTACAGACCCCAAAAATATAATAAAAATAAACCCAACTGCCTTAAATAATATCATTGATTTTAGAATAAAAATTAAATTAAATAAAAAAACTAATTATATTAATAAATTAATAAATAATAATTTATATTTTTAAATATACAAATAAATTCATCTTCTGTTATAATGGCCAGCGTCATTTGTTCTGTAATTAATATATTTTGAAATAAAATAGTATTGTATAACTAAAATTATTATAGATACTTAATATTTTTATACAGAAAAATACCTTTAAATTATTTACTGTTGCAATGGACTATTAGTGACTCCTTCAAGTTTTCAAATATGTATTTTGAAATATTAAATATTTTTAGAAAATATGTTTACTATTTTATTTTAATGTTGTATCTTTATATGTTTGTACATTAACTTATAACGACTATTTAAAAAATCTATTTGAAAGTTTCTAAAATTATTACCCAGATTTTAATAAAGTATAAATAATGCGCGTAAAATTGAAAAAATGACCTAACAATGCTAAAAAATAGAAAAAAAAGAATCTATTGGCTTTACAATTATGTATATTTTTATTTTTATCTGATGCACAATTCATGAATTTTGTCCAATAGTTAAGAGAAAGAAATTATTTATCCTTATTAAATATTCAATACACCCACCTCACTTCACGTAATTTTAATAACTTAAAACGCTTTATTCAAATAGGAAGTAATTTGAGTGCTGATTTGGTTGTTCCCGAAGTTTTACCTACAACTCCCATTAGATTCGAAAAACCAAAAGATTATACAAAAATAAGAAGTGCAGAGTGTGTTGAGCTAATATTTCCAAGTCTTTCAAAATATCCTCCAACCAATATACCTAATATAGTTGATATTAGACCAAAGAGGAAAATAAATGAAAAGAACGTTGATACTCCAAGGAAAAAAAAATTAAATCAAAAAATGTTAACCTAACCAATAGTAAGCTGCTACAAAAAATAAATTATATTGATCTACAGTCTATACTAATAAAGTTTTAATAGTTCATCTCAAAAGTTATTTTTTAAATAACAGTATTAAATGTTAGCTAAAATTATATGTTTTGTAAATTATTATGCGGGATGGTACTTTTGTTTTTTTGTGGGCCTGTACTTTGTATTTATTTCCCGGTCCGAAATCTCTCCCCGATCCGCCCCTATGAAATAATTTAAATATACTTACACTATCATCTGTGAAGTCTATACTCGATATGCCATCTCGTGGTGTTTCTTGGTCCTTTAGAAACTTCACATTTTTAAAGTACAACAAATGTGGAATATTCACTTCTCCTGCGCCTGACCTCTGCAACACTTTAATTTTTTTTAATTCTTTGCGGAAACAACTTCGCATTGAATCAATTTTATTCTTAACCATTAATAGTAGCATCTGCTTCCACTTCTCTCGTTTTATTAAGAAAATGTTCGTATGCTTTATTTTTTAGATTTCTATCTCGATATTCTTCGGACTTTATGCGCCACAAGCAAGGACATTTTTTTATACTCTTCAATAACCGGCGATAACGACTATAGTTTCTGAGTAGTCAGATTAACGGCTATTAGATATTAGATACCATAATTAATAGAAGTGTTGAGATCACAGAATAATTTCAGATAACCGTCCTATATTAATCGTGATACAGGTTATTCGGGTCGAGTCTTGTGATATTCGACAGACAAACTTATATTATTTTCAATATTCACTATTCAGATACGATAGCGGGCAATGATCTGACCTAAAGGCCTGAATGCCTGATTGTGCAATCGTCACATTTGTAGTCCGAATATCAATTATTATTAATGATGCCACCCGAATCGTCGATAACCGGTGGTGGTCTCGAGATATCGACATCGCCGGGGATATAGTAGTGATATTTTCGTCCATTGTTGTGAGACGGGGAGAACGGTTGATAATAATAAGTTATTAATAAGCTTAATAAAATTATTATTAATAAACTATCATTGACTCGTTACGCAAACGACTAGTTTTCACGAAAAGTGGCCCTCGACAGTGGCGCGCCGGGTGGAGAATATGACGTAGGGATTCTTAAAATTCTTGTTTTTCGACCACCTGTTGTTACATATCGCTACCGGGTTCCCTACCAGCCAACATTAAGGACCCCTGTATTTCAGAAAAGGTGACACCAGCAGGGCCACTTTTCGTGAAAACTACTATAGTACGAGCCGTGTCGGTAGTAGTCGTACCGAGAAATGAATTCGAGTACAGAGTTCTAAATTTGTTTGAAGTAAAATGTTTGTGTGAAATGTAGGTATTGGATTAATTTTGTTTCTATTACAGGTTCTCCATACCAACAGAGGGACCAAAGTCCTCAGATATCAGGTACTCCTTCGCCAAATACAAGTAATAAAAAAGTAACTTAAATATTTGACAATTAGTAATTAGTTATATCAATTGTTTCGTGTAGAAAAGTCTAGTATTCTGACCATTATGAAGCAATTATATTTTTCATAGGTAAATAAAAATGTTATATTTAGCGTAGAAAATATATTGGAATGCTAGTATGAAGCCAATGAGTAAATAAACACTATAAATAAATATATATTATAAATAAATAAACACATTGAAAAATGTCAAATCTCGTTAGGTGTTAAGTCTTCTGGAATAATATTTTCTGATTAATATCTTCTTCCCCTTCAAATATTTGATATATTTATTTTATTTGTCGAAAGCCTTTATTTTTATATTAAACGTTGTCAAATTTTAAATTTAAATTTTTTCCTATTTCACTTGGTAATTTTTTTATAATATTTTTAATCGTAGCTACAACATTTATAGACTCAGTTAATGCTAATCCTGTCACTACCCTATTCTCTTACGTGGATACCCACAAAATTGATCCAAACATGGCATATTTAGGCATTTTAATGTTAATCTTTGTACCTATCGTTTATATAAATACAAAATGCGAAGTAAATATTATTCCTAATATACAGTACCTTCGAGTTTCGACGTAATACCATTGATTATAAATACTATATTTTATCTATAGCAAGGGTCGGCAATTAATTTCTATGGCGGTCCAGATAATTTGAAAAAAAAAATGTTCGGGGGCAATAAAAAATTTAATATTATACTAATAATTTCACAATTTTATTATTAAATGTTTAATGAGAAAAATAACATTTTTTGTCTTGTTTTTTAAAATTTACTTCTCTTGGTGAAGTAATGTGCTGAGTGTTTTCAAGGCGGAGAGCAGTGGCGTATCCAGAAATTTTTTTCGGGGGGGGGTTATGAAAAAGAATTTCTTAAGTATGTTTTCAAACGACGGTGTCCAAATGTTCGTTCTCCGGTGGCAGAAGACACTGGAAGTGTTATGAAAATTTTAAGAAGTGTGGATATTATTGGATAAACGTCTGGGCTTGTTTCGAAGTATACTTCAACACTATTTTTGTTCATATATTATATAGATAACTATAATATAATATTCAGCTATAAACACTTGTTATTAATTACAATTTTTTTAATTATTGTGTTTTATTTTTACATGGTATATGATATTATATTATTATAGTATTTGAATATTTAGCAATTTTTTTTAAACTTCACAATTTTCGGGGGGGGGGTTATAACCCCCTAACCCCACCCCCCCTGGATACGCCACTGGCGGAGAGCAGTTAATTTTGAACGATATTTATTTTTTAAAAACGTCATTTTGGAGAATGATAAAATTGGAAATTATTTTTGGCGGTCGAATTATTTGCGCTCCGCGGGCCACCTATTGCCGACCCCTGATCTAAAGTATTTATAATCAATTAATACACTAATACACAACACGACTAAAAATGTCCGACAATCGGCCACACGCACCACCGATATAATATCGCTCGATAAGAAAATAAAAGTTGTTGCTAATTGGATGGTGTGACATAGATATTAGGTAATATAAATTTCATCCTTTCATAATTTAAAACCGAATTACCTGATCAAAATGAAAATAATTTATACTATGTAGTACCATTGATTATACTCAGATTATAGAATAAAATTATTAGAATCTATAGTTATTCTATAATCAATGGTAGTACCTACTATATTACTATGTACTACTTATATTCCAATGAGGTCAATAGTTTTAGTCATAATACGAGAAATAGGTCAAAAATGTCCTTAAAAATTAAAAAATGCATTATAAACGTCAAAAAATGCACAAAAAAGTATAAAATCCCCTAAAAATTAATATAGTACTATAAAATGCTATAAATGCAAATTATGTCCCAAAATATGTTGTGGACAACAACAATTAATTGTAACACGGAGTACTTGGAAGAAGCTTGGAAAGCATCGCGTAAGACATCCCAAAAAAATATGCAAATACATTGAAATCCGAGCCCTACTAATAACTTGTGAATTTCGTTTAATGACAATGAGTAATGACTAATGGTCTAATGTCTAATGAGTATTGTACTCACTTTTAAACCAGGGTGTCATTTACCAAATTGAAAACTTAATTAATTTAATATTTCATTATAACAATATAGGTAGTATGTCTATAATTTAAAGATATTAATTTCTTGTTTTATCTATAAAGTAAAATGATCAAAATATTTTACTATTGGGTTTGCTATAATTTTTTTCTGAAAAATATAAATAATACTTCTATCTATGTTACTATTTCAGGTTCTGGACATATGCTGTCAGCCCAAAAGGATTCAACTTCAGGATATTCTGGATTGAAAAAAAGTAAGAAAAAAACCAAGTAATTAATAGGCATTGAATTATCAGTTTAATACCTTTATTTTTAAATTTGTATTGTTCTGATAATAAATACTGGATAAATACTATTAATTTAATAATAACTTTAATATCGCTTAATTTTAAACACATATATTAATTTGTAGTTGTTTAAATATAGATGTTTACTATAACACGAAGAAATTTAACTTTGGATTTTAATTTGTTTATTTCATTAGAGTCTTACCTAGAATTTACATTATATTTTAACCAAGCTTAAAATCTGAATCAAGTTTTGTAACTTTTTTAAGCATATCACTAAAAACTTTGATAATTTTAAAATTTAAATTGTATAGGTTATATACCACTAGGACAGAAATACAGAATAAACAATTTTTAATATAATCGTTCAACCACATGAATCTGATAATATTTTCTGTCAACAGGACCAATGCAGAGTTTAGATGATAATCAAACAAAAATGCTAATACTGGAAAGTCCGCTGTCTGACGAAAATTTTATAAGAAATTTATACGGGAGGCTAGAAGAATTTACTGCAGACAAAAAACAAGAAGTACAGCTGAAAATTTTGAATCTTATTGAAAATGAGTTACAAGAATTCAATAATTATGATTATAATAGTGAATTAGTGAAATTAGAAAATGAATGAAATTCGAAAATGAATGAAATTCATTAAATATTTTAAGTATATTAATTTTTTTACTCATTTTTTTACACAATATAATAAAAATATGATTTTCTCAACACCTATATTATTCATTATAATATGTTAAGTGAATATACAAGTATTTTAACTTTTATAATATAAAAACGAACTATAATACTAAATAATGGAGTTGTTATTATATAAGTTTGTACCCAAGACCGTAGCCAGCATACAATTTTTGGGGGGGGGGTTTAAATTATAAAGATGTATTATGACGAAAAAAATCTCTACAAAATCTGTTTGATATAAAATTGATATAATAATTTTTGATATAATAATTTCAATAATAAAAATTGTTATTTCAATGAAGTTTGTGCAACTTAACAAATCATAATAAGACTAACAATAAAAATAAGAAAAAATTTCAAGGATGGTTTGAACCCTGAAACCCCCCCCCCCTTGGCTACGGCTTTGTTTGAACCTCTTCTCTAAGGTTATAACTCATATAATCTGTATTATGCAGCCTTAAAGGTACTTTTTTTGAAAAAAATTATTCGCTTTTTATACAAAAATATTATCGATGACAAAAATGGATGAGTATACTAGTGTAAAAGCGTAGTCTCCGGAATGGCCCAATGGAGATTTCTAGTAATTCGTTTTTTTGTGATTGACATTTTATAATGTAATTCAACTTTAAGGTTTACTTAAAGTGTATTGAAGTGTTCGCAGTCAAACATTTCACATTTATCTCACTGATGCAAACACACACGCTCCTCGTCGCTCATACTCAACATTTTGTTATTCCATCATATTATTCGTTATCATACGATTTTCATATCCAAGAATCAAATGCCATATATAAATTAATAAATTATACTCAAGTCTGTTTCCTACAACAAAATTGATGTTTAGCAGATTCATTCAGTGGGCAGAAACTCATTACCTATGGTTTTTCTAGGAATATCTTGATCTCAATCTGGGGTGATATCTTAATACATTATCATAGGATTTATACAGCTAATATTTAACAGCTAATAGTTAACAGCTTTACACGTTAGAAAGTACCATATTTAAACTTTCTAAATAAAAACAAAAATAATTCATTTATTTTATAACATACGATAGTCGACAATTAATAAATTATGATAAAAACCATTGGACTGGAAATCATTCAATATTCTAGCTTCGAAATCTATCAATTATAAATACGAGTGTATCATGGCCATAAATTATTTATAGCCATACAATTAAAATACACATATATTTAGTACAAAATAGTAAATACCTACTGTATTTTGTATACTGGTTTTTGAAGTCATTAACAAAATTGAAAACTTAAATTAATGTAATATTTCATTATAGTCTATATAGTTAATAATAATACTATATATATCTTATATTAATAGACTTATTATAAACTTGTATTCTAAAAAGTTAGCACATCAACATTTATAATGGAGTTTTAAATTGAGCTGTAGTATGAAAAATTTAAACTTTACAATGTATCTTTGTTACGATTAACAGGTACTGCAAATGAGTTGTCAACTACAAGACCTTTGACTTCGAGATCTTCATAATTGAATTAAAGTAAGAACAGTGAAAAAATAATAAAATTCTTATTGAATATGCAATTTAATAGTGATAATTTGAAAAAGTTTGTGTTCTGACATAAGTTCATAAATATCATAACTTATGGGTTATAGACAATCGTTGATGTTTGCTTAATTGATAACATGATTACAGTAGGGTCCGGAAAGATCAAAGATACTAGTTCCTATACTTCCCATAGTGAAAGTTCTTTCTTTTGTCAACAGTTTCATTTAATCGAGATCCATTTAAAAGTAATGATGGATTATTGCACGCGAAAAACGGTCACGACCGAAAGTTGATGTTGATGTACATAAATTATATATTTTTACTAGTTTCGAAGTGAAAGAATCTGTGTTTTGATGTCAAGAATTGGTCGTTGTGTCGTGGACACTATGGAATGATGTCTATATAAACGGCGCTTTGCATAGGCAATTGTAGTACAATATCAAACCCGTCGGGCTAAGAATATGAAAAAGATAAAGGAGAAATCCTTAAAATAGAGACATCGGCAACACAAGGCGCGACAATTAGCCGGAGTATAATAATTACAAGGAAATTGTGTAACAACTATCAGATATTCAAATGAACTTGTATTATAAAATGATTGAGAAAAAACAGTTATCAGACTATAAGTGTTGCGGTACTGTTTAAAAGCAAACTCTTCGAGTTATCGATGAAAATGTTCCGCTTGTAATCGAACGTAGAATGCCACTGCGTGCGTTAGATTTTCAAAATATTATTGCATTTCCTCTTTGTAAACTTGTCACGTTGTTAGTGCGGGATATGGAAATAGTGCAGTACAAATCGAATGTGTTGGATTCGCCTAGCTGAGTTCAATATTATTGGCAGAACGTTTCTATCCGTAATCCGAAGACCTACATAGGCGACAGCGCAGCTTTTATACAGTTGTTTCTTATACTTCGCAGTTTTTTCCCACGCGATTCGGTGGAGTGTTTCGGCTGGCGTACACGTCATGTCACGTCGTCTCGCGTTCTATGGTACAGTGAAAACTGTCTAACGCGGACCATGAACAAAACGGAAAACTATCCAATACGGAATTTTTCTATGGTCCCGGCACGTTCCTATGGATTTATATAGACGCTGAACCTCAATAAAACGGAACCTTCAAAACGCGGGAACGGAACGATTTTGTAAGTCCCATGCAAGTAAAAACCTTGCATAAACCGGAAAAATACTGTAACAAACTACTACCGCTTTTAATATATTATTACTTGAAAATGAATACTAGGTTACCATTAACTGTGGACTGTATTACTGAAAGTACTAGGGGATGGGATGATAAAAATAATTTTGTAATGTTAAGATATATATTATTGTTATCTTCAACCATGCGATTGACCCTAACACAAACAGATATTTGTAAAACAAAATTCCAAATTTTGTAATCGTTCCTCCCAATTTTGGGCTAAACACGAACCAACTAATAATTTGACGCGCTATAGTGTTTCATAAACAAAATGTATTTGGGTATAAAAAAAAACAGTTCAGAGTCTGTTGTCAAGCAACGTTAGATTATGATTATATTTCCAAACGTGTGTTTGGAATAAATATCAAATAACTTCATTCTGATTCTAGAGTCTTAAAGAAATTTATAATTGATCTATTATATCCATTATTTTTTTGGTTCTCTTTAACGTTTCCTCTCGAAGTTCTTTAATCAACAGACAAACTTAATCCATTTTCTATACTATATCATAGTTTATACTTAGTTGTACAAATTTTGATATCGAAAGTTGATTAAGACAGGATCTGTTGAGCTTGCATTTCTCGACAGTTGAACGTGAACGGTGAACTTATTCTAGAATGGCGCCAAGATATATAATAGAGGAGGCACGGTATTACTTGAAAAAGGTCATTAGCTTGTCACCCGGTTGGAGTTTATCAATCGACGAGTTTCTAGATATTTTGAAGGAATTCAAAAAATCGAAAATTCAACATAATAAGGTACTAATTAATTGCATAATTTGTAGTTTATTTATGCAACATGGAGTCTATACTGTATGTTTCTAATTTAAATATTTTTTGAAGTTATTGTATAATGGAAATGTTTTTATTTTACATGTTATTGATGACGTATTAAACAATTACATTTTTAACAAATCAAAAAACATACTTTATAGTTTTGGTATTCATACACTTATTTATGTTTAAATAGTAAATATTTATTACATTTTCATTTTTGAAGTTTGAAAATAATGTATTGAACTCCAAAATAGCTATTGGTATCTTAGTGCCATAATATACGATGACGTAGTTATAAGTTTAAAAATAATGGACAGTGTAAAGAGTTCAGAATTCCACAGGATGTATTTTCGTTCATAATACGTGAATTGCTCATCAAGTGGTCATTTTTCCTCGGACATCCATGCCAGTTACGTAAGAAATATGCCAATGTTTTCGGTGGTATAATTGAACATGGTCTTATTACGTAAGTAATCTTTGATGATTATTTCTAGTAAGTTCTCATTTTATGAATATATACGATTTTTACAACGTTTGTCTGCCAGCGATCCCGTCGTATTAAACGACGCACTACAATTTGTCTTGTTCGCTCTGAAAAGTGAACCAAATACGAAAATGTTCGATTTTGGCATAACAGCGTTGAACCGATTCTACAAACGTTTCGGAGATCGCGCATATTTCGATAGAATATCTGCAATACCGCATCTCAAATGCTTTCCCCGGAATTTAATCGAGGTAAGTTTCTATTAAAAAACATGAAAACAAATCATCAATGTGTTGTACACAGTTATTCATGTACACATGTTAAGTTGTACATGCGGGATTTGGCAATACTTTTTTTTTAAAAATCATTGAAACTAACAATTTATTCGGAATACACATAACGTTATACATTTTATAAAAATGGTTTGCAGTGGGTAGAGGATTGTAAATACTACGAACCAGCACGCGTTAACAAAGACAGCCACAACAAATCCGCCAACTTCAAACATCAGTGGACCGCATTGTGCTCGCCTAAGACAGCACCGGTCGTAGACACGCGTTCGGTTGAGCTAGAAGAATTTGACTTTGAAGTGATTGACCGGTGTCCGAACGATAGAGAAAAGATAACGTTCATTATAAACAATTTAAGCGCAGAGAATTTACGCGAAAAGGTGAATATTTGTTCGTTAAACTATACTAATATAACGCGTGGTTGGTGCCGAGGCAATACCATAAGTACAGCTCCTAAGAAAATATCGCAGAACATGACCGCCACAAAAATTTGTTAGTTTTAACGTATTACTGCTTTCTGCATTTTTTGCATTTTGCCAATAGTTTGACGGCCTAAGGCCTATGTGAGAGCTTCAGGCATAACCTCTTTCTCTCCGTGTGTGGTTTGATTGATTTGTTTGGTTCTGGGGGTAATTTGGCATGTTTGATTTAGGGTTAATGAGTGTTTTTTGCTATTTCTTGGAGATGAGGATAGGTTGAATTATTGAGTTTGTGGTAAAGGATAATTGATGCTTTTCTTGTGTCTTCTCTGATGGTATTTATTTTTGCGGATTTTAGAAGTGTGTTGTTGCTGACAAAATAGGGGGAGCCAGTCGCGATGCGTATAGCTACGTTTTGTACTGCCTCTAGCTTCCTCCAGTTAGTTTCAGAGATGTATGGTCCCCAGGCTGCTTTCTGGTTGTTAAAAATTAGCTTTATACATAATGCATCGGCGTCTTATTAATTATAGTTTTTCATTGGGCTACCGAAAATTGCATTTTTTACATTTTTAGCCAATTATCAGTATACTATTTCATTAGTACAGTATCGTAGTTTTAAAACTGGAATTTATTTTTCTCAAAACCATACATTTTGAGTGGTGGCACTTTTGTCTTGGGTATGAGATATTTTCAGTGTACGTGAATCGCACCTTTAGTGTATGCATGTTAATACTATATATTTATCGATCTATTTCAGTGTGCCGAAATAAGGGCAATTCTGCGGGACGAAAACGTTCGATGGCTGTCGGAGTATTTAGTCGAGTCACGTGTATGCGCCGAGTTGAATTTGCACGCGTTATACTCTGACCTGTTGGATGGAATAGCGAACGAAAACCTTAATTTCCACGTGATGTCGATAACCGTGGAGAACATTAGAGTTAGTGCAGATGGAAATGTTTTACCAAGCGCAAATGAGGAAAAGAAAAACGTTTAAATAACAAATGATATATAACGTTTCATCCTTTCAGGCGTTGTTGGACGGTGACACGATGGACAAGAGGAATTTACTGAAAACCTTAGGTCACTGGTTGGGCGTTATAACGTTAGCGAAAAATAAGCCCTTACCGTTTACCACCGGTTATCTGAACTCATTGTTGATGAAAGCGTGCACCGAAACCGAAAGAATGATGTACATTGTTCCGTTTATCGCTAAGATACTTATGTCTTGTGCCAAAAGCAAAGTACGGTTATAGGTTTATATTTTTATATTATATACACATTTTTTTCAACGTTTATCAGTTTGAAAAGTATAATATGTGCTGTCTGTTAATATTATCGTTTACAATAAGCATACGTGATAATGATATATTTCATCTTGACGTTACGAGTACCCCGCAGTAGAAGCCCTTTGACTTTATTCTTATGTTTTGTAATTAATTTAAATCTCAACAACAGTTTTTCCTTACCCGTAATTATGGATTACTTTTACATTTTTAATGTACCCACGGGCTACAGTAATATTTGTTGTACGCTGTTTACTTTTTTAACATTATTTTTTCAAAAACTATACAACAGGTATTTGGACCGAAAAGTTCGTGGACACAGAGTGTACTGAAAACGCTTGTAGAGCTGCACAATCTACCGGGTTTGAAGTTAAATTTACAATTCGAAATTGAAATTCTTTGTAAATCGTTAAACATTGGACTAGAAGTGAGTTTTTCCGAATAATCATACACCTTATTAGTTTATCCTAACAAATACCTAACCATGAAAAATATATAAGTTCCACATATGTTTCCCGACGAGGCACTCACGAGCCGATCACTCAGAATCTTAATCAATGACGTATTCTAAATTTCAGGATTTTAAATCTGGAAAGTATCAACAAATATCAACTTCCAGATAGAACAGCAGTATAATATAATAATAATTTATATACAGTATATAATAATAATAATAATATATGAACAGTTTATTTACGCTAAGAGGTACTACTAAATATTTCAGTTCGATGACCTTTTATTGAAATGGGAATGTCACTGAATGAAAAATAGTACATACACATTCTTAGATAAATTTTAAATTTAAATTCAAATTTTTTCCAACCGATGGATTGGTACCTATGAAGTAATTCTATGGCCGACAAGGTCTCCTGGCTTGAAAATTGGTGTTATCATTTAAGAAAAAGTAAGACGTATTGCGCATACGCGTATCGAAAGTGTTCAAAATTTAAAATTTATCTAAAACACAATACGTAATACGTCTTACTTTTTCTTAAATGGTAACACCAATTTTCAAGCCAGGAGACCTTGTCGGCCATAGAATTACTTCATGGGTACCAATCTATCGGTTGGAAAAAATTTGAATTTAAATATTGTTGACCAATGATGGCGTTGTGTGCTAGTGCACCGTCTTGTTGAAAATACATATTTTTGCGCGTAGCTAATGGAAAACAGTAACGGTAACTGATTAACGAGAAAATCCAGATATCTTCTACCTGTAAGTGTTCCGTCGTAAAAATAAGGACCTACAAGTATTCCACCAATTAATCCACATCACACATACCCCAAACTATCTAAGAGTTAGTGTCTCGAGACCCGTGTGGATTTCGATCTTCAAGTTACAATATGTTGAATTTAGTTTACATTTCGTCAAAAACAAATTATTCGTAAACATTAAATTGCATCGTTAAATTTCATATGACAGTTTTGTAATTAGAAAAAAAACTTTTTTTACAAAAACTGTTTAGAAAAAATACACTATCCGATTCTGAAAAAAAATTGGTGTTGCCATTTAAAAAAGTTTAATCAAAAGTGTTAACAATTTGAAAATTTGAAATTTATTTAAAAATATGTATTGTACTATATTTTATTCAGCGAAACCCCTATTTCAAATAGGTCATCGAACTGAAATTGTAGTGGTACCTCTAAGCGTTAAAACACTGTATATATATATATATATATACTGGGTGTGTTCCAGAGGGAAATATACAGATACATATTTCCCATGTTAATAGAGATGATAAAATACTGTGTTTTTCATGAGCATCTCTGGGAAAAATTGCCTTTGCCCAGGGGTGCTCATAAAAATACAGAATTTGACTATCTCTATTAACACATGAGTTTTACTCTGTGTAAATTCAGGTGGGACATCCAGTATATCGTAACATATTACTAAAATAAAAATTTGTTAAAAAAATAAAAATAAATAATATAATGTTTATCGTGTTCAATTTTCTTTGATTGATTTAATTTTGTGAACTACATCAATGCAGACTGTATTTGAATTAATATTATAATGGTTATTCATATTTTGAAAATGTAGTTATTTTATTCTCAATATATTTAGGTCCTAAAACATTATCCGATTAATAAATAATCATGGATCATTACTTTTAGCTAAAATAATATCATGATAAGTGCAATGGCTTACATTTTTAAATATACAAAGAAATATTAATTTAAAATTAAAATTGCTTATATACAAATTATTATTGTAAATATCCTATTTACATATTTAGTTATCTATGATATTGGTTGTTCATCGATTGTTTTAGATTTTTCTTTTTTAGTTAATTTATAAAAGAGCTCTTTAAAAAAAATATACCTACCTATTTACTGAAAAAAAAAATCAGATAATACGAGGTGTACACTGAAAACATTATAACTGGACTATTTTAGTATTAAATAAAATAAAATAAAATAAAACCTTTGTCTGGTAAATGCTGTTGTGATTAACTTTTGTCAGTTCGATAAAAATCTTAAATCGATGGTTTTTCAAGGAACAAAAATATTCGACACCAAAAAGTATGAAACGGCATAGCATGTTTGCGGAAAAAAAACTATACTGACATGTTTATCTAAACTTATATCGCCAACGGCAATTTAATACGTTTTATAAAACTCCGAAAAACAATCAAAGTGCGTTCGGTGGTAGTGAAACCGATAAAAAAAAAAAATAATAATACTGCTACTTTGTTTATCACGTCACTTTTATGTAAAAATTACATTACCCGATTACGTTTTTGATGCAATACTTATGCTTAGTTTAATTTTCGTCGAGACCACCTTTTTTTATCAGAATTAATATTATTTGTTCTACGATTGAATCGGTTTGATTCGCGTAAGTAGTGTGTGTCACCTAGCTATAAGAAGAATCAACGAACACGTACGCGAACATTCATTTGGATTCAAAACGTAACAAGATGCAATTTTTTCCCCGCCAAATAAACGTTTTCTACGCGTCGTATTCGTTTTTATTCGACTGCAGTTGTCACGATGCTCTCTATACGTGTAGAAACATATCTTAATTTCCATGCAAGTAATTTTAACGTGGCACAAAAATAAAACTTACTCAAACCATCGAATGACGACATAGTATGACGCTATAAATTGTCACATTACCACCGATGAAAGTCGAAGCTTCTATGTTATTATATATTTTCATATTACGAAATAACCGACTAATGAGATACGTCCGGGAGATAGACCGCAACACAAAAATACGGGTGTCTGATCCCACAAGCCACTCCATCAGACATACTCAAATCGACGGCGTCTATGCGTTAATAATACTGATCATCTGATTTGGGACCTTCGCGGAACAATCACCGACGACTCTCTTCGACGACCGACCAGCATATACATTTGCCGGTTGAGTGATGTTCGATTCTTTCCCCTTAAAACTGGGGTTTTCACGGTAAATTGTACGTTACCCGTTTTTAGAGAGAACGTCGGTCTCTCTGTAGTCAATCCTGGCAAAGACCGGCTTCTAACCGATATCACGGCCTGCCGACTACACGTTCAGCCGGGGATGCCTTTGCTGACTGCGACCTTTTGTCTCCCCGAAAGCCGAAACTTGGGGCACGTTCGGTGGTTATAAAGCAGTGAGCACGTACTTCACCGGCGCTCCCTCGCCCCATTGTATTCCCCATGTAACTTCATAGTTGTAAATACCTTGGGCTGTACCAGAAAAGTTAAATCCCTTCCGATTTCCCTCGTCACCAGATTTTTTATTTATTTATTTATTTTTTGCCCGACTGTTAATATTGTAAGGCGGTCATATATTTTCAAACACCATTATTCGATTTTCATTATATTTTATCGGAATCCACGGTAGATTCGCGTGCATTTTTTTTCTAGACCATTATATGTGACAAACACGTCAGTTGGTTTTAAAACAATACACGTTTTTGTATTGTTTAACATACGTGTGTAGGTGCCTATTGAAATGCGTATTAATGAAAAAAATAATGACCTTAACGCGACTGTCCTACAGATTCCACGCAAATATGGGCCAATAAACTGAAATATAATCATTGTGCAGCATACCGGCAAAGGATTTATGGATCGTCGGAAAACCTCCGGGGAAACTCTGCGGCCTTCGTTCGGCTCAATGTCACCGCCCGTTTTCTGGGTATAAAACTCCGCTGCACCGTACGCTGTTTAATCAGAACACCATGCATCCGAAAGTGACTTACGCCGTGTGGCTTTTGGCCATATTTACAAATCAAGTTGTGAGTATATACGTAACGATGTGATATTATATTTTATACGTTTACGAGTAAAATCGTGCACATATTATTTTGTTCGGCGCGATAATACGTGTGGTCGGTTGAGGTTCATCTCATTCGATGTACCTACGTGGTGCGCGGTGCACTTTTTATACTTTAACGTTTTACCAACCCGCATTCCGTTGCGTGGATTTTAAATAGAAAAATAACCGAGTAACTGTTTTTGATTTTTGAAATACCACTGGAAAAAGTAAAATAAAACGTAAAAGTAATATTACATTATACTAAGAGCTGCACGATATTGCTCTAGTAAGAACATTTTACGGGACCGATCATGGTTGGTTTTCAATATTCATATAATTTGTCCGTTGCCCGCCGTTTCCGTTGAGAAAAAATCTTTCCGTTATTGCAATCAAACCGATACCGTCGTTTCAGATGTGTCAAGAGAAAGCGGGAAGTGATAGCCACGGAGCAGGCGGTGGTGGCGGAGCGGCCGGAGCCGGAGGAGCCGCTGGTCACGGAGCAGGAGCTGGTGGCGGTGGAGCTGGAGCAGGCGGTGCCGCCGGAGCAGGAGCTGGTGGCGGTGGAGCTGGAGGAGCGGGCGCTGGAGGAGCGGGCGCTGGAGGAGCGGGCGCTGGTGGAGCTGGCGGCGTCATGATGGGCGGGTCCGCAGCCGGCTCTCAGATGTTCCCCATGGGTGGCATGAACGGCATGCAACTTCCGTTTCCTTTTTTCCCGCCATTCGTGTGCGACATGGAATGTCTGCCGTATCAGATGCAAGTCGTCCAACAACAACAGGTGCCGCACCCTGTGCCGCCACCCGCTCCGAAAACGACGACGCATGCACCAAGTAAGCGTTTTCGGTTAAAAGCTTTGGTAGAATATTGTCCAGTGGAAGGTTCGAGTGCGGGGGATCGAAAGGCGATGGGGCGATCCACTTCGGTGGTGGGGAGGGTACGGTGAGAGGGTCGGGATCACGGGGTCGAAAAGCGGTAAACACCAAAATGGCAAACGTGTACACGTTGAACTCTATTCACAATAAACTCGTCGTAATTGTCAGCCGTTATTGTTTTGAAGATCAGAAAAAAAAAAGACAGGAAGAGATTTAATTAATAATGTTCACGCTGCACGGGCACGGTAAATTTTACACGCCGCACTCGGCGGCATTTGTGCGTTAAGGTCGAGCGTGACAATTTCGTCGGTTAATAGATTTCATAAACCTAATGGAAATCGGTCGGGGCATGTAATTATTGTTATGATTCACTGTGTATTTTTTTTTTTCTATTCGTTTAATTCGTCGTTTTTCGTACAATACGCGCTCGTATCATGTACGCGAGCACTAACAAACGCTATTACACATGTCGGAAAAAACGAAAATCTAACGGTTAAACATTATTTCAATACGTTATGGACATTGCAAACGGCCGCATGCCAGTAGCACCGCTGTTATCGAACACATTCGAAGACAATACAGCTCCTCGTACACCTGAAACGCATTCGTGCACGGGTTCGATCGACGTTCGCGTTTAGTGCACGTATAGGGTTGAATACAATATGTTGCATACTTGCACTAGAAGATTCATCGAAATCACTGTAATCTCGAGATCCCATTGGTTACAACAAGTTTCACGAGTGACGATTCGATCGACCAGGTTTCTGGTCGTACACGAACATGACGGGTGCGCGCAACAGTAGCGTAATTATTATGCATGCATTATAGGCGTATAAATGTTGTGATACGTGTGCGGGCTCGAGAGAACAGGAGAAAATCTGAAATGATAAAGTTTCGTTTGAATAGTTAAAAAAAAGTCGAGAATTCTCGGAGGACGCTGAGAAATGTGCACAAGGGATGTTTAGCGCTCTCGAAAAAACATATTTTAATACACTGTGCGATGTCCACGTTTGCTATAACCTCGGATCTTCAAGATCAGTACACACACCTACCGCGAAAGACCAGAAACCTCGATGGTGTGCGTCCCATATGAATCACATAATAATTATATGCACAGGGTGCCTCACCGTGATTTACGCAATATTAGTTGAGATACTCAAATTGTGTGTTTTTTTTTAAAAGCATCCCCGAGCAAAGTTTCAAAGTTAATTTTTAACTTCTTTATAGCAATACACTTATATGTACAAAACTGCCTTTGCCCAGGGACGCTAGTAAAAATAACAGAATTCGATTATCTCTATTGACACGGGAGATATCGCTCTGTGTAAATCCCGGTGGGACACCCTGTGTATAATTATACCGTTGATATTTTGAATTTCGTGCACCGAACTCGTTAACGGTACACCGGATGCATGAAGTTCAAAACCAAGAAACAAACTCTATGGGCAGTAATCTGACTAATCGGACGTTTGTTTTACGCGATTTCAGCAACTCATCCTCCGACGACCATGAGGCCTGTGGTGACGACGCAGCCGCAAAGGCCAGTGGCGCCGGTGGCGCCGACCACTTCCTACGTCCAAACGACGTACATGATGTATCCTAACTGGTAAGCATAATCGCGATAAGAGTTGGCTCAGGCACGTGTATAAAAAACAAACAATCGATTTGTTCGACAACAATTGTTATAATTATTGCACACAAAACTCTTTTGTTCCGTTCTTAACGGCACACGGCTGTACGGACTACGGTTCAAGTGTGTACGCTAACCGCGGTTTCATCAAGAATACAATTTACAAAATTTCCTCTTCAAATCTTGTACACGTTACAAGTCGTACCGGCTTTCTAAAATATCCAGTACCGTCAAGTGTCGCGTTCGTTTTAATCGCGAAATGTTAGGCGCGCGTCGAAATCGACTTCGGCCGAAAAGCGTAATTTTACGTTCGAGTATTTTTTATCAGAACGTAACGTTGTCCGACGACCGCCGTTTGTCGTCGCACACATCACGACACGGTGTACAAAGGTACTCGTTTGCTAGTCTTGTAAAAGATACTTTTTAAAAGTATTCAATTACAGATACACATAATTGATTTCAAAACTATTTAAAATACGTATTTGAATACTCGATAAAAAAAGTATTCGAGTACGAATATAGATATTTCAAAAAAGTATTCAAATACTTAAAAATATGTCATTATTATGTTTACCTGAAAATCAAAACACAATTTAAACGCATTTTAAAAATATATTCATGTATTACATCAATTATGTAGAATAGGTGATAAAGAACCATCGACATATATAACTATATATGACATTTAGTACAGTTGTATACTATTATTTATCATGATGCAGAGATCATAGGTAACGCTTTTAACACTTTAAACTAACGTTACACATCATGAAAATGGTCGACGAATTCTGTTAATGTAAACTTACCGATTAATTTATCATTTGAACGTGATAGGATTATTAAAGAGAGTATTTGAAAATAGTGTTTGATTTTAAATACATATTACTCTGGTAAAATATTTAAAATACAAAGTCGAAGTATTTAAGACACGTATTCGAGCACTTAAAATGTATATAGTCGACGACTTTCACTCGAGTACTTTACAAGACCGTCGTTTGCACGTAGCACGCGGTGTGAGCTTAACCCTGACTCACGACTGCTGTCGCTCACCGCCGTCTTGTAAAATGTTTCAGGTGCCAGGGCTGGTGCAGATTCTTCTACAAGCCGCAGCCGCCGGTGTACTACCAGCCGAACTGTCTGCTATTCTCGTGGATGGGCATGGGAATGGGAATGGGAATGCAGGGTGGCATGGGAATGTAGGCGCGGAGAGGACCGCCGGTCGGTCCGCGCGTCGTGTCATGGTTGACGACGTGCATTAATTTATTAACTTATGTAAACCTGTATTACCTGTACGTTGATTGATATAGCGATGCGATGAAATAAAAAAAACAGTTTTAAATAATTTTGTTTTTATTGTTATTTTTAATAAAATCATTTTTTTTTTCTTTTTTAAATCATTTTTACACATTACTATTCACGAGAACAATCGAATGATATGAATCCTTAAGTCGTAAGAGCAATTCGTGTCTATATACAAAATAAATATGTTTGTATATATCAATAAATAATATTTTACTAGGTAGTTATCGATTAATACTAACGAGATATTGATTATAATAATTGTATTTATTTATTTATCGTTTTCTTAAAAAAAAAAAAAAAGGAAAGACGGTGAGATGTCACGTGGAAATTTTCTTAACTAAAATCAATGAAAATAAATTAACAATTATAATTCATAATATTGTAGTCAACACCAAATAGTTTAACTTATAGAAAATAATTATAAGTAGAATAATTTAAAAAAAAAGAAATAATAATAAAAATATCGAACAAACAAATTAATATCAGAACAAAGAAAAAAAAATAACAATATCTATTATTTTTGAAAAATTTTGATTTGATTCCACAAAAAAAAAATAATTAAAATAATCAACTGCCTAAGGTACAACAATAATAAGCGAGTGAAACTTAATAGAATAGTTTAAAAAATGTAGAGTATTTACACTAAACAATTTGTTTTTTTATTTTATACATATTATTATTTTTGGTGCAATTAGGTAGGCTTATTTTAGTACATTCATTACCGTTCTCAATCCATCACTGAGCCATCATTGTTCAACTGACTAGTCACAAACATTCCGAAAAAAAAAAAAAAAAGTAAAATCTCCTGTTTTCGAAAAATCTTAACAGTTCATTTATATATGCATGTGTGGAATGTCGGCGACACAAAATAATAGCCGCATCGGTGACGACGACATTAGCTGAGATGATGATTCAATAACAGTCACAGAACTTTTTCAAACCTACTTTACTTATCTAGTGTACGATTTCATTAAAACTACACGATATTATACAAATAAATATATTTAAAAATTACAAAATTATAGTAGAATAGGTACTCATTATTTACACTAATAATCATAGTAATAATAATAATAATAATAATAATAATAATAATAAATAAAAGGTTTAGAAACTAAACGGACCGTATCCTTACATCGAAGTGAAGATATATTTTGCCATCAAAATTATTTGATGTAATAAATATATATGTATAACTTCAAAAAGGAAGTTTTCCTGATTTTTTTTTATAGATATTAGTCTCTTAGTATCTAGATCTATTAGTTAAACGAAATAAATCAGGTTGATCCGTTTGGTTTCTCAACCCTTTGAATAACACTATAAGTCTTATTTTAACAGGTCTCAAATGGTTCCCAATGGTTTTCGGTTCGAATATTATAATTATTGCATCATATTATAATATAAGATATTATTTTTTATAAGTGAAAAAACTTTACCAAGACTAGAGACCGAGATAGACTAGAAAAAATTGTTTACATCATGGAACTAAGAAATTGTTGACGCTGCATTTAAAGATGTGACAGTCTTTCTAGTTGTTTTTAATATTGTTTTAGTAGAAGTTTTGTTTTTTCACACTAACATTAAATTTAAACAAAATAGTATAAGTTATAATAAAGAAACTATATATGATCACAAAATAATATGACCACTCGGGTGATACAAATCAAACAATTTTTGCGTAATTAAATCTAAAAAATTGCACATTCTTTATATTTATATATATATATATATATATATAATATATAATATTTATAATAATATATTTATATGTATAATAACTATTTACAAACGGTGTGTACAAAACGTTATAAAAAATTAACTAAGTTATAATTTGTTACTCACGAAGTTTGCGGTAACATTTCGTTGGCCTAATCTCTAAAATTCGTTGTTCCACGATTTCTCTTCCTTAACACTGATCGCTTCGTGTTCGTGTTCGCCATCTGATTCTTGTTTTAAAGAACTGGCCTCGGAGGGTGTAGACCTGCCAGATTTGTCTTCATCGTTAACATCCGACGGTTCCACTCGAACGGTCTCCGATCTCCTTCTTTCGTTGCAGCCGTCGGTCGCTTGCATCACGCAAACCCCGTTAATTATGACTTCGGACTGTTGCTGTTGCTTCTGCTCGGACTGCAGCCAATCGGGATTGACCCATTGCGGAGCAGCTGGTTTTCGGCGAGAGCTTCCAACTACGGGCACGGCCGGGATTTCTTCGCGCGGCTCGGACTCTTCCGACCGGCTGTCTTCGTCGTCAAAGTCAGTGTCCATTTCGTGTTTCACGCTCAGGTCCAACCCGGACATTTGTTCGTCCACCGTTGCCGACGACGACGATGTCAACATCGGTATGAAGGAAGATAGATCGGCGCCGTGTTGTAAGTAAGGGTTACCTGCGTTGAACGGAATCGGTAGACCGCCGAAACCAAGCCGATGGCTCAAAAGGATTCTAAACTGAATCGGATCGAATCCGGGACCGTTTTGCGGTTGTTGTTGAGAATCAGAATGAGGTGATTGTTGCTTGATTCTCATTCTGTGGTTATGGAACCAGTTGGTTATTGTCCTAGTTGCCAAGTTCAACTCGGATGCGAGAAACTCGATAGTACCGACACTCGGATATTGATCCAGAGCAAACGCTAGTTTCAATGCTTCTTTTTGTTCATCGGAAAACAGAACCTGAAAACGAAATAACAAGTTAATATCAAATGATAATTTGTGATCATTTAAAAAGTACTATAATAATAAACCATAGAATATTAATGCTCTTCATTTGATCCTTACTCGTTGTTTTTTCGCTGCAGACGGAGGACTGCTTGTGCCACTATGATAGAAATCAGAAGTGTCATTTGAGGACGTATCACTTCCATTGTCTTGTTGACCAGATCCTCTTCTTCTTTTGTTCATTTCTCTACGTTCACTTTTGATCGCTTGCAATCTTTCCACGTTGTGTTGATCGGAAAGCCAAAGTTGCATTCGAATGAATGGTTCACGACCCTTGATGCTCAACATATGCCAAGGTTTTGGTTTTGATAGTAACTCGCTTACTGATCCTTGAGAAAGTCCCAGAACAGCTTCACCGAAAATCTAAACATTAAAAAATATTAAATACACCGTGAGAAATACGTATTTCATAATTTGTTTTTTGTCAATTATTTACTTTTTGTCCAATATTATTTGCAAGAAGAGCCTCCTTGATTTTGGTAGTGATAGTTTGTGTGTCGAGATCCTGTGTCAGAGCAGCCATTTCATAGACTGAAGGCACGACAGGAGGTGGGTGACGTGTTCCAGAGTTTTGGAAAGCGGCTGCTACGTGTTGTAACATCAAGTTTTGTGGAATTCCATTGGTTGGAATCGGGCTCGCCTTAAGTTTATTTTCGTTGACCATCATCGAAGCCAGTTGGCTTCCCGTTGACAACAACGAAGAAGCGGTAGATGAAGTTGCGTGATGATGACCACCTGGAGACTGTAATTGAATATGATGGTTGCTCGGAGATTGCAGGGAAGACGCCATATCAGAGTCTTCCGACATTGTCGTGGAAGTGTTGCACATCGAGGTAAGAATATGGTGATGCGGTGTTTGACGGTCCACGTCAGCACTAACTTTTAAGAGATCGAGAGGTGAAGGTGTCATTTTACCACCGAAAGTATGTGTTGATTTCACTAAATTCTGATTCATAGCTGTACATGACAAATAAAACATAAATGAGCATGAGTAAAATTGAAATATTTACGTACAATTTAACTAAAAAAGTATTATACTTACGACTTGCTCCACCGTATCCTCCAGTTCGCATTAACTTTTCTGGAGCTATTTTGTACTGGGAGGCGACTAGTTTGTGCACAGCTTTGTCGTCTTCCAAGAACATTTTCATTCTTATAAATGGTTCTCTTCCTTTCTGTGTTAACATATGCCATGGTTTTGGTCTAGCTAAGAGATCGGACACACTTCCTTGAGAAAGCCCCAACACGGATTCACCAAACAATCTCTGACTGATTGAGAATTGACTAAGTTGCTCTTTGACTTTCCTCACGATTTCTTCGGTGTTCAAATTATTGAATTGGTCGAATTGCTGTTGTGTGATCGGTGGCAACACAGCTTTCAGTGGTCTCTGTGAAGGAGAGTGGTGGTGTGGAGTGGCTGGTTGAGATATCAACGCATTTGTAATTGACGCCATTCTCTGCAGTGGACTGACTGCAGCAGACTGACCGAAATCTTCAGGAGGTAGAATGTTATTACCTAATGGTGAGCTAGCTGAACTTCCTACAGACGATGTACCACCTGAATTGAATAAGTATAAATTAGGATTTTTTAAATATTATAATTTCACAATTAAACAACTTACTCTGTTCAGTTTTAGGACGAACTAGTGAAAAAGCACTTCCGGCTTGTTTCATCGCTTCTGTTACAGTTTCAGACTCTTTGTCGGAAACTTCAGTTCCATTGACTTTAACACTAAAATCTTTACGTTGCGCAGCAAATGCATACATATCCTTTCTGTCTTTCGGCAATGACAAATCTTGAGCCATACCGTTTCCTTGTATGGTGTTGTTGTTGTTATTGTTGTTATTAGACATGGCCGCAACAGCAACTTGTTGTTGGAGCGCTAACAGTCCTGACAATTGGCTTTGTGGGCAGTTTTGTAATTTCGACTGTTCTCGGTGAAACGCATCCAATGCAGTCCGGTAATCATCATGGTTGCCAGTAGGATTTCCAAGAAAATGCGGGAAAAGCCATCTAAAAATACTGTTGTCGTAAATTATACTTTACAATCGATATTTATTTTAAAATATTATTACAACCAAACTCACCCTGCAAATGGCTGCTCGCCACTTCGCATGGAGTCTTCCAAACGTTTTCCCATGATTTTCGAAAGCTCTTCTTGATACAGTCGGGCCACTTGTTCTTGTGGTATGTCTTCTTTGGATCTTTGTCTGGACGGCGACGTGCTCTGTACAAAACATGTACGATTAATAAATGTAAATAAGCCGCAACACGGGTTGTAAATGTTAACTCACGGTTAGTTGGTTCGGCGATGTGCTGTCGTCGTTGCAGCTCTGGGTATCGTCTTGTTGATTCGGTTTCATCATTTGACTGGCTTCGTTCAGTATGTGCACAATCCTTTCGTCGGTGACGTCGTTTTCAGTTCTTCCCATTACCGCCGGTATGCCAGAGTCTTTACCTGCAATTAATAAGTACAAGGAGTTCTTCTTCGACAAACCCTAATGACCTATACCCATCAAGACGGTAATACAACGGGACACTATTCGCGCACGCTGTTTCCCCCTATACCGTTTTCAACAAACGCACTAGAATTAATTCGCATTAGTTATACCGATGGTAAAACTGTACGTTTATGCGTCTTGACAAAGATTTATTCCTTTTTCACATTGATATTTTCCATGGGTTTACGGCGACCCTATTGACCACAATTGTTTAGTGGGGTTCTAGCGGGTTTCGCGGTTTTAATTAGTACCCCCAGATTACTTCATCTACTGCGCAAAACAAGAACTTAATTGATTTCGGACTTTTGACCCCTCGTGTTTGCCTACTTGAATGGTCTTGATTAATGGAATTTCTCGAGGGTAAATTAACTATAATCGCTTCGTAACACCATACCTTTTTTCGGTATCAGCGACTTGAGTAGCATAACCGCGTTCTCGTCACAGGCCCATGCATGCATTTTCCTGTAACTATCACGTCCCTTTTCGGTCAGCTTGTCCCACGGCTTGGGTTTTGACAACAATTCACTGACAGTCCCCTGGGAGAGTCCGAGAATGTACTTGGCAAACAACCTCTGGCCAACGTTATGAATCGATAGCAGTTCACGGACACGACGAGCTATGTGTAACGTATCCAAGTTTTGCGTGGAATATTTATCCATGTTGTATCTGAAAAAAAATTGTAAGCATTTTATTAAATCGTTTTGGCGTCAATAAATATAAAATAATTAACAAAAAACTTTTGAACAGCATACGTATGACGTTGAACTGTTTGGTTTATACAGTCTTATCGTAGATATGTACCTGAGCATTTCCTGAAGTCTGGCCTCCATTGGGTCGCCTTTTGGTATGAGCGATTCGCCGAAACGTCCAACCATGGTGCAATCGCCGTCTCCAAACCGATAAGGAGACCTGTGATCGAACGGCGACTTTATTGAGTCGAATCCCAGGGCGCCGGCCGGTCCTAAAATGTTATTGTTGAGCCCAACGTTTAGGCCGTACAGACCGTTTATGAGGCCCGCCGGGATATTGTTGTTGTTGTTGTTGTTGTTGTTGTTCAGCTGAGACGGATTGTTGTTATTGTTATGTGGAGAACTACTGTTCAGTCGTGGTGAACTGTTCGATTCGCTCGTGGGCGATTTGCATGGCGTTCCAGACCGACTGGCGGATCGCGGTGGTTGAACCATGTTAGGCGGCGAGGTCGGTGCCGGAGAAGTGCTCGGAGGTGGCGTTTTGACGGATTCTAGGCAGGGAGACTTTTCTTCGCCTGAGAATAAATTGAAAATATTTATAAATTACGAGGCGTTTTCCTTTTCACCATAAGCGTATTAGTAATGCTCGTAAAGCTAATAAAAATAGAAAAAAAACAATTCTCGAGGCCTCCTCCCCCTCATTTCAAGAACACGTCTAGACTTGTCCTTACCGGTAGTCTCATGTCGGTTTGGAGAAGTATAGACTTTCTTTTGTTCAGAATTAAGTCGTTCGAGGGATCTTCGCCAGTTCGCCACGATCTCTTCGCCGAGTATCGGGCCGAACTGTTCGACGTTTTGGAGCCCGGGAGGGGGTGGGGCCACCGGAACTGAAAAATCATCTGTAAGACAGACAGACGGCCGTTTTAGAGATACTACTCGTTTATGTGTTACCAATAATCGGCGGATAATAATAATAATAATAATAATAATAATAACAGTAATACATTCATACGACGTTTGTTAGACGACCGCAAACGATATATAAAATGAGGTTCACTTACTTTGAACGTCAGGCACGGGACTGCAAGACGACCTCTGTTGTGGAGGTGATTCTGTGCTTTGTGTATTTTCGGATTTGTCGTTGTTCGGCGACTTGTTATTACGGTCGTCTGAGCATTCGGTGGCCTTCAGTACGCTGGGAAAAAAATAAATAAAAAATAAACACACATATTTATATAATAAAATAAAACAAATCAAATAATATGTTTTTTTTTTTTTTTTATATAACCGTAATATTCTAGTTTATTGTTAAAAATCATCTAGCAAACGAATATTTCATTAGCGTTATGACTCATTTACTATGTAGGGCCCCCCGCTGATGTCAGAAATAAAGATGATTCTGTATCGATAACCATCTCTCCGTTCCATATAATTAATATCGATGACATTTCCTTCTCCATATCCTCGCATACCACTACTATACATTTCGTTTTAATATAAACTAGTTTGTATCCACATGATCGTATAAAATATCGGCATTGATGTCAACGATTTTTCGGTCGGTTATTATATTTTTATAAAAATTACACGAACGCGTGTTGCGTTATTAACAAGCCGTATTTTATCTGTTTAAAATATTCGACTTTACCTACATATATATATATATATATATATATATATGAAAACGAACATAATAAATATTATAAGTTAAAAGAAAAAGAAAAAAAAATACGACTAATGCCCACGTCGCCGTCGTCGTCGTCGTCTACGATGTATACAAATATTATCGTGCGCAGGAAATATTGTGGATCGCGGAGCACAGCGCATTTGTCATGTTTTTGTTGGCTCGAACAAAGGCCGTTTATTACATAACGTACACACGCACACGGCACGCATACAATGTAAATATAAATGTAAATATATATTATTATTATGTACATGCGTGGTGCGCGTACAACATATTATTGCAGTATCTCGGCGAATACGCGAGTATATTTATAGTGATGTTGCATTGGAACCGTATATCGCGCGCACCAGGATTGAACGGGCTTGATGAACATCATCATTATTATTATTATTATTATTATTAAATTGCTAGATGCAAAAATAAATAAGAAGAAGACTTGTGAACGATTATGAAAAAAAAAAGGAAAAAAAATACTTTCGGATCGTAAAAAACTGTGTAATTTGGCCGGGGTGCCAAAAATTAAACAATTAGTGTAAATTGAAAAAGTGCCAGGAACAGAAAATTAACGTTTTCAACTTTGAGATTTTCGTCGTACGACGATCCTATACATTTCTCCGGCCGCTCGTAATAATTTATTCCATCCGATTCCATCCGATTCCATAAACATTATTGTCACTCACCATAGCTGTCTTTTGACTTCTTCGTAGTCCCTCTGGGCGTCCAGTCTGGCTTCGAGTCTTATGATGAGTTGTCTTTTGTCGTGCAACTCCTCTTCGAGTCTGGCGATCTCTTTGGCCGTGTGCTCTTGCAGTTTGCCCATGCTCGATTGCAACCTGCGTACATCCTCCACCAATTGTGAAATCTAAAAAATAATTTAAAAAAAAAAAAATAATAAAAATAGGGTGGTGAATGAGTTTTACATAATGTACGGTCGCAATCGATATCCAAGATGGCGTTTTTACCGAACATAAGGGGCCTTAAATAATATTGTTTGTACAATTTGCATTAAAAACCCGTTAAGAGCGTCCCGGTTAATTACTGAAACCGTTGTCGCCGCCGCCACCGCCGCCGATAGCCGTAGCAGATAGACACGAAACAGAACTATTTACCTTGTGCGTATACATTTTTTTAATTATCATAAAACGTGTGCGAGTGTTCGATATCAAACTAACAGTAATTACATTATTATTATTATTATTATTATTATTACTACAACAATTCCTTTATCTCTTTTTAATTCTTTTTTTTTTTTTTTAATTTTAATATTAACGGCCCGTAACGAGATACACTAAAGGGAGCCGAGTGCGCTCTGTATTCTGAAAGGTCCCCCTTCCAGTCCATGCCCGTAGTAGTAGTAGTAGTAGCAGTAGCAGTAGTGTTTGTCGGGAAGAGTTCCGCGTGCAGACAGACAGACGTTTCCGATTTTCTCTTCAACAATTATTGTCATTATTATGCGCGTCTCTGTATCCATCAGGATTGATTACACTTTTTTTTCCCCGTCGCCCTTCTATTTTACCACGCGTATACCGAGCTTAAATAATATGCGCGATGGGTGTGAAAACAACGTGCATACGCTTTTTCCATTAAACGTATTGAAAACCCATTTCATGGGCGTTCAGACACAAACTCGAGCACATCGCTAGCGTGTACATAATATACATGTACTCTTTGCACGCTGTTCTTATTCTCTGAAACCGTTTATTCGAGAAAAAAAAAATCAACAATTATAATACATATATATATATCATGCGTTCCGTGTTAAAAAATTATCAAGTATCATATTATTATTCGGTCGTCGAACGAATTAATATCGCGCGTACGAACTGTCTCCCGGACGCCGGTTGTTCGCAACGGTTGTACATCAACGCGCCAATAAACATGTTATGGAATACAAATGTTTGTAATCAGATAGAACGCGCGGCTACGTACAAGCCGGTGGGACGTCGTATGCGCATTGTATAATGTATACTATCATCGTTGTACGTTTTTATGACGTTAACGAACGGAAAAAAAAAAAAAAACAGATAAAAGTGTTTGTCCGATTATACATCACCGCACTGCAGCGAAGGTAACGTGTATATGGAATAATGTGTACAGACAATTAAACGTTATGGCAAACAACGAAACTTTATAGAGAAGAATCAAACATGGCGGCCGAAAGGATGCATCAAATGAGACTCATTAGACGGTATTTCGATGTATAATGTTATCACACACACATACATTATACATGTATTGAGTAATGACCGAAAGAAAAAAATAAAAATAAGAGAATCGTCCACATCGATATACATATATATGTATTATTATGTGTACGTATATACACACAGCGAAGCAGCAACTTAAAATTATTACACAGCTCACATGAATAAACATCACGCGAACACGTATAGTTATGGCGGGGGGTCCACAGCGATGGAAGCAGTGGCGTATTATAATACGTAGTGTATACGTAGTGGTGTATATTATTGTGTACACGGCGACGACGGTACATTTCGTATAGGAGCAGAGTAGCGATGGTGGTTGGTAGTACGTAGCATATAGAAGTATATAAACGCGAAGGAAAATCGTATTAAAGCGAAACATAAGTCGTTGTTCGGGTCAGCCCGTAATTTGTTCCAATTGACTAACCGCAATAAATCTTGGGATGTCAAAAAATCATCGGTTTCCTGTTTCCTGTGCTTTTATATATTATAAATACATACGTACATACATACATACATATTATAAACACGACTGTAATATTTTGTCTGTTAATATAATAACGTCGATATAATCCGAAAATTGTCTAAACTACAAGGTCACCTTGACGAGTCCGCCGCTCCGAGATATAATTTAACGACCAGTAGTGTTTGCGACGGCCGCGGCTGCAGCGAGCCAATCAAACATCGTATAATATTATATTATAATAATATATCCCATGTTTTACCGTACATACAGTGTACACGGTCGAGAATCACGACTTTGCGCACCACCATCGTGTCACTATGTTCGTTGTACACGTGACTGTGGGGTGTACGCGGGTACACATACATCCCCTGCGTGTGTGTGCAGTGTGGTAGTGTGCGTATGTTTGTTTGACCACCCTCAAAAGAAAATGATTATTTTGCATATCGATTCCTACGCGCACATACGATGCGCGCGTACAATTAATATCGTCCGCACCCCAACACGAAGCACACCCCCGAAACGTTGCGTAAGGGTCGCGTGGGACATTATATATATTATTCGCGAGTACATCTAATTATGGAACTGAAAAAAAGCCCACGGACCGCGTCCCCCGCAGTCACCTATTCGAATACTTAGGAGTAAGAGAGAGAGAGCGGGAGTGAGAGAGATAACCGGTTATATTTAAATCGTCGGATCGACAATCATCATCGTGCGCATAATACCGGTTATCGATCCCATGTATAACGCAATAACGGTCATCGTGGTTGTTGTCATCGGCCGACGCGATTTTTAAGGACCTTACAAGGAACGAGGATCTATGCGCGCACAATAACGTAAAGCGCGAGTATACGTAACACGGAGCCTGTACGTAATAATAATACAAATAACAATAATGTGTATTACATTGTTAGGTACGCGTAAAGTTTTGTGATATTATTATTTCAGATTTCCTATACATATACGTCACTACATAATATTTTCCGAGCATTGTTTTCCACTCATTAAAATCTATTACGTTCTTTATATTTATTTTATTTTATTTTTAACGCAACGCGCGTACTATTGTTGCGCGCCGCTCGTATGTGCGTACCAGGCTCGTTTGTTCGAGATCAACCGACCGTGTCCTGTTTGGATACATGCGTCGTCCTCCTGCGCGCGCGAACGTCTGTCGAGGAAAAAGACGCGTGTAATTAATTCGGTAGACTCGAGCAAACAATATATAAATGTGTGTGCGTGCGTGCGCGTGCGTGCAAGGCCTATTTAATGTACACGTAACGGCGACGAGTGTTGACTATTTCCCCGACAGTTTAGACGAACTACCCGCGTTCTTCGTATTATTATGTGTATTAATGCGCGCTCGACACGATATAATACCGTACATTATAATAATATGCTCACGGGATTCCATATGGCGAAAAAAGCCCCGAATTCGTGGGACCGCCACGGCGCGCAGCGGGTCCTGTGTGTGTGTGTGTGTGTGTGTGTGTGTGTGTGTGTGTGCGTGTTCATTAGCACCGGATGAGATCCTTTTTCTCAGGGTCTCTCGCATGCACACCCCCGCAACCGCATTCTCCGTCATCGACAACGCCACCACACCACCGACGGGGTACGTCGTGTCCTTTTTTTTCCTTT
The DNA here is from genome assembly GCA_949715065.1 of Periphyllus acericola. NCBI lineage: Eukaryota > Metazoa > Arthropoda > Insecta > Hemiptera > Aphididae > Periphyllus > Periphyllus acericola. The sequence continues at coordinate 20,792,265 of OX454270.1, read as the reverse complement.
CTTTCAACCACACGTGGTATAAAGTATAATATGGTATAATTATACGCATGCGATAATATATATATACTACCACCCCCGTATGCGTGGAGCTACGGTGCGCAATAATATAATGTACGAATTTATAATATTATGCATAATGCATATGCGAGTGTGTTTATGATGCTGGGAAAAATCGATCGACAGGGGGGGGCGGGGGTGGGGGTAAAAATGGTTTGTAACGAATATTCTTGAGAACCGCGCGAGAACGCCGCCGCCAGCCAAATGACCACGATCGTTTAACGGCCGATCTCCTTACACCCTTTTTGTCCATTGTCCAACAATGCGCGCGCGAGGCGTTTGATGGTTTTTAATTTTCGACTCGATCTTGGGATTTTGCCATTATCGCCTGCCCGGCTAGTTTTGAATTACCTATGTTTTCCCCGTCAATTTTTACTTTGTTGTTATTTTTACGTCCGCTTAAACAAAAGAATCATATTTATTTATAAATATTATTAATACGAATGTAACGACATCGGACGATTTTAAATGTCGTCGTTTGAAGTCGGTGCCGAGTGCTAATTTTTAATTTCCCGAGAACATCAAAGACCGCAATGTGCAAGCACCCGAAAGTGACGGATGTTATGCAATATTATTCCATAAAACGACTATTGTTAATACAATATCGTGACGTCGACGAACATGCTTATTTATAAATTATAGCTATTATATAAATATATTTATATATTGCCCACGTACATCATAATAAACACACAGCCGTACAGCGATGTGTTCGATTTGTGGGATGAATCAAAAGAACATGATAAAATATTGTAATTTTAAAACAGCACAACGCGTGTATAATAGGTACATACTATTATTATTATTATTATTATTATTATTATTATTTGTTTAACAATCAGAGCCGCGTTAATAAGAGATACCGTCGACGGAGAATAGATGGTTCGCGCGTGTAACGAGTATACCGTGTATACATATATTACAATGAGGGAAAACACGGAGCCGACCGGGAAGAAAACAAAAGACGACCGTGGTGTAGTGGAACACGGCGGCGATATTGATTATATCGACAAGTACCGATGAAGGGATTGGGAAATCGACTGATGAACGCGTGTGTATATGCGACTGGCGAGGCCGGCGGCGGTAGCGGTGTCGGAGGCATTAAGATAACGGTCGCCGGAGCCTGCAGGGCGAGTGATTAAGCCTCCTTCCCCTTTCTCCCGCCTGCACACACGCTCGCCCGTCCCCGTCTATCTGCTTCCACGCCACACACCCTCTGCTACAGGGACAGGCATATAAAAGGCGAAGGAGTGTGAGGACGAAGGAGCGGTAGCGCCCTGACAATTAGACAGATACGGCAAGTTTAAACCCTTTTCTCCCCATACATATTCATCCCTCACGCGAACGCACGCACACACACAAACACACACTCACAACCCCACCGATCATCACACTCTTGCCGCCCGTCGAATATTTCTTCTACCCATCATCCCTATACGTATATAAATATACATGCACGCACCTACACACACACACACACACACACACGCACATATATAGCAGGCCCGATCAATTCGCTCTCATGCAAAATACGCCAAGTAGTTTTAGATATATATCCCTCGCCTTTTCCATCGACGACCCTCATCCTCTACTGCACCCATTCCTATACCGCACCTTTCTTCTCTGCTCGCCACTACCGCCGACGCTACCACTCACAACCACTGTCAATCCTTTACATGTGTGTTTGCGTGTGTGTATATGTTTGTGTGTATGTAACAAAAGCACATTCGTGACGAAACGCGGGCAGGGAAATTCGATTTTATTGTGTATTACGTCTTCCGGTTGCGAAACGGGGGTGTACGGACGGTGGCGGCGGCGGCGGGAGGGAAAGGGTGCCAGTTTAGAATATTTGTCAATAGCGTGGTAAAATTATTATATAATTCCTTTACATAAATATGTGTATATACATTGTACATTTATACCTGTGTAGAGCGAGGGAAAGAGAGACGGAGAAAGAAACAATAATGTGAGTTGTGTGCGGTGAGGTATGTATATTATAATAAACGAATGTCGTTCTTTTCTTTTTTTTATCAGTCAAACCAAATAGGTATATAGGCACTACACCGATGATTTGTCAAGAAAACAAAAATTATTATGCTACACGCTATTCGATATATACTGTACATAAGCGGCAGCGGTGGCGGTGGTCCGTGACCTTTGGGAACGATTTAATTGTTTTATTTTAGCCAAAACACAATAGAAACCTTGACGGCAATGACACAGGACCTATTGCGAGATAATTATTACAACCAATAATAGAAATATTAATTTATAAAACTGGTTCTGAAAAACCAAAAACATGTTTGTCAATATATTTTTTATGTGTTTACCATTTATGTTTATGGTTCCTAAATTATGTTATAGGTACCTACGCACGAGACGAGAAAACACGTATTACACTATAGTCGTTTTTATTATTATTATTATTATTATTATGTTTCATGAGAAAATTAGTTAGAAATAATGCCCATCAAAATCGTCCGGAAAACTTGAAAACTGCTCGTGCGGAATACGCATGTATGTGTAGATTTCTCGAGTATTTAATTAATTTAAAACCCAATCTCTCGCTAAATTTCGTAATAAGTTTTAGTTTAATGTTTAAGCGTTTTTCATTTGCCGATCAATGTTAAAGGAAACGCGCGTTCAAGTGTCTATTAATTTGTAAAATATTCTGTTCTAGTCAAACGTTTTCGAGTTAAAACATAATTAAATTATACCTTTCATGGTATAGGCAATATAAGCCTGTATATAGGACGATTTGTGTACGCTGTAAATTATGCGATATCAAAAGAAAATTATGTGAGCGTAAATTTAATTTTTATACTTATAAGAATTAATGTTTACACGATAAGTGCCTTATTATATCCTATATATATATAATTATCCTATAAGGATAAAGTTCATATGAAAATAGATTAGAATAAACGCCCCGTCTCTATTTCTATGTAGACATTAATTCCGAATAAGAATAAAAAAGAAATGACTCAAAAGTTGTCTCAGATGTAACCGGATTTACGTTGAAATAATCGTTCACATGTAACACTATCGTGTGTACGTGCGTGTGCGTATATATATGATATTATACGAATGTATAGCGAAACGATTCGATTTCGTCAGTGCAACGCGCGCAGCAGTGTATTGTTTTTCTGCACACACTCGCCCGACCCGAGGGTGGTGGTTTAATCCAACGTGCGTGTGCAAAACGAGGGGGTGGATTTCGGTAAAAAGACATTATTCAAATTTACAGTGAGAACGAGAGTGGTGTGCGGCGACGTTCGACGAAGGAGCAAATATCGAGCTGTACTCATAATATCGTTATATCTATTATACAACTATACGTATACGTATAAGAATTGAACGGCAAAACCTTTAGTGAATAGTTCGCGTATACCCACAACGATATACCTATTACACACACACACACACACGTACGAGCGAGACTACAACCAGTTTAACCAGTTCCTCCTATAATAGTACGATTTTTTTTCTTCTTTTATTAAAATCATTTTTTTTTTTTTTATTGTACGTCCATCACAAGACACGTATACACGTCATATACAATGTATCATAGTGTGCGCATGTGTATACATATTATAATAATATAGTCGATCCATTGATTGCCTATACGCGTTGACCAAGTGTGACGAGAGCGCGCGCCCGAGCGTGTGTGTGTGTGCGCGCGCGCTTGTGTGAATGCGATTCGACGCGTGTGTGCGCGCGCTCAAGTTTTAAGAACGCATCCGGTTTTTTTCTCTGCGCCATGTTTCGTAACGCCAGTGGTGATTAATATTTATCCGATGTTTACAATTTGTAAATACATGTATAATACGCGTACTGGTGTGTTATCGTCGAACATTGGTACACAACGCGGCTAGGCGTGCAACCTGTATGTCATTATACCCCCCGGTCGTATATTATAATACGTTTACCTCGTTCCCAAAGTCCCGAATTTATGTGGAGCGAAATCTCGGACGGGTGTAAATCTTGCACGGGAACCGAGATTAGAACAGTGGCGGCGGTCGGAAGACACTATAAAATATTACGCGTGATAATGATAATAAATAACAATAATGATACGCGTAACGGCTGATATACCTACGTATACGTCTTGTGTGTACACGTCGGCGCAGCGCCATAAAACGGGACGCGCGCGAATTGTAAATAAAAAATAGTTTGATTAACCTGCGATGTCGTAATTTCGTGAAATGTCATTTTCAACACCAAAACTTGCTGTACTATGATGATGTCTGTATGTACTAGTAAATGTTATGTATGAAAACCGTACGTTATATAATTATCATAAAGACACAATAGCGTCGTGCTGTCGTCAAGCGTGTATACGCGCGAGTACTAAGAGCTTGCGATGAGATATAACTTGGAAATAATCCTACTCGTAAATGCGATTTACGTTTTTATCTGAATGCGTAGAAAATATATAACATTATACATTTATACATCATTATGTGCGTATTGTGCGCGTACGCAAACGACTGCAAAAACATCAAAACACTATATCGATGGAATCAAGGTCGACACAATAATTACATGCGGTCGTTTTATATGCAGTGTACGCTAATGCATGCACGGTGTTATGATAGTAAAAAATTCTTTGCCAAAAACGTACACGTCACGCGGCAAAACTTTTCGAGGGCAACAGTCGCAGGGCACATCAACTCCATCATCCGTTTAAACGCATATTATAACTTCTGACACGGGAAGCGCGTCACGTTTCTTTTACGCAAACACGAAACTTTTTCTTTAATAATCATACGAGTATATACACGCGTTGATAAAAAAAAAATATCAGCGTTGTTTTAATCGTTTTTCTTTTTGTACCATTCACCGCGGTACAATACATATACATTATACAGCATATAATATTGGATATAATGAAGCGCAATTTTTGAACTTAAAGTCAAATATCGCGCGATCCGGTGGTACATATGCAGTTGCCACTAAATACAACAATGAACTCATGATACCGTTGTACAGTTATTATACCAATAATAATACGTAATATATACGAATTATACCAAAATCAAATTAATGTGGTACATTTCACTTTCGCTCGACATCTCAATATGCCACTGTAAGATATATAATCATTTCGCGGCGAACGTAGAATTGCAAAATATTTTAGGACGTATAACATAGATAGTGAATTGGCGAATATCGGTTTCTACATACGCTCTCACACATATATTATGCAACGGCGAAGGTGCAGATACGACGGACGGAGCGCGGGGAGAGGTAAATACGCACATATACATGACCGAGTTTACAATCGTTATGAGGGTGAGGTTTTGACGGACTTCGAAAAGGATCTCGGGGGTCGAACGGATGTACGTTGGCGGCGGATGCGGCGAAAAGAGAGAGGGCGCGCGGTGGGCAGTGTGTGCATGTGTGTGCGCGCGCGGAGATGACGACGATGGACGGCGGAGGCCCTAGGACGAGCGGGTACCAGGGGGGAGGGGGTGGATATGAAATATGAAATTTCGTAATTAGAAGCCCCGTCTATCGTATCGCGTATATATATACGGCGCGCGCGAGACACCGACAGAGAGCCGGAAAGGGTCGGAACGAGACGCGCGTGATGGGGAGAGCTGATCAATAATTCAATCCCGTTTTAAAGTGCGGGCCCGTGTGTATGTATGTGCACACGAGTGTGTGTGTGTGTGTGTGTGGGTATGAGATGCCGAACCCCGGAGATATATCTTCAAATCAAGATGGCCGCGTCAATCGTCTATTGTTTTAATAGTTGCCCGTAGGTGGGAGTTACCCCTTTCTCGCGAGCGGGACCGATAAACGGTGACGAGGGGGTGTAGACACGGTGGTGAGTGTGTGTATGTGTGTGTGCGAGCACTGGGTATACGGTGGACGAGAGGATGCAAAGTTCCGAACTCGTATATACATATGCGTATACACACACATATGTATATATATACAAACGCCGTACACGTTATATGTGCCCATCTATCAACCCTCATTTTCTACCCTTCGGCGACCACTCGTCATATGTGCGTTTATAGGTTCGTGTGTGTGTGCATGCATTTTAGACCGAACGTCGGCGGTCGGCGAAGAAAATCGGCAGATAAAGAGAGAAAGAGAGAGAGAGAGAGAGAGAGAGAGAGAGAGAGAGAGAGATCAAAAATATAGACACACTGGGCTGCGGAGCTTATATATTACATATATATAATGTTTGTAGGTACGACGATGAAGTGGGGATCGTGCACGTTTTGTTATATGTGTACTCTGCTATTAAATTAATAAATGATATATTATTATGGGTTAACATGTACATCATTGTACAATGTACGCACTAATGTCCAGAAAATTTGACCGACGATGTTTGATGTGTATATAAGTATATACGACAGAGCGATACAATTTTTCACATACACGAATACGTTTTACGTATATACGTATGATCACGAAACGATGAATTTTGTATTGAGCTTACAAGCAAACTCTCTTTACTTCAAAAATAGTATATTACTCGTATTGTACCAAGCAACATAATTTAAACGTAATAGATCGATATACTGCGATTACGTACGGCGTGTAGGTATATATACATGAGTGATTTCGAAAGAATGCATGCTTATAGCTATTACAAATAAGGTTTCGGTATAGGTATATTTACTGCACAAACGTTTATAAATGTATCATCAACTGGTGTTAAATCACCATCTTGTAATTAATTTAGCATCAGTTGATAGCACCAACTTCGGTAGTTAAATTAAACCTGATTAACGAAAGCTATAATAGCGCTGTGTCAAATAGTTGCAAGTTTCTTCGGAACTTTCGAAATGACTCCTGCTATACCGTGTAATAATTCTTGGCACGACCAACATTTTCGTTCGGATCGGGAAAATCGAAGTAGGTGTACGGACTATACGCACGTCGAGATGGTATACATAGTGCAGCGCGGTGCTTTATAGTCCGATGGATTTTCCGTCCGCAGCGTTGTTCCTATTTTCTCGTCCACATTCCGACGGCACAATAATATAATTATCAATTTATTTATACACAACACTCTGGCTATTTTCTTATTTCCTAGGCGCACCGGCGTCGAGTAGCACTATTCGAAGCATCGTTTAGACACGTAGTATAATTTATGCGTGTACAGATGTACATAATATTATAATTGTACATGGGAAACAACAAAGTCACCGTGGAATGACGGTCGGGTCGCAGCGGAGTGGACGGCGACAACAGCGCGGGACGCTCGCATAACACCCGCGCCCGTTCCCGCACCTGTCGTCGTCGTCGTCACCGGCGGTGGCGGCGGTGGTGGCGGCAGCGGGGAAGTCGTTTAACTAATTTGGCCACGCACGAAAAACCCTTTGAGCGTTTAAACACTTAAAAAACGAACACATATAATCGCATGTTTGAATATCAATCGAAAGAGCTCTTTGCTAGCATATATTATTACACACATTATACACGATTCTTTATCCCGACCGTTATACGTATTATCGCTTAACTCCACGATGATTATGTGTATAAAGACACACACCGAATGTAATCCACAAGTCTTATTGTTTCGATATGAAGACGGTACAAATGTTAAAAGGTGTATATTATACGTACGAACGTAGTTACGCACCCCGCAGCGCAGTTCGAGATCTTATTGAAATCGAATTACGTGACATTTAAATTAGAACAAACACCAACCGCATGAAAACACGAAAGACCGCGTAAATGTGTAGAATATAGATGAACATATCATTGCAGTGTTCAGTCGGAGTTTTTTTTTTCCACTCGAGTCATTATGGAAAACTGCTGTTGATTGATTTCAAACGTGATCGACGCGTACCTAATACGCTGCAGCAGCTCTCGCAACGGATCGTCCGTGTTGCAGCAAATGCCGTTCGCGCGTGTATAATATACCGAAACGGCGCGAATGAAATATTTGGCAGCTATTTGCAGTGCACGTACTAATAATATTACACTGATCGCTCTGTAAACATATGGTATATATACATACACGTATAACCAACTGAAATTATACATCCATATAATATACAAACCAACGTACGCACGTCAACTCAGCACAATACGGTATAGGTGCGCAAATGAAGAGCGTATAAAGCTGCAGCGTATGTGGAAAATAGAATATTCCAAGAAGTTTATATAATACGTACATGCGACTTTCCGATATATTATATGGTAATGATGATAGTAATAATATGATCATATCGCATTATCGTCGGATGAAGAATGCACGGTGCACGGAATAATACGATCGGTTATGCGGACGGCACCTTTATGTACGTGTATACATGTATATGTACACACACGCACTATTAAAACACTCAATTGCGCGCGTTGTGTCTGCGGCCATTAATAGCGCACAAGAGCCTCCGGCGTGGGCGGTAAGGGGAGGGGTAATATATATATATATATTATATATATGTATATACTTTCCCCCGGCGCCCGCTATACACGTCTACGAATTCGGTCCTTCGCATTTCCGTGACCTCATCACGTCGCCGCTACCACGCGCGTTTATTATATGTATAATGTACATGTAAATATATATAACGCGTTATACCGTATTACAGTCGTTTACTGCGTTCGTATATTATATACGTGTGCGTGTGTGTGTGTGCGCGTGTCGTGCCGGTCGAGCGAGTTCGATTTTTAAGGGCCTCACCCGATCATATCAGACCCTGGCGGCGGCGACGTATATAATATATAGTATATACAATAATAATAATAATAATAATAATAATAAATATATATATATATAACACGCGGTATATAATGCACGTTGAAAATGCAGATGTAATAAAATCAATCCCAAAGTTCTCCGCCGCCGTGTATACGTATATATATATGCACACACAAGACTTATTATGCGTCCAACGTAATAGCGTGATTGGACGCGAAACGGAAGGAAATTGCGTGATAGAAGTGGAAAATTTATACCATTACCTTTTTCCCCGTCCTTATATATACATATACATACGTTAACCCTTCTTCCGCATAGCCTTTCCACGCGTCGCCCACTCCTATGTGTAGTATACACAAGACCACCGAGCAACTTGTTTTCGATTCCATGGCGCCATTGGTCTATATATTTTGTACAAGACATGTACACACACACACACACACACATGCACAGATATACACTCGACATTTCGTATTATGATGAGTGTATTTTTTTCCCGTAAAAATAGTTTTACGTTTTACCTATTTATATGTAAGTATACCAATATAATTTATTATGCAGCATATGCACGCATGGTAAATAATGAAAATTGCAATAAACTTATACACATACAATATATATTATATATACATATAATGCATAATAATATCGGCGGAACGGCTGTTGCAGGAATTTCCGGGAGGTGGCTTTATATTATATAGTGAAAAAAATAGAATAATAAAAAATAGGAGAATAAAAAATAATAATAATAATAAAAAACGAGGTGTTTGAAAGGTGATAAAATACGAGATTATAATAATATGTAAGAAACACATCATCCGGTGAACGCGACGGGCAAATATTTGAATAAGAAGTGTTTGAATAATATTAAAAAGGAAAAAAAACCGACGCGAAGAGAGCAAATGCCGGAAGTCGTCTATTGTATATATATTATGAGTACGATATTATTATATATACATATTTTTTTATTATTACGGGCGCAATAAACGCTCGACGTAATTCGAAGTAATAAACTGTCACCACGCGATATATATGCATATATATAGTATACACGCGTATTATTTCCTTTATATACATATGATATTATTATTCATAATTTATTAAACGCACATCGCACAAACAATAGTATAGCTGAATCATTTAAATGTATATATAAATATATTTATAGATTTAAAAGCCTAATATATTTACGTATACCTATACACATATTGTATACTATATTAAGAAAAAAAGCTCACCTCTTTTTCTTTGGCCGATAGTTCAAGTTCGGCGGGTGTCTTGTTTTGATCCTCGGTGGATTCTACGTGATTGCTCAAAGGCGTGGCCATGGTCATGACGTTCGTGTCTTGCGATTTGTTGTTGGTCAACTGTTCCTTAAGGGTAGTCACTTCTTTTTCCGCCAGAGTAGCTCTCTGCAAGTGAAAAACAAACATATACATTAGAAATATTAACACTTTTATATTCATTATCATAACGTATAACATTTACATAAATAGTGCACGTTGAAATTATTATAAATTATTCGAATTCCGGCTTTATTAAAGTACAATATATATATACGTATTGAAGTTTTGTAAGTTATAACAATACGCAGCAACAGCGTCCTGCGAACGAAATCACTGGTATCCGGTCACGTTTCCTCTCTCTGTCACTCTTCGCAATGTATACACGACCGTAATATGATTTCGCGGAACTCGTATGTATACAGAGTGATAGACATAAAATATATTATAATAACGCTGCAGCCGCGGTATATATTATGTAGGTAATAGGTGTATACGCGCACAAAAATAGGATATAATATTATTATATAGCAATAACGCGTTGAGAGTGATTGAAAATAACGGTCGACCGTGTATGACGGTCCTGCGCGGTCAATTTGCGAGACGACTCGCCGCAGCTATTGTCATCGATTACGGCGTTATATCAATTATATAAGGTTATATACTCGTATTGTGTACGTGCTGTACCAGTAGCGGGAAGGTATAAATTGTTCGATCGCAGATTGATTGGATGTCTATCGCATAAATATACAGCTCCTGTTGGAACCCGTATCGGGTTCGTAATATTATGTATAATTTCAATAACATTGCGACATTTGACGTACAATATCAGAACATCGGACGTAGCGTAACTTACTTACATATTATATTCTTTTAAACGACTGATTGTGAATATCATTTGATTTAAAAAAAAAAAATGAAGTATAGAACAAAAGTATATGTACAAATCGTTCCTCGTGCGTATATACGGTACATTATTATTATTATTATAACAATCGAACGGCGCGCGTGTTGCGGCGTATAGTAATAATAATAATAATAATAAAATACATCGCGTTTGGAAAATGGCTACAAAAATCGACTCCACCTCTACCCCCGCCAGCGGCATCAATCGCATACCGTGTACATTGTAATAGCATTATTGTACGCGGCCCCGGAGGAAACACAATAAAAACGGACAGCGGCGGCGACCGACGGTGCGAGAAGAAGAAATCGAACGCAATACGTTTGGGTATATAATATGTATATAATATAAAAAGTAAAAATAATAAATCGACCTGTAGCCGAGTGGGAGGTGTCTTAAAGTAGGTGGAACTATTGGACCGTATCACGCGCCATTGGACCGGCCCCGTCGATAGATCGGTACGTATAAACGCTCGCGCGCGCGCGTGTGTGTGCGTACGCGAGTTTTTTTTTTTTTTTCCCTTCTTCTTCCTCTTCTTATTATTATTCTTATTCTTTTCCGCTCGCCACTACCGGCACCGCTGCAACTACGTGTGCGCGCGCTGCAACACCGTGTACTTACGACGACTACGACTTTGCGCGTGTACATACAACACGCGATGTACATCATATTTGTGCGTGCCCGTCCGTACATAAAAAACCCGTATGAAAACGAACGTCGGAATCGGTTTTTTATCTCTCCGTATCCTGCCCCGTCTTTGTTGTCGGTTTTTTTTCTCTCTTTCCCTCCTATATATATATATATATATATACGTGCATAACATTTATACGTACAAGTCGCCCGCTGCAGTCACGCCCACCGCACGCCGATCGAGAATTAATGTAATAATAATAATACCTACGTATACGCATGTACGTACTGCAGATACGGTGTATAGGTGCATTACGTATTGCCCCGTGTGTTGGTGCTTTTGTGCTTGTGCGCGTGTAAACCGTAATGTTTATATATACATGTGTGCGCGCGATATTCGGACGTCGTCGACCGACCGAAGTCTCGAAATTATAATAACCCTCTCCTCGACTGCGCGCAGGATAACACACACACACACACGTATCACATGTATTATAACATCATACCGAATAATGATAATTCTCATCGATTCGACGCCGTAACGCGACGAATATATTATATACGTCTAGAACGAAACCGTCGGACCGTTCACATAATATAATGTTTTTTCCCCTTTTTTAATCATCCTGTGCATAATTACTATACATGTATACGATTTGAGTAGTTCTTTCCCCTCTATCGCTCTCCACACTTTAATATACGATATTTCATACAGTTACGGTGTAGTAATTAATATTTATATGCACACACACACACACACATGTATATAATAGATATTCGTTCGAACATCTTTTGTGTTTTTTTTTTTTAATGAGATTTCTTTAATAATTTACTTGTTGATTGTTTTGATAATAATTTTTTAATATATACACCGTGTTATAATAGCTATATTATTAATAATTACAGCGTACATACACCGGATCCGATGCGTCAAAGTTAATAATATTTCCTGAATTTCCCGCATTGTTTATCGTTCGCACATTTATTAAAAACAAAAAATAATGCATTTACTGTTAATACATGTTCAAAGATATTCATAGATATTATATGCATTATATATTTGAAGAAATATAGGCGTTACTAAATAGTACGTATACATACACACGTCATAATATATATTTAAGACAAAAAGAAACGAAAAATTACATTTGTATATATTATATTGAACGCGAATATAGCCGTAGGGTAGTATGTTTATTTTTATGTTAATAAGAGGGCTTCCGGCTCTCGACGAATTTTTTCAATGGCTCTTTTACAAGACTAAATACAACAATGAATACTCACACATATATATAATGGTTTAGAAATAATATTCGTAAAAATTAAATGCTCCACATAAATCTCGAATAACTAAATATATATATATATTCATATGTATACATGTTCATATAGATTAAACTAATTATGTATAGACAAATAAGCTGCAGGATAGGAATGTTTATTTATATTTATCTATATATTTATAGAGTGCAATGGGCATAGTATGAAAATTCGAACAACTTAAGTATAATAACTATATAGTAAATGGTCCACTTTCGAAAAGTTAGCCTTTACAGTTTTACACACATATATAAGTATATATCAGAGTATATAGCACGCGGTATACCTGTAGAAACACGCATATGTGTACATACGCAGTCTAAATACTTTATCGAAGTTTTCACGCGCGAATTTACTCATCGGCAACCTGCAGATTTCCCCCAACCGCATGGAATCCGTTCAAACATATTAGCTCCATTACCCGAATCATTATAAGCTAGGGTGCGCGGGATAAAAATCGCGGTTTATTCCCCTCGCGCGACACAAAAAATCATATAACCTGTGTTTTTCACGCCAAAACCCAAATGTATACACACACACACCGCATAAAGGAGGGTGATTTTTTTTTTATTTTCATTTTTTTGCCAGACAAGACAAACACCCTTCAAAAAATATCTGTAGAAAAAAAAGTCGACCCACTATTTTTCATTTCCATATTTATACTTAATATTCATTAGCGTTAAAAAAAACCGGTATTTTCGTTGTCAGGGTTTGAATAATATATATGTATAGGTATATATGCGCATGGTATTTTAAAACAAACGCACTTCGGTTCTGTATAAAACATATAATACGTAACAACTGATCTTCGTGTTATTAAAAAAAAACACATATATTATACTACCCCGTTGCCGAATTTTAATGTAACTGTTCGTACACGCATCTATAAATAAATATATGCATATGCGTGTACATATATAATATATATATATATATTTGTTTTCTGACACGTATTATTGAATTTTGTTGTATGAGCTCATTAGCTTTTTTCCCCTCGTATTAACACATAAGACCCATATGGTTGATAAATATCTATACCTATAAGTATTAATTAATTAAACACAATAAAACACCTGCGAAAGCGGCAGCACTTTATATATATACATGAACATTTTCTTCTATAATTTATACAGTATTATCGAATCTATCACGAAAAATTAAAGCCGTTTGAATTATTAAAATGTACCTACACCAACTGCGCTGAACATAATATTATAATATATACACGATATACGATATATTTATTTTCTAATTATTATTTTACATCAAATGCGACCATCGAGTGTCGACGACGGCGGCGCGCGCGTTTGACTTCCGCAGGGCAAGTCCGGACCCTTTTGTTTTCAACGCGTGGGCCCCCCTCCATCCATATTGCCACGACCGTACAAGGAAAAAAAATACCCACGGGCTCTCGTTGTTTTTCTCTCCATTTACATATTATGTATACTGACAAGCACACACACACACACACATGTGCGCGCGCACTGAATGGGCCATATCGTTTTGAAAAAAAATGACAACAATAATACGGTCGTATGCGTGTATAATGTATATAGGTGATAAATCGGATCAAACAGAAGAAAAACCCGTTCGTGGGAGGAGACTGCTTTCAAAAAGAAAGGAAAAAAACGGTCCTGACACTGACGAATTGAGACTTCATCCTTATAAACATAAATCGCTTTGTGTTATTATTATTTTCTTCGCCGGTACTTTTTTTTTTTTTCCATTATGCTCATTTATATTATTTATGTGCACCTATATATGTGTGTACCTATATACTGCTATATACTATATACCCAGTACGCGCACATATTCAAATGGTCGACTAGCCTAACCTATCCTGCCCTGGATTACCACGCGATGTCCCATTGTTGATTAGAGTCGACACTACAACACGTAATAATATACGAGTATACCTATAGTATAGTATATATTTATATTGTTTAATGTATTTATATGTCTATATGCACTGTTTCGTAGTGTCCGCGTATTATAATGTGATACTCGAATATTAACATACATACGTAAAACCGTTGACCTTTTTCCGATTAATTAAATACCATGCGGGTTTATTGTGTTGAAAAGGTGTTGATGAAATATTTAATTATTATTATTATTTGATTTAATAATCCGGAAAAAAAAAACTTTCTACCGTTTTGTGTGTGCGGAGTGTGTTTTTTTAAAATCCTCGTCGTTTCCTGGTAACGGTGGCGGTATAAGGTGCTTTTATATACGTTCAACCTTATCTTGTTTTTCTGCGTACATCGATAACGATAAAAGAACGCCGTCAGTGTAAGTTAAGAGCTATAATATCATATGCCTATATATTGTAGATTGATTCTGGTGAGAGTTGCATATCTCTATCATTTTTTTTACGCCTACTCCCTGGTGCAGGTCGTATAAACTGTCGGCTTTGTCTCAGAAGTAGACGGATAAAAAAACGATAATAATAATAATAGCAATAATTTGATACAAGAACGTGTCTAATGACACATCTCAATAACATCTATAACAACAACTCGTGCGAGATCACACGTTTGTATAGTTGCCGGCGATGGAATTTCATAACTTTTGATTTCAGTGTAAAACACTGTGCACGGCGTTTTTTTTTTTTCATTTTTGTTTACCGAAGCTGTATACGAGTGCGCTTATATTATATTACTATTATTACTACGCATCATATACTCGTAGATTATATTATTAAATAAAATTTGTACTACATATTCCAATATATACACCTATATATAGGTACGTAAACAGTTGCAGTGTCATTGATGAGTGTACATATTTATGAACACTGCCGGTACATGATGGGTGTACCGGTCGATGGATATGTACAAAAAATATTCTTTTCTTATATTATTATACATGGAGTATTGACAATATATAGATGCATAAATTATATACTTTTCAAGTAAAACGTCTTGTTTATTTCAACGACCGCGTTGGAATACATATTAAACACTCTACGTACATAAAATATAATTATCATAGAATCTTTGGAGTTTTTCAATGCAAATTTTTATATATTTTTTATATTCTCGACGCATGTATACACGTGCCGCGGCGGTATTGTGCGATGTATGTACTCGTATACTTATACGTTATACTGCTGCTGCTGGTATCGATCTGATCGTTATCGGCGGTTCGAAGACAAAATGGACAACGAGAATGACTCATTATAAGCGCATATATACACACACTCTGAACGTGAGCCGAGGGGGCGGAAAATAATAATAATTGCGAAAGAACACATTACGCGGCGCAGAGCAGGGAGAGCAAAATGTTTGACACAGGCACGTATGCAAATCACAAGAACAACAAGACGGGGGCGGAAGTGCATACAACCGAAAAGGGTCGGACTTTTTTTTATTTTTTATTTACCGTATACATAAAAAATAAAACCGAACATTTATATTGTGTGTTTGTTTACGCACAATCCGACACGTTGACACGAGGCTATCGGATTTCACATTCGGGACATGCTAATAAAACCGTTCAACGAAAAAGAAAAAAAAAATTGAATAAGTGATTTCTGCATTTTACGCTGAATTCGTCGAAAAATAAGTCAATATAAATGCGCACAACATATAATTTTAAATATTATAGTCACAACCGTTTTCTGGACGGTTTCTTTCCTTACCGTACATAATATATATATAACAATTTACACACACGAGTACCGGACTGCTAAACAATATACAAATAACGTATTATATGAAAGGAATTTCGAATCTTGATAAAAATTTCTCCGTAAGCACAATATTCGTCGCGATTTATTTAATAAATATAATCAATACATCGATTGCATAATAAGTTTATATATACATACACAGATAAAGGTATTACATACACACGCTAAATATTCGAATTGAAATACGCATAGTTTGAACATTATCGATATTATATAACGTTGTCATTATCGCATCATACACGGTGTACGCGCGTTTATATGAGAAAATATACTTGTGTATATATCATGCTTAAAAAAAATGAAATATGAGAGCTAAAAAAAAAATTATTTATCACTTGACAGAAAAATATAGATTTTGCTTAGATACCTGTAATTGAAAATGTATGCATGATAAAAATAAATATTTCGAAACTTTACAAACATCGCGATAATGTGAACCAAATGCGTGTAATTCGATAGTGTTATCAAACGCGACATTATATTTATTATTTATTATATAAATATAATACGTACACTGTGTATAATATATATACCGCAGTACGAGCAGAGAAGGCATAAAGTAGTTTTGTCTTTTAGAACATGCAGTTGGAGTAAACAAGCGCTAGAAAGTGTTATTTTTGGTGTAGATTAAAATTGCCAGGCGTCGCATGCATTCGCATGATGATTGACAGTTGTCATGATGTGCATAATGTATAGAGAAAATGACTATATACGCATATAAGTGATTTATAAAAACCGCACCGAAAATCATGTCGAAGAACGCGCGCGCGTATATATACATGCTATATATAATTAGTTATGGGAAAACGATGTGTGTTCGAAGGGAAAAACAAGACGCAAGTATATACAGAAAAAAAAAAGCTTCACTTTTCCCGGTGCTCTGCCAGCCGTATAATTAGAATCGGCGTGTAGCGCCGCCACGGTGGTAAGAAAAAAATAAAATAAAAATAAAAATGGGTAGAGAAGAGGCAAATTTCTTCGTACGTCGTTTGTTATCCAAATGACAGGGCCCGGAGATTGGCCCCGGAGAAGAAAGTCTTGGGGGAAAAAGATTTTATTATAAGATATCCTCTACCGAGTAATCCAATTATTAACGTGTAAAAAAAAAGGAATAAGAATCAACGAGGATGGATGAAGATTACACGCATACACTGTGTACATGTATATATATGTGTGTGTGTGTGTGTATGTATGATGCGCGTGTGTAATATATATCCCCCGCCGATCCCTTTAATCACGTTTATATGCACGCGCGCCACATAGAATACGTATCGATTGAAGTTGTTTTCGTCCTGCAAGGAGAACACAGTAATAACATTGTGCGTGTATAATATAAAAGTCGGTGTACGGGAACAAATGAAAAATCACGAAATATTTCTCGGGCGTTTCCGAAAAAAACGCGTTCGGCTACATATGGCTGCAATCCGGAATTAATACGCGCGGACAACTTCTCAGCGCGCGGCGTCACAAGCTTATTATATTTATATGGATACGTTATAAAATATAATGGGTTCGACCGCTTTTTTTTCTCTTATTTTTCGCTCTTCTATTGTTGCAGGTACCTATTATAATATCTATTTTCACGACCGGTCGTCGAGCGACGGGGTGCGGCGCGCGGAGAGCGCTGCAGCTGATGGCCGGGCGGGCGCGAGGAGCGGAGATCGCACCGAACGAGTCGCGCGCGTGATTGCAAAATACCAATGGCCGCCGCGACGTGGCTTATCCGAAATTAATCAATTGTCAGGCACATAACCCGATTTATCAATGACGGCCGAACCGGTTTGCATGGCGGCTGCGGCGGCGGGTTCAGTAAACCACCTTCTGACGAAAAAATATAAATAAATAATAATATATAATAACGCGGATGACAAAAAAAAAACGCGCGGGGGGAATAAAAAAAATAAAAATAAATACCAAATCCGTCTAATTTTTTCTACGTCTCAAGCGTCGTAGCCTATTTTATTATTGTACGTACTACACACGATATTATAACGTCATGCAGACGCACACGTCGCGTAATAACGCACTACGATGCAAATGAAATAATAATAATAATAATAATAATAATGAAAACACCGATGATCGTGATGATGGTCGACACCGCCGCGGTCGTCAGACGACGACGATATATAATATTATACGCGGCGGCGCGTATATACCGAAATAGCCGTTTTGGATCGTTTTCAAAAGGGATCCGCCGCCGCGCATGGATCGGATGTGTCACTCTAAACAAACCGATTATTAAAAACCGCATTAAAACGTGTTTAATCTGTGTACGCCATTAGTTTGACGACACCTCTACCACCGCGCACCGTCGCAGTCGTCGTGTCGCGCTCGCGCGGGGAACGCATAGGCTGCTGCTGGCCGCCGCGGGAAGAGGATGGATATACGCGCGGCGGATCGACGAGGGGGTGGATCGCGTCGGTGGTCAGGGCGGCGGGGTGGGGACTCGGGCGATGCTATTTCAGTACGGCTGTCATCGTGGTCGTCATACACACGCGTATATAGTTGCCCGTATTATAACGGTGGGAGTTTATTAATATTATACACGAGTGCGTGGCTTTAAGTCTGCGCGATGTCCTGCAACGCGCACGCACTCGTACGTGTATTTCCGATCTATTGAGAAAAAAACGAAAAAAAGAGCCAAGAGAATGGTGTACAAAAAACCGTACGGACCATAGAGTCACGCAAGCACGCGAGTGTCACCAATACGTGAACTCCTGCGCCCTTCGTCCCGCGCCACCCTCCCCGCGTGTGTGTGTCGGTCGACGGGCGATGCCAAGAAAATCGTAAATTTTCGACAGTTTTTTCTCTTTTTCCCGTTGCTTTTTACATCGTCTCTTCGGATGTCACTCACTCGCGCGCACAAACGCCGTATCGCGTTTATATTTTACAACGCGGCGCGCACTATATAACACGCACTAGCTGCTGCACCGGCCGACCCGGAATAGGCGTCATTAAAGAAAAATCGAATGTTTTTGACACGCCGCCGGTCGTCGTTACTAACGAGCGTAGGAGACGATGACGACGACGACGACGACGACGACGACGACGACCGTTTTTCTAAACATAGACGGATGGACTGGCTGCAACGTGTGGTATATAGACGAGAAGGAGCACGCACACGCGGCAGCTAGACTTCAATAATTGACGTGTACGGTGTGAGCACACACAAACGTACATCTACACGCGACATTTGTTTTCGTTAAAAACGACGACGACGACGATGTAATAATTATATCCTTGAAAATCGTCAACCCTCCGCCGCCAACGACTATATGCAATAATAATAATACCGGCGCGGCGGCTGTTTCACCATTCGTCGACGCACGTGCACCGACCGTCGCCTGTGCTACCATCTACCGCTCGACCTTTGTGCGACGTCTACGAAACCCCGCGGCCGAACAGATACCGCTGCGGGAATTTATTTCCTCTTAATTTTTTTTGTCACCGCTCAACTCCTTTCCCGTCGGTATTTTCACGTGCGAAAAATTGTAATTCGAAATAACAATATTATAATATGATTCTATTAGGCTTATTATTCCGTCAATTTGTGTATTAATTCAAGAATAATACCACCGTACGTCGCACGCGTAATATCACGTAAATATTAATATACATATATATATTTATACATTATAATACACGTCCATGTGAGCGTATTTATTTAATGAGCTAAAATTCTAAAATTAAAACGCCCTGTCAATTGCGAGACGTTGCCAAATAATTCTGTAAACTAATAATTTATACGTTCGAACATACGTACACAAACATTAAATACACACGCGCGCGCAAAGGCAGGAGGAGAGATATAAAATTCACTTCTGTCACTGGGCAGAGACCGTGAACGGATAGAGGTGTGTATTTATATCTCTTATACATATACATACACATATGTATTATTATTATTATTATATACGATAAAGCGCCACTGAAAGTATTATAAAATCGGAAAAAAAAGACGTTATAAATAAGACTTTTACTAGGCGAGATACACGCCACGCGGGAAACGATACTTTTATAACGAATATTTTTCTCGAGACGTCACCCCGTTAATAATGTATAATATGCGGTCCATATATTTTTCTATCTCTCTCCACCTCTCACTCTTCACTCGTAACACTTCCCCGCCAAGCCGCTTCCCACCGACCCCCTTAACCGGGCAGCGGCGTTTAAGTAAAATTCTATTTTGGACCGCAACCGTTAATCGACACCCGATGCCCTCCCCTGCTCGCAGCGGCGGCCGTCATAATTTTATAAAGACGTGCGGTGCGCGGGTCCTGCTCGCGAGTTATAACAGTACGTACGACGACCGACGAAAAACACTAAACGGTCGTCGCGACAATATTATGTGTTATTATAGACGTGTTTTGAATACGTCATATTTAAAAGTCTCGCGCACACACACGCAGCTGATGATGTTTCAACACACGTTTATCATATTATAATAGCGACCACCAACATAAGCGTGTATATACCAACTATACACACAGTACTATGAACTTCGCGTACTTTACAAATAACGCGCATAAAATGAGTTTTGTGGCTATTCCGGGAACACTTTCGATGTATACACGAAGTATATAAAACATGGACACAAAGCACCGGAATCGCATCGACAAGGTTTGATCGTAAAAATGGAAGAAAACGCACACCGATCGGCAGAATATAATTCGGTGGCATTTTGTTAAATACTTTATACTACGCTGGGCGATTGACACGATCAGTGATGAATTTCGCCCGTTGTGGACCGAGCGAGGGTGGTATGTACAGACGAATTCAACGAAAATAATAGTTATATATAATATGTGCGATGACATCGCTGGACATAAACGAAAATGTTCATCGACGTTTTCCGAAACGACAGGGAATACGTCGAATGACAACCGCAGAGTTCAAGCGGATTTTATAACGTTTCGCCGAACGTTAAAGAGCTGTTTGGCCCTGCCCCTTTGCCCTCCCTATCCCGGTGACCGGCAAACCGCATACAACTGGGACGGAACGTCTGCCGCAATGTTTTTCAGTGCCAACGGTTTTATTTTCTATTTTTTTCCTTTTCATTTCACTCTTTTTTTGTTTTGTTCTTTTTAACCGTTCCGCGATCGTCGTATTATTACAACAACGTTAATAATTGTAATTTACGCACAATAAATAAAAAAATAAAATAAAAGAAGAAATCGTTTTTGTATCATTCTTCCTTTAGTTTCATTTTACCTGTTGCCAAAATTGAGCCAGTAGATAGATGCGTTCCTTTTTAAAGAGCCAATCCATAGACTGCATAGCCTGGACATCCATATCACGTGTTACGCATAATTACCGTGAAGAACACAATAATTATCGTATGAGCAGTCTTTACGGGGTCCACACTTAGCACGTGAACAATTCGGACGTCATCTGAAAACACAAGAGTGCGAGTTTAATAAAATATGTTCGACGACTAGAAATACTGTTACGTTTCCTACACGCGGCCGCACATGGATTGCATATACGAAACGCCTAGTCAAAACCGTTTTATATCCGTTATTTTTCATTATTCGAGTCATATACGCGGTATGTTACACATTATATTATACTCACTGTTCGATCTCTAACACGTTTATGAAATGCAATGTGGGCATAAATGCGTGTAACGGTACACAAAATAGTTTAAGTGATGTGCAGTTACTATAATACTGTAAACGCATAAGAAAATTAATGTTTTAATTATAAATATTAAAAATAAGACTGACGAATTGGCGAAAACATCATATCTTTTTTTCGTGAGTGTATTTTTTTTTATTAGTTATTTAACTTTCTTAAAAATCATTATGTATTGCAGCAGTCCAAAAATAATTGTCAAACATTTTTAACAAACGCGTTCTTGTTCATTATTGTGTTGATCATTAAAATATTTTTTATGGATCGCTACGAAAAATAAAACATTATAAATTACGAAATTACAAAAAAAAAAACCCTCGGAGAAATGTCTAGAAATCAAATATAGTTAGAAATAGATTAATATTAATTTAGATACGGTAGTGAGTAGTAACTTTATTTATAATTCTTTTATTCGTCCTCCAAATATTTAATTCTCGCACTCGGTACAGGCTATAACACATTTTTTTGCGAATTACAACGTACAATTCCTATGATTGTTATTTAACTTAGGTTATTACTTAAATCGTATGATTAAAGTTATGCAAATGTACGAGCGAATGAATTATTGCATACATATTTATATAAAAAAAATGTTAAATATGAATTAACGCATAATCTCAACAGACAATTCGGATCATATTTAATTATATTATATCGAACGTGTTTATCGTTATGCTATGTATTATGCAAGCAATCAGTATAAGGTAAAACCAATTTTTTCGCAATAAATTCTAAAATTCATATCATCTGAACGTATTAACGAAGTCAGTCGTGCAGCACGTCGAGAATATGGGTGATGCCGATAACGCTATTAAGCGGCTTATCCCTGCCGTTTTAACTTTAATTGTTTTTGATTATTCTACGATCGGGGTTATTGTAGCGAATATTTGTTGTATTTAAATGTTTTTTGTTTTCGAAGCTTCGGAATTCAATAAGTAGGCTATCAAAATATTATAACCGTAAAAACAAAACATCTGACGCTAAACAATGGACTCTGCAGTTATGCATTTATTATTGTTTATTTTTGTAAGGTAATCAATAAATAATTTAAAGTTAAAAATTGTATTTAGGTATTGACCGTGAAAATATTTTGATATGAGCATATCGGAATTCAATACCAAATTCAAAATATTAGATGTTATACATAGTTTAGTTTTCATAAGACAAGTATTTTTTTTTTACGAAGTTTGACTATTATACAATATAGTATTTCTCGATAGGATCTTAAAAATGCAAATATACGTAAATCAGTGAAAAGATTTATGTTAGCGACAAATCGAACGAACATTGTTATTGCTATTATTATTTTTTATTTTTTTTTTTTTAGTCTAACGTTTCAGTAAAACATAATACTAATCCGGTCAAATAATGTTTTTAAATACAATGGAAACGATATTCTGGAATTTTATTAAAATACCTGCATAAACAATATTTATCAAACATCATATAACAACTGAAAATTATAAAATATTTTTTTCAAGTCGATAAATAAAAAATAACAAATTTCCTATACGTTTAATTTATTTTGCAATTGTATAATCATAACAACTGTATTGATAAAAAATGTTTAGACTACAATACTATAACACATGCTTTAGATTTAAAACTTTATAACTTAAATAATACACGCAGTGCAGCGGGAATTATGAGTTACATCTTCAATTTAAATATTTTGAATAACAATAATAATAAAAAAAAAAATGAATAATTTTCGAAAAAGTTTTGAAAATCAAAACTATGGATGGAAAATAATCAATAATGTTTGTACGGTTAATGATATTATGCGTTTCGAAAAATTAGAACTTATAAATAATCTACAGCTATCAATCATCTATTAAAGAATATTAGCAAAAATTATATTTTTAAATTCACACATGTTATTATTAAAACTAATCGGATTTATCATTCGGATAAAAATCAGTTATCGGTTGTTTGAAAATAAGACGGGATTCAATTATTTTAAGCCGTGATTAAATTTTCCGGCGTTTTTTTCGTAATCGCATAAAAGTAATAATTTTCTAGTCGAACTTTTTTTTTTTTGTTGTCCTAACAAATATACAATGCGGAACGGACGGACGGACGGCGTGATACCAATAATATCACGGGGTCCACAACCGATGAGATTTTTTTGGGAAAAAAATAACCAAATCGAGTGAATGCAAAAATGCAACAAAATATTTTTGGCGGACCCGGTATGTTCATATGGTATTTAAGTTTACGAAAGACTCACCTCTGCAAAGACGCGCGTAAACCGCTGCAGCAGTAACACCGGACAGAAGACGTGGCCGTACGGCGAAAAGTTACGCGTACAATACGATTGTAAACAAAACGAATAAATCGGAATGTCTCGGGTACAATAATAATTATGACGGCGCACGGGGCGGATAGAATAAAAATGTCAGATAAAAATTTCGTTTTAAAAAATAATAATAAACGAAAAGTAAAATCGGATACGATTATTGTTAACTTTGGCGCACTGGTCTTGGTGATTTATTATTATATTTATTCTCGTCGGAATAATACGTCTTCGGCACTCGCTCTCGGAAGGACTTCAGCGGCGGCGATATGCGTACGCCGACGGACGATTATTATTTTAAATTAATAAGACCGGGGTAGGGGAGAAAAAAAATTATAATATTGCTAAATTAAAATTGAATCGCGTCGTATGAATATGATTATTATTATTTCGATTTCGGATCCGCGTGCGTGTTTAGACGGCGGCGACGGCGGACAATGTGATCGGCAGACGCGCGACACATATGCGAACACGAACACACGGCGACGACGACGACGACGACGACGACGACGACGACGGAACAGCACACGCGTGTCGACACCGCGCGTACAATCAGTGACGACTGGCGAGCGGACGGCGCTCGGCGGATACCGGTGGGCCCGACGAAACGACGCGCGGCGGCGGCGGCCGCGACGATATCTCCGCGGTCCCCGTGCACTCCTGCCATCTGCCGGCGGCGGCGGCGGTCACCGTCATCGCACCGCGCACAATCCTTTACCGCCGCCACCGCTGCCGCCCCTCTACGGCCCTCTTCGGCCGGCCGCGTTTCTTCTTCCTTTTTTTCTCTCTCTCTCACCCTCTCTCGCCTCATCCTTTTCCGATTTTTCTCCTTCCCCTCCACCTCCCCCGCGCTCGTCCTTTTTTCCTCTCGCGATTCCTCGTACACGGCACATCTCTGTGTACACGTACGCACGTACATTATATAGGTAGCTACAAAGGTGTACGTACGCCGCTTTTTTCCTCCCCCACCACCCCCGTCACCACCCACACGCCTTCCCCTCGACCTTCTCCTCCATCCCACGTACCTATACGTATTATATCCTTCTCTCGCTCGCTATATCCTCTCTCTCTCTCTCTCTCTCCGTCTCTCGCGCGCGCACTATCAATCACCGGCGCGCGGCACGCGATATAGCCAATCGGCGCGAACGACCGACTTCGAACACCGCACGGCGGCGGCGCGCTGCTCTTCTACGCACCTATATGTTCGAGATATATGCGGCGGCGGTGGCGTAAGCGAGCATCGGCGCGATCGGTTTCGCCTTTTCCTTTTTTTCACTTCCCCCCTTTCCCCCGATATCGCCAATAAATACAATATCGTGTGCGCGCACGCCCCCCGGCCGCACGGATACCGCCCCTCGAACGGATCGAGACCGTTCTCGGACACCGCAGTGCTGCAGCTGCGGGGACACATACGTACCAAGGTCGGTGTTCGGTTTCCCGACGGTTGAACAATGTTCCAAGGGTTCCATCACTGGATAGCTTCGGTACGCTCAAAGCGTTCCACAAGTATTTCTCAATATTTGACTGGACACGTGGATTAATTGCTTATGGTGTATTTTATTTTGTACAGATTGTAAGCGTCGTATATTAAATTATATAAAAAAAATACCGATTTTCCGTTTGCACGTCTATCGGACATCGTTATGATTTTATAATAGATACCACCATAAGTACTCTGCAAGGTTTTCATCGCCTAAAGCACAATATAAGCTCCGTGACTATTTTTAACCGTCATCGCATCTCCTGTAGAACAATATTGTACTCGTATACCTAATTCCTGCACGTCGTATCATATTTATTGGTTTAGTGTACAACTAAACTAGTTGTATAATGTACCCATGTATGCACATGCGTTTTTAATGCGGTTTGACTTCACTATTTTATTACACACTTTATCGACCGAATTGTATACAAAATAGTATATCTATTTTAGTTTTGTTCATTAGTCATGCACGTATACTTGGGTGCGCAAATTTATAATCACACTAATAAATTATACACGCGGCTGTTGACATAATCATAAAAAACAAATATAGGTATTATTGTACAGCATGCGCATGGCCGCATAGGTATTATTCCTCTTGGCTGCTGTTTAATTGTAAACGATAGGTATAATATAATATTACAATACGTCTCGTGTACATATTTTTTGTGTGGATTGACAACTTATACACGATTTATCACTTAGCATGTTATAATTTTGTGTCAATACTCAGTACTTATATCTATTATTTATCAATTACACTCTAAATTAAAAAAAATTTAAACAACAGCTTTCTATTACTTCTCTCTCTCTACTTATATATTTAATCTTTATATATTTTTTCATGTGTGTATGTATGTAAATTTATGTACCTATAGAAAAAACTGTTTAGATTATAAAGATATAAAAATATACTTATGTGCAAAAAAATATTAATATTTTTAGTATTTTATAAAAAACCAAACTGTTATCATTAAATAATGATTGTGTCGTATATTTTTCAAGAAAAACCAGTTCGATAATATTACATACCTAATCCAAAAACATGATTATAACGAAATACGAATCGTATATATGATTGATTAAAAATATTACTATTATTTTCAAGCATAATAATATTCATGGAACTAATACCATGATGAATTATTATTGTATTCGTCTGTATATACATAGACAGTTATACCGAAAAATAATACCATCGATGGACGGGGAATAATAATGTTTGTATTTATTTTTATATTTTGCAAAATAGTTTCAATTCCACATTTCATCATTGACCTCGAAGTACATATAATAATAATTACTGCAGTCGTTAAGCATAAATAACAAAAGGTGGAATGTGGGCAATTACTAAACAAAAAATCACCGAAAACTTACCTGTATGATGAGAATTGTACTATTTATACTTGTCACTTAAACATGTATGTAAATTACCGTCCAATGCGTTGGTACCTATAAATATTACAACATACATACTTAAATAGACTAAAAATCAACTAAAATTTAAATATATTATTACATTTTCATTATGTCAAGCCTCACGAAATGATATCGATTAAGTTATTTGATATAAACAGGTTTTATTCAATTCATCGAAAATATAAGCGAAAAAACGTAACAGCAGAGTACCTATTTTTTGTAGAGCGCAATGAAAATCCTCAAATATATTGGTTATTTTCAGCGAAATATATGAAATATTGTATAATTTTTGGGAAGATTAGCGAATAAATTAAGTACGTCACATACAAATATCAAATTATGAAGATAATATTACACACACACACGTTATGCAAAATATAAATTAGAAATAATTCACACATGTTTCCCGTCGAGCGGACTAAATATACAACATGTAAGTGAGTGGTGACGAAAAACAAAATGATGATGACGTTTGAAATCCATAGTAATCATCTCAACGATACATTTGACGTTCATACACGTATCGTATAATATAATACGATGGCCAGTTGAAAGATTAGAAATGCGCATTACAAGTCGCATCTTTGTTTCGTTAATATTGTTATTTTTTTTTCAAATTTCTATAACGATGTCTACGTTGTATCTACCTGTATAATAGAGCGGTATACATGGCTCGTTGTTCTTTGCAAGACACGCATAGGAAATAATATACACAGCTGCAGTTAATAAACGTTGGTCCGTCCTATGTTGTTATGGCAAAAGGTGAATTATGTATACATATATATAGGGTGTACAATATAGTTACTCACTTTGCGCTCGTATACATGAGGTTAAACGCCTGTAAAATATTTCAAAAGATATAACGTATTGCCGGTACGAAATAGGTTGAAAGGTCTATACGCGCGATAATATTCGTCGTACCCACCGGTACACCTACTTGTTCGTTAGGGCTAATGAAAAAAAGTGAAACGATCTGTGCACTCGTCCGCCGCTTGTACGCGCGTCGTCCGGGTGGTGTACCGGCGAGACGTCTCGGCACGGTCGCGTCGTGCCATCTATCCATCCGCGGCGGCGGTGATCGTAAAATAATATGTATTATTTTCGATGTTGTTCACGTAACGCACATGTGAAGGGGGAAAAAAAATGTAGGTACAGTTATTACCGGGAACTCTCGGTTGACCGGTTCAATTAAATTGAGTGCCGAAATGCCAATACACGGTCTCGGAAATTATCCGCAGTTTTGTACATTACCGCGTACAAATGATTGCGGGTACACCGTAGTCGTGAGAAATAGCAATCGTCATTCCCGTACGTCATTATTTATTTTTTTCCGAATACAATATTTCGATTAAATACGAACTGAAATTATACCTAAGATCCGCAGTAACGCGATTCAAACAAAATTGACATGTCTACGTAACAAAATGTGTACTCCGCAGATATTATTACTACGTTTACGTACAACAATGCGCGCGACGACGACGACGACTCTAGATCGTCGTTCGAGTTTATTATGATTATTTTATTGTTATTATTGTTATTGTGACTTGGTGTTTTAACAATGTTATACATACAAATCGGGCAATCGCATCGAATTAATATCCCGTAAAAATTGCTCGAATAGTTGTTATACCGACGTAATTCGATTATGTACGCGATGAAGTTCCATTACATTGTTAAAACTACTGTACACACACACAGAAGCAATATTGTACGACGTGCAGTACATGTATATACATAGGTATAGCTTGCAAATGTTTTTCGAACAACGTTTTTACAGCACAAAAAAAACGACGACGACGACGACGATAACTATATTTAGAAGAAGAAAAACCGCGTTTGTATAGAAAAGTGATTTAAATTTGTTCGACACCCTTGCGCGCACGATACGATACCTTGCACTACATGTACGTACACCGGTCGTTCTCGGGGTTACACAAATTTAGTTGATTACATTGTACACCCACACGTGCTCACGCGCACGCACGCACACACGCTCTTTCTCGGCGCCCGGCTCCCTCGCTGCTGCGTACGCATAATATATACGTACAGTAATTCATTGTAGTCTCTCGGTAATGATGATCGTTGCACCCTATGCTCGCTCGTACGCAATAATATACGCGTCGATATAACATTGCAATGTTGCACACGCGGCCGTCGGTGTAATTTTTAACCGGCGACATTTGCAAGTCACACGTACGTCCTTGACCTTCGAGTGTATATCGTACCCAGTGCGGTCAAACGCGTACAGATATTACCGATCAGGTGCCTATAATAATAATAATAATAATAATAATAATAGTGATCGGCGTGAAAAGTAATTCGTGTCACACTGCAAACAAACAAATCACAAACAATATGATATGATATGCGGTCTCGGTACGTGCGGCACTACATCGCGGGTGCGATGATTTTTTATACGATTTTCGCAAACACAATTAATGTCAAAACACTCGATCGAAGCGGATTGATTCACTGTCGAACGTTGTACCGCGAACGCATGTATGTATATTGGTGGCATTGAAACGAACAATTCGCGAGTCCCGTAGCAAAGGTATAAACAGTTTTACGCGCGTGTATCATCCGCGTGTGCGATGTGGACGTATAATATTTTAATAATACGACATCCGTCCTGTATACGCATAGGTAAACAATAATTATTACGGGAAATCAATTAGACGTGTTGATACAAAATAATCATAATAAATTCGCCAATGTTTACACTGTTACCAAGGTCGTGGGCCGAGGCGGTTAAACCGCGTTCCCCGATGTTAATGACCAGACGCATATAATAATTAGGTACCGAGTGCGATTCGATCAGGTCTTATACTTTTAGGCGGGAGCGGGTTATAGTAGTCAAATTATACCGTCGCCGCGCGGTCGGTTTTGATTACACCGCCGCGGCCGCCGTCTATTATGTACATAAATTACACAATGCCCGAGTAAAGTCTTATAAAAAAGTATAGTACGGTTGGCTTTATAATTATTGCGTTCAATCGAATCGCAATGCATGCGAGATATAGTCTTTCCAAA
Source organism: Periphyllus acericola (assembly GCA_949715065.1). Classification (NCBI taxonomy): domain Eukaryota; kingdom Metazoa; phylum Arthropoda; class Insecta; order Hemiptera; family Aphididae; genus Periphyllus; species Periphyllus acericola. Next base: position 20,761,832 of record OX454270.1, on the reverse strand, counting down.
CGATACGTTTAATATCTTGCGTGTACTGCAGCGACTATAATCCCTATACGAATATCATTTACAAACGCGCAATGTATTAAAACATTATTAAAACGTAGATGATCTAGTTTTCGCGACCGAGCGCCTTCCTCAAGTTCAAGCCCTCGTATAGGTAAGTACGGAAAATGTGTACCGCAGATTGTAAATATTCAATAAATAAAAAGTTGATGAAAAAACGTATAGATATTGCGGAATGGACGCCGACGATAATACTATTATTATAATAACGATACGAAACAGCCACGGATCATAATAATAATAAGACCGATACAAATCTGTTGTTTTATTCACGTGGAACAGACTATTGCGTATTATTATGTTGCACCGTTTTACGCGCATTATCCCGTTTTCAAATTAAAACGCGATCGATGCATTTCCCGACGTCGCGTTGGTCGTGGAAAGAATCACGAAAGAATCGAGACCTATCCATCGGATACGCGTACGCGGTGCACTCGGATCTACTGCTGCAGCTCACCCGCCGCGCGGTAATTAAAACCATCAATCGGCTATTGTCCGCGCATTATAACGCGTATGTGCCTACCCGGCGCACCGCCGCCGCCGCACAACTCGTCGTTCACCTGTTGTTTTTAAAAACGCGCTCGGCTGTACAGTAACACCGCTTCCTGTATACAATACGCGCGTACACGTATACAGTATACACGTATATACGCACCGCGGCACCGAGAAAACATCAACAACGCACCGGTGCAGTTTACCGCGTGTATTATTGTTATTTTTGGTTTACGATTACTTTTTTTTTTTTTTAATTTTTTTTATTTCACTCTTCACGCATGTACCCACTCGGCGTTTAGTACATGCATGCAATGCTTACCTACGCGCTACAACATAAAATGACGTGCGTGCATACGACGATCTCATCGACGGCTCGCTAGTCCGAACAAATGCACAGTAAATACCCCTGTACTGCAGTGGGTACATATTATAATATACTATTATGTTTGCGTTCTTCTGCATCACCGGCTGTATATAGCCATATAGGTATACGCTCAGCGCGCTAGTGTATATAAATATATCATATGTTCATATATACGCGTGTTTAAGGTTTGCGTACGTCGCATCGCGTTTTTATACGTGCGTTACACCGGTAACACGCGATATTCTGGAAAACCATAAGTCTGCAGGGTCTTATTTTATTTTTAACAACTGTATATATATATGCTACCACCTACCTGAAACGTTAATACTATATTATTTTTCGGTGGATTATGCCGACTATATTATACCCAAGTTATGCCGACTCGTTTGGAGGGTAATCGATAAATCAATCAAATACGCAATCGAACCCTATATATATATACGTATACCGAGAACATACCCTTGAAATATAATATGAAAATTCCCAATAAAGTATCCTATAAGCAATAAAATATTTTTTTTTAATACGATACTCCGAATAAATACGAGACGATAAGTGATTATATTATATATTTGACAATGCACCTGCATCGTTAAAACTGAAAACAAAAAAATATCAAACATACCGCGACTAAAAGAAGTAAGACTCGTGTAAAAGATTTTTTCTTTATTTATTAATTTGTCAACATTATTTTATTTTACTGACAATAATCATTTATTTCATAATTAATTAACTCTATTCCAATATTCGTTCTCGACATATATAATAAAGTACCCAATTTAGTGAAACCATTCGTTCAGTGTAAATATTATACTCAGATTGTACACTGTTGTTGTACGTTTTCCAAACTCAGCGTTGCACAAAGTTGCAGTCATCATGATGTATAGGTATCCATTCCATCCGCATAGAACAGCCTGTATTTCGGTTAGAAATGACTTAAACGAGAACCGCGACCACTTGCGCACAATGTTGTTGTGTGCAGAGTGCAGTGTTTTCTTCACGGGAGAAAAGTATATCACTCACGTTCGGAAGTAGGTGTACATATTTGACTATTTGAGGCCATCGCGATGTTTATGAATACATATAGGTTGGTCGTCATTTTTACATTTCAGCAAAAAACGTACTACGTTATATCGAGTGTTAACTGCAGGCATACAGCTCTGCAACGACAACGGACAATTAATTGCCAATATATTTTTCATGCATACACTCGGACGCTGCGGTTGCGAAGAAGTGTAAAATAATAAAAAAAACTTACAACAGCAACGATACAATAACAAACGATATCTTGGAGAGTTTCTTCGCGCATGTTAAAATGTTAACATTCTGTAACGTACGACAAATGCGGCGACAATACTGATAATATACACGCTGCAACTATCTATCAGTAGCCATAGAAAATAGTATATCGAATACGAACGCGTAGTACCGTATAATAACGCAAGTGGTATCATAATGGCAACCTGTTCTGCGCCCACGCACCGCCATCGCATCGATATTATTGTTTATCGGGATTAATGAGACGGTTACACAGAAACCGCGCACGAGGATACCAACTGGTACCCAAATATAAATAAATACGAGCACGTATACGCCTAGGTAGGATGCGGTATTACACGCTGCTCGTGTAGGTCGGCGGCGATGTACGTATCCGATATGAACGCTCCAATAATCGTGTGTACCTGCCTACATATAGGTACCATGGACACGAAATGGATATATGTGTATTTATATTTTTTCCCTCTAATGGAACGGACCATATTATATGCGTTGTGTATCGTACACGTACACGTGTATTATCATTATTATTACTATTCTCTTGCGAGCCCGTTCTTTTAGGTAGTTAGGTGTAAATATATCATCGGCAGTAGATCGGCCGCCATCTTGAAATCGCTGATCCGTAATTATCAGCGATGGTTGATGGGGTTTAGTGTGTATATACATACATATATATGTGTGTGTGTAAGTGTATACACATTTTGTATTCATTTTTTTTAACGGTCATCTGACTTATTATTGCCGTAAATTCGAATGTGCGTCTAATTCGCTGCCGCCACGGTCCGAAGCGCTCGTTTCCTCGAGACTCTAATCACCATAGCCGCCGCCGCCGTCGCCGCCGTCGCCGCCACCACCGCCACCACCGCCGCCGCCTGGGTCTCGTAGGACTTTGTTCATAATTAGACCATTAACTTGATCCGGTAGTTTATTAAACCGATTTACGCACTGAATAGATACGATTTTATATTTTTTAATGCACTTGCCGAGAACACTTAAAAATACATAATAATAGTAATAATTGACTATTATTTATGTACAGGTGAGCACAGGTGAGTGTATTATATATTATATTGACTATAACGCCCGTGTGCAATGTGCATATATTATACATATATATATTTACCGTACACGGTTTGCGATAGTTTTCATTAACGCACGTCCGCTAACAAGCTCAAGTATAGGTATAGGTATATAGGCATCGTGTACGCTTGATATTATGTTGCACAAAATATGCATTATTGTTACCATATATTGAAATATAACATGTACGCGTGCACTAAATCAAGTGCAAAAGAATGCACTCGGCGGATTCGTCTGCAAATAATTTTTAAAACCGCAACTATTGTCTATTTGTTGATAAAGACGCAAATCTGAATACCGCCAGACGACATATTTTAAGGAATTTATGAAAGTCATTAAGTATAGTATAGTTACTATCAAACGGTTTTAATAATAATGTTATTTGTCTACTCGGCTATTTATTCAAGGCTATAGGCATATGTACGTTTGTATATATATATATATATTTACTGCGGTAGACGTAATAATAATACACGTATGACATGTATACGCGATTGTAAAATTTCATTTTTTATTTTATTTTTCGTATGTTTTGCCTAATATAATTGCGCGGCCACTTTTATGACACTGTCTATACACTACCTATTTACATAGGTTTTATTATTAATGTATTATGCAATAAAATGCATTCCTCGCCCCACTCAGAATCTAAAAATATCAATGTTTTATTCGTTGACACGACAGACGTCCAACTATATTAACCCTCTATAGAAATTAAATTTCAAATTACTAAAACAATTATGTATATAGGTAATATTGAATATTGATTGTATTGATTTTCAAAGTTCGATCGAACTCGTATAATATAGGTGCTATCACTCAAAAACATTAATTTTTATGGTACCTATAAAAATATTCGAATATATAGATATTTAATGTTAATTTGCTCGACGGACTTGAAAAGTAGTACTGTATGTATAAATGCTTCATGAATCGTTCTCTTACATTTCTACCTACTTTCAAGTTTATAAATACTAATAACATACGGGCAATGGGCATTATATACTACCTTAATTAGTATTAAAATAATGTACGAGCTGATATATTTTATATCCTATTCAAAAGAAACGGTCAAGTTAATTTGATGTTATTTTACTACGTTGTTTGTTTCATGTTATACATTTGATTGTTCGAAAATTGCGCGAGCCACGCGCGGCGGTATACATAATGTACACACATTATATATATATATATATATATAGGTACTGCTGCAGCGTATAATATGTATATGTGTATGCGTATAAGCTGACGTTTGAGAAATGTTTTAGATCTTCATCGGATAAAATAACTCCACACTACCGGTATGTTAATTTAGCACATTTTTTCCACGGTAAGTGTGAAAATACAAATTAAACGATAAAATGGCATTGTTCGCACGACTACGCGATGTATACGAGTCCACACACCTACTGTACACAATTTAATATTATATACACTCTGTCGGCGCTGCTGCAACTTGTAAAAGCTAACGATTGTTACTCGGCCGGTGTGCCTGTTTCATTATACATATAGGTACACGTGTACACAATACTTACATCCAATAATATACGTGTAAATACGAATAACGTGAACGGCAATCGATCGATAATAATTCCACTGCTACAATATAATGTATACACGTATACGGTTAACCGTCTTTTTTTTTTTTGTACGAACACGCACATAAATTATTCTGTAACTGTAATATATTATAATATTACGTATTGATCATATTGCAGCAGTCGACGCGTTACGATATCACCATCACGACCGAGCAAATATTTTTTTTTTCCTTTCAGGAAGTGCATCGGTATATAATGAGGAAGAAGGTCCGTTAAATAATTTTCAACGTTTGTCTAACACACGATGACAGGTGATCATGTATACATATTTCGTACGTACGCACGAGGCAATAAAAAAAAAAAAAAAATAACAACGAAAAAAAATAAACGAAGGTAAAAAAAAAAATAAAAATAAGTATATATAATAGCAATAACATACACGCACAGGTTCGAATTTCAAGATATTGCCTTGTCGATCAAAACCGTATATTTTTTTCTCCTTCTATATTCGTTCGCCCCTCCGGACTTCTTTATTTTCCGAATGCACGCGAACCGAAGCGGCGCGCTCCGCTGCAGTAGGTAATAATGAGACAAGAAAATTACTTTCATCTGTCAACGGGTTCGACGGGTAGTGTTTTCTACGTTATAGTCATACTAAACACACGACGGAGGTGCGCGTAAGAAATGAGATGGGAACGCGCGTTGAAAGAAAATCAATATTTCGATCATCGCGTCCTGCCAAACAATAATTTACATATTATATTATATTAATGATGCCGCGCGAGTGTGGATTATAATCACATTGTTTCTATATATACCGGAGGGCCGGTCCAACGCTATAGCAATACAGGCATCCACTTTGGGCAGCAAGTGTTGAATGAACCTAATTGATTTAACCCTTTGATGACGTGGAGGAGATGAAACTCGTGAAATAAATTTGATTCGATATAATATTGGGAGTAGTGTAAGTGTATATTTTTGCAATGTACAAAACGTATTTATTTCATAAATTTTTTTTAGTGCACTATAATGTCGGTTATAAAATATATGTCTTGTATTTATTTCATTGCATTTATTTTTATGTTTAGTTTTCCATACCCCCTCCCTGTGAGCAACATAACTATTTGACAGAGGTGGCAAAAATTAGATTTGCCCAGAGCGGAGAAAACCTAAGGTCGGTGTACAAATAGTGGTATAAAAGTATACGGTTTACCTACCATGGGCGCTCAGAGGAAAAGTTTTAGGGGGGGAAGGGAAAATGTCTCAAAATGTCTATTGAACAAAGGTAAAAAGTGATTTCGTGAAATTTAACGAGGACTGAAAAAATATAATAGTAAATAAAATATAATCAAGAGAATTAAAGAACTATACCTACACATTTCTCTGTTTCGTACACTAGAATATTAATAATAATAATAATAATGTTTATTAAATTACAAGTTCACGTTATTTTTCGAGGTGAAGGGATCAAGCGCGCCATCTTGATCTTCCCTCCCCCAACAGGCACCTACGGTACCAACAGCATAATGAAAGCGGCGCGCACGGAACATTCGATCGTTTTCGTGTAGATACATACCACCGGTACAACATTTAAACGTTCGGAGCGCCCGTGCGCGTATGAACATGATGAATTAGATCAGCGGGTATCACAATACTAATCGGTCGACCCGAAAAATGCGCGTGCGCTGCACGTGAGTGTTGCAGTGCATTTGCAGCGACTGCGCCGAGCACAGGTGAACGAAACCGGATAGGTGGACAAAAGTGCACCTGCTCCAGTTACACACACCTACGATACGCCCCGAGGGCGCACGCTATAATGTACGTTTAAAGGATGTAAACATTAAGCGCACAAATCGGTCGTGTACTATACAACACGATATTCTCGTTGGCTTTTCACCTGTGGGACAAATTTTTACGACCTCCGACCCCTCTTCCGCCGCACTTACGCCCGCACTCGCCGCCGTCGGTAAGACCCGCGGTTCCGATTCACCAGCTACCCATGTACGAGTATGTGCGAACGCCCCGAAACCCGGAAAACGAATCTTATCCAGTATACCTACGTACGAAATAATACAGTATACATATTGTTCTAAAAAACACAAGCTCCGAACGTAACCACTCGCAGCGCAAGGATAAACAATTATACCTCAACCTGTACGTGTTAGCGTGTGTAAACGGCGGTGTTGAACGCCGTGCGTGTAAGCGCAAAACAAACGCGACGCGACCCGGGCTAATGGGAATCAATGTAATAATATTTACACGCAGCTTATGCACCGTCTGCTGGTCGGAATACTCGTATATTGTATCTCGGCAGCAACAGCCATTTACAACAGTGCACTGTATGTTATCCTGTTTCGGTATATATTCACTTAGGTATAAGCTGGGCAGAGGAGACGACGGCCGTCTGTTTAATTTCTGACTTCTCGATATCGAACGTCGAGCCGACAGATAAAGACTGTGGAGCGCGACTGTATATAACGTGTTATGTACATTATGTGTGTGTTCAACCGTGCGCGCACGGATTTCCTTCCCCGCGAGGATGGAAAACACGTCATATATAATAATGTTATAAGAATAGGAGCTTCCGGCCGCGGAATGTATAACCTTAACGATTGTACAAACAACGTAAAATAATTATAGGTACGCATGCATAGGTGCATATATATACCTATGTATGTATACATTAGGTCTCGACGTAGAAAAATGTCCTTATCGAAGGATATATATATATATATTACACCAACACCATTGCGGTGCGGCATTCGTGTGTTTATAGAAAAGGACATAACCTCACTTTTATATATGATGCGTCTTTGCGGCGGCGGTGGTGTATATTTGGACGGCCGTAAAGTGTTTGACGTCGTCAAATGTAATTTATCCGGAGTAGAAAACGACCTGAAAATAAACGTCTAAAACCGTAATCCTTCGCTCTGAAATGATGGGTCTCGGCAGCCGTCGCGATTTGTTTTTAAGAAAACAAACAGAACTGAACGCTCCTGTATGTATATACATATATATGCATGATGGTTACACGATCCGGTTCAAAAGAAAGTATTAGTGCTAATTCGAGAGTCGAAAATAAAACTCGATTAAAACGACGGTGCGTTGGAGCCGGTCCAATATAGACGAGTATCTTTTTTTTCGTATGGTTTTCAATCGTCGGAAGCACACAAGAATGAGTGCGTCTGATGAAGACCCGATGAACAGCCATTATCCACACGGACGGGTATTAGTTTTAAATATTTATTTATCTACAATCATACTGTAACATATTCATTTAAATCGTGTGGGCAGCAGCTTCGGGACATCATGAGCGGTTACTTATTCGAAATTTTGTGCAATCCAGAAAAACGACCAAGAAAAATGACCGTTTATTTCATTTTTTTTTCTCTTCATAAATCAAAAACGTTAAAAACAGTTCCAAAAGTTGAAACAATTAAGACATTTCAAAGAATATTTTCGACTCCAAAGGATTAATTATTATCGTATTATACAATAATTCATTATACTTCGAACGTGGTTCGCAGAGATGAATTGATGACTTAAAAGTGCCAATTTAAAGATGCTGTATTATAACTATTGTATAGTTGTTTATTGCGAATAATAACAATATTTTTCCGTTTGAGAAATTGTTTACAACGTGTGTGCAACAGACGGCAGACGCCGCGCACCGATGTCTTGATCTGTGCCAAGAATAAGAAAAAAAATCGCAGACGCGTTCGAACTACGAAACAGGTATAATATAATGTATTATAATATTTTGATAATCACGTGCGACCGCTTTCGAGTCGCATCATCCTTTAATCGCCGTCTTTATATATTTATATATATATATATATATATATTATATCGGTGGTTTGTTATAAAGTTATGTCGAGTGTTAACCACATTATTAATTTTCAAATGCGCGCATAATGATTCCGATGAAAGTTTGTAACAGAATTAATGACTTAAATAGTTTGTTTATTAAGGAATTGAAGTAATAATAATGCTTTTGAATTGCGTAATCTGACAGCTATATAATATTATATATACGTATACGCGGCGAATAATAGTATTTTGAGATTTGTTTAAAATTTAAACGTCCTAATTCGTTTATGACATACACACACGCTGCACATACACTTTATACCGAACGATGTGTAATTAGTGTTGACTAACTGCAACGGAAAGACTCCCTAAGACCGATTTAGAATTAACTGATCACGAGCGGAATGTCATTCGAGCGTTAAGCTCTAAACCATTATTGCGTCCGTTAAAATAAATACGAAAAACATGTACCAACGGTGTAATGTAATATATTATAATTGGGCGTAAATCCAACTGCAGTTACCGAAGCCGAAAAACTATGCGTGGTTATATTCAACGACGAGTTCGCGGAACGTGTACGGCCACCAATTGTGTACTTGTCCCCCTGGAAAAATAATATGAACTTGTAATTTATTAAATATGATTATCGATATCAATATTATATTGTGTACGTGAAACAAGTAGATTTTTCAGTTCATTTTTACTATTATATTTTTACCTTCCCCCGTGAAATAACCTTTATTTTAACTACATATTTAGAATTTTTTTTTACCCTTTAAACCTTTTCCTATGGGCACCCGCGGGTAAATGTGTATTGCAGCACAACTGCAGGCGTGTGAAGTTTTCGTTTTCTCTCATTTTTCGACCAAAACGAACCCGCTTCGTAATGCGTCCCTTTCGTACGCGAAACGAGGGCGTTCGACGAGGTAAACGTGCATACGATTCGCGCTGTATTATAATCGAAGTATATAAACATAGTGGAAAATCGTGCACAATAAGGTACAGTCACACCTACGGTCGAGTTTCGTGACGTTAACATCAGCTATACATTTTTTTTTGTTTTTTATCGATCTGAAATACATCAACAACTAGGCCATTAGTGTATACGAGTACGTTGTAGGTAAATTTATATTATTTACATTGCATCGTATCGAAGAAACAAAATCATGTTCCTTACACATTTTGCGCGGGTTAGGTTCAGAGGCTCGGCAGATTTTTTCATATACGTGTATCGGTTGCGGTACTGTTTGAATTGTTGACATTCCGTTATGCTGTGATTAACCGCCAAAGGGACGCCACACCACGTGTCACTCGGTCGAGGTTCGCATCTCGAGTCATCGAAAAGCTGTGCGTGATATCTGCATACGTTAGTAATCGTTTATCTCGATTGTACGACGATTGTGCAACTTGTTATGTAAATATATTGTAACGATCTCGAACACGGAACCGTATGGATCGCGGATACGCATGTTTTACACTCGTCCAGCGATCGGTGCGCGTCCGTGCATGCTGTTGTTGCCGCTGCAGCGTCTCGAACGACGTGCACTTAGATGTGTATAATGATCGGTTCGGTGCAGTCGAGCGCCGCCGCCGGTACGACGATCGATGATCACAGAGCCGAGGTGTTAAAAGAGTGTATAATTTGGCGCGAACCGTCGAGATCGATATGGGATCGAAAAAACCATCGGTTGAACGCGACGAGACGGAGAGACGACCTACGACCAACACCGAAAAAGTGTAATAATGGTAATAATAACGATACGACGCGTACGTGCAGTTTAGGCGTGTACAAATTTAAACACAAATCGTACACCGCGGACCGTCGAGCACATGGGGTGGGTCTTGTGCGCCACCGCCACCAACGATAATGATGATGTTGATAAACACTAATAATAATGATAACATCGATCGGGATATTATTATTGTATCGTTGCAGCGGTTGTCGCCTGAACGCAGCTCGAAACGAACCGGGCCCGGCTTACAAGTGTTTTACGAAATTATCGTTCTAGTACCCGATTTTCACGGTCGATTTTACAACCCACACGCGGCCCGGTCCGAGTTATCAATTACAGTCGTTTCGCGGGCGTGCACCGATCGTTGTCTACACACGTACAATATAACATTATATGTACCTATATTACACTATTCCAAATCGTTATCCTACGGCTTTCCAATTGCACGTTATCGATACGTGTAGAGTTCTGTGCGCGTGTGTGCGCAACCCGTGTTTTGTGTAAACGTCGCGGAGGGGAAAAAAAAAAAACATAAATAAAAGGGTTCCGTCGGGCTTGTCTTTGTACGTATACTGTGCACCGCGTCGGAGATTTTCGAAAACTCGTGTATTTACATCGATACGGATCTACGTTTACGATATTACACAGGTGTTTTTCGGTCCACTCCCGCGTTAAGTGCAGGTATACGGTATTATATATATTATACGTACACGTAGACGTTTACGTGTACGCTGTTATTATATCATTTAGATTATTCCCGATCCCAAGGTGATCTGCGCGCGTAAAAAGTTTCCCGGCCGTCGCCGCGTGGATAATGAAATGTACTATCGGTCCGTACGCGACGCGCGAGAGTATTATAATATCGCAGCGTAATGATAATAATTATGGCGTATAGGATTTTGCATTTTTTTTTTCTTTCCTCTTTTGATTTACATGACCACAGAATGTACCATGTGATTTGACCGACAACGAGTTAACCACTGCAGCACGCTCGTATAGTAGTATATCAGCTATATAAGATTGTTATTATATTGTAAACTATACCTAACATACTATAATGTACAATATGGTACATTTTTCGGTAAAGATATTAATACTTTATGTTGCGAAAAAAACAATCGATGTACATGATTATATGTGCTTAGGTAAAAATAAAATTAAAAATATGCGAAAAATCCCTTGCAAGCATAATTCTAGTGGTGGATAGGGGACGTACGTTTTGAGCTCATTACAGTAAAAGTTTTTTCAAAGACCCATAAATTGATGGAAGTATACGCTTACAAAAATAAAATATAATAAAATAAAAATTGAGTTAATACAATTAACAACTAAATGTATTATTAAGATTACAATAGAGGCATTTTTGTAAAATCTTGTTTTTTTCAGAAATTATTTAAATTAGATAGATTTTGAATCAAAAAACGAACGAAACTCTTAGATCGAGTAAGATATAGGACTAACCACTGAGTCTTTTACACTTGAAACCAATGTACCATTGCTCTCGAAAAAAGATTTTTAAGCGAACGAGGTCAGATTGCATATCTAAAGATGGTCAATATAATAGTATAACCACATTTTCCAATAAGATATACAATTCGAACTTTTGAAAAAATTATGAAATGTCTATTAGATGCTTATGTAAGTAGGTACCTTATATATTATCGATAATATAAGTTTGTTTCTCGTCGCTACGATTAATATTCTTAGAATAACAACCAAATAAGGAAAATCTTATAAAAAATCTTGTACCTATGAAGTATAAATAAAATACTATAGATGACGGTAATTCTCGATTTTGGCCGAAGTTTTTTGCAATTTTTTCTCTGTTTTTCTCAATTATTTGGAAAAGTACCAGGTTTATTTACATCGGAGTGATCCTTCTGGTCGAATTCGTGTACCAACACAAAAAAAACAAATACTCATGATAAAACCAATACTCGTTATGGTACAACATTGATTCCAATCCGATTAATAAATTGTTGTAAATATATATTATTGTTTTCCTTATAACGCGTATTATGTGAGTGATCTACCTTGGCTACGTTATGTTTCAATGTGTAAAAACTAATTGGATTGTTAATTAAGTATAACTTATTCACGTGCGGTACATTAATTTCTGAGTACGCGAAACTATTGCTATAATACATAGGATTTAATAACAAAATCGTACTTAGTCTATTTAAGGTATAACCTTTAGTCGACAGATATGTGAGTCGATATACTACGCCTGTCCCCAAAAAAGCATATTCCACAACTGAGTATTGAATGCACGAATCAAATCTGGTAAATGGATTTTTCTCCGTGAATTAAATAAATAATTATTAATAATATAACCGCACGCGATACTGGGTGTAGGTAATACGAACACGGTGTACACACGCTTGATATCGTAATCATTAGGCATTAATGGGCACGCTCGTTTACATATTATATATTATTATATATTTACACGCGTGCGGTTTTTCTATCGCTTGTGCTATAACCACCCACGAGAGTACTATAAAATGCATCGTGCAGAAAAGTGTATTATAATATTATCGTAATGCTTGCCGCCATGCTGTCTGCAGTCGTATGATATTCCCCACGGTTTTGGTCGTTCGAAGAAAAATTCGATAAATCATCGTCAAAACCAATTGTGAGACGCTGTGTATAGCGCTCGGCTTACGGAAAATGTGTTGAATCGAGCACTTTGCTCTACAGAATATAATATTATTACGTATACATTGGCTTAATAATTAAACACGCGTCGCGTTAAATATCGCAATTATATAATATTCCATTCGTTAACAATTTTCTTGGTATCGAGTGCAACGAATAGAAAAAAATTTGCGTACAACGTCGCAGATAACTTGAGCGATACGGTTATCATCATAATTATGCATCATATTTGGTACACGGCTCGACGAGATTTTTCTCGCGATATTTTTCACCCGACAGACGCTCGCGTATTCGCTGATCTCGGAGCGTCTGTGATTATGTACGGTAATTTGAATACAGGATCGAGTTCGTACCTAGTTGCTAACTCGCGGGTAGTACCCACCTATACATCCGCATATTATAATATGTATATGCTGTAAGGGCGCGCGCGTGATATGAAGAAGTTGTTAACGATACAATATTATTATAATAATGTAGACGTGTTTACGTAATTCGCATGTATATTTAACTAATGGTACCCGCGAGTACATTTTTAGTATTTGTAAAAGCGTTATACCGGAGTTGATTCGTACAGTTGTTGTTGAGCGCCGCGGCCTTTACTATGTAATATGCTAAACAGGGTGATATATGGAATATCTCCGTAGATATTGATTGTTTTGTTTTGATATTGTTTAATAGAAGCTTTTTCACAAAGTCGTTCCAAATACTCTCCTGGGTGTTCCCACGTCGTCTATTTTTTAATTTCTTGCTCGTGACATCAAAACTGTATCCGCTAAAATACAACGATCACACTAAAAATATGATTTTTAATGCGTACAGTTTAATAGGTATATAGAACCTGATTTAAGGATATTGTTTAACACATAATTTGTTAAAAAAGTAAACGTGTACGTGCTTAATAAAATTATATATATATATATGTGATAGTTACAATGATAATTTATCAGTAACTTTTTTGTTCGCATCATATAAAATATAACTTTCTTTTGTTGGGTGCCCGAAGTTTTTCTCAAAACGTTGATTGGAAAAAAATTTGGCACTTGACCCGAAAAAGGTTCGCCGGACGACACACACGCGTTCCCTTTTCCGCAGTCGTTCAAGCACGCGCCGGTTCATTACTCCCGTGGTATTGTCGCGCCATACGGGTTGTACTAGCGCACGGTCATTGCTGCCTGTGTGTACATCGTTTCGAGAGTCAATTATCGTTTTCGACGTGTATCCTCGTCCGCGTTTCGATCGAATCGTACAGCACCGTACGGACACCACGGCGATGACTATGTTTCCGTGAACCACAGACGAAAACTCGGTGAAGTATATTGGTATGCATTAGTAATGGTTCGCGAAAAAGCATTTGACCGAGAAAAAAAACCGCACGACGATATCATCGTATGAACCTGACGCAGTTAGTACTGTTAACATATGTATTTCTATAAAATATTATGAATTATAACAATGTACCCACGCGTTTATTTATTTGTTTACTATGAATGTACACGTCAAAATTATTTTTAAGGAAACTCATTTAAATCGGATTTTGTTTTATGAAACCGTAACATTTTCATTGAAAAAACGTGTCTATTTAACGAATTGGTTTTATGCATCATTAATTTACAGTCCATTTGAAGCTATTTTCTTATAGAGTATACACACGTAATAAACATTGCACGGGCGCACATCATAACGTAACCTGTACCAACATACTATTATTAATATAATTTAATATTTTCTACTATTCAGTATTACGCTTCAATATTATTGTTTGTTTAAATGTCGTATACTCTCGTATACAGCGAAAACGACTTTTTTCAAGTAATTATATTTCTGTTAAACGAATTTTTTTCGAAAACAGAGTTTCCACCGTAGTTATCAAGGCTTAAAATCGTGCGCACTACAACACGCTTTGTGTAGTAGAAAAAGTAAAGCGTGTACTACGAAATTTGAAAGTGTGTAATAAATCTTATTAATTGGGGTCACAAAAACAGTTGGTTACACAAATAAATATGGTAAAATCGGTTTACACTACATACGGCAGGGGTCGGCAACCCGCGGCCCGCAAAGCAATTTTTGATGGACCGCACAAAGGTGGTTAATTGTTGTGTTTTATTATAATAAAGTATATATAATAATAAGTATTATATCATAATATGTAATTTTTTTTTGTAATGTGGCCCTTGATGAAAAATTGAAAAAAAATATGGCCCGCGTGGTTGAAAAGGTTGCCGACCCCTGACATACGGGAACACGGACATCAATTCCACATGGACATTAATCCCTGGCTACAGACGTTCGTTTGGAACACAGTGTGCAGAAATGTGAAAAATGAGAAAATGTAGGTGCTGCAGGTACAGTTAAATATCACGTGTGTGTATGTGAATATTTTCCATTTGTCCTGCTGCTGGTGGTGGCGGTGTGTCCGATTGTCAATGCGAATAGTTGGAGTGGTATACGCACCGGTCTGCTGCGGCGGTGGTGGCGGGTGGGCTGTACGAGCAATACGTATAAGGACGAACGGGTGCAGTGCGCGGCGGGCGACGTGCGCATTTTTCCCGTCACTAGGTCTCTAGGGCCCTCCGCTGCCGCTGCTGCTGCTGCTGCTGCTGCTGCTGGCGCCATTCGGTCTACGACCGCAACAATTATTATTGCCCGACTACGTGACGGATCGCGTTTACACACTCGCACACGCTCAAGTGCAATACGGTCACACCGTACTCTCACGCGCGCACGCACGCGCACATGCCACCACCAGGCGACGTGTGTGTGTGTGTACATTACATTTGACCGGACAGAACCGCGATTGTGTGCGCACCGCCGGACACGCCAAAGTCCAGTGTCGGGTCCACGTCCCCTAAAGTACCTACGTGGTAGTCGGAGCATTTGATTTTCATGGGGAAAAAAACGCGCACCACGTTTTGTAAACGATCCATGAAAAAAATAAAAACAACAACAACGAACGCGATTAAAAAACGTACGCACGTACGTCGTCTACTGTTTCGAAGACGGCCTCGTCATTTCGCCATAAACGTATACGCCAACCACACGTCTGGTAACCCTATCGTGTCAATACGCAGACGTGTATACAGCGCGATATGTATATTATACACCGTTTCAAAGCTGCGACTTCTACCCGTATACATTATTTGTTTTCATCTTCCAGTACGACGATGTATCGATTCAAAATTGGTGCGACGCACGCATCAACAACCGTGTAATATGCACATTCATGCCGGCCAATCGAAACCTCACGATTTCAACGAGAAACACTGTCACAACTAGCTAAAACGGCTCTACGCGATGCACAATATACCAACTATACGTATAATTTGAAATGTATTATACACTCGCTCGTATTTCCAACCGCTGTTCGAGTCAAAACTTAAAACGTACCCTATACAGTCCATCCTTTACACATAATACACTTGAAACGTGAAGGGATTTTTTTCTCTTACGTGGATTGAAAGTATATTGCTTTTGGTATTTTCGTAATTTATTGAAAAAAATTCCGCCCACGAGAAATTCGCCTCCCGGCCGGTCTGTTGCTCACCGATGTCGTTCGAAAGATAACGGTAAAAACATCTGCGTACACGTACGAGCGAACACGCGTATACACGGTGGAAATCGATAGTAAAAAAAAAAATAATAATAATAATAATAAAACCAAATGTTTGCATAATAGATTCGTGCTGCAGGACGTCTACTGGCAGTAGGCACCTATATAATATGTATATTACATTGGACGTAACGTGTTCCCACACGGTAGGTACTACTATTTCGTACTACCGCCGTCGTATAATAATACGTGTGTGCCTATACGTAATAATCTATATTATGTGGATGCACAAGTGCGTCGAAAAGCGTATTTGGTATTGGTTTCGGCCCGTTCGCATATCGAGATCGGTCTATTGTTTCAACGACGTCGTAACGTAATAATTATAACATGCGTGAAACGAATTTAATACAGGCATTGTAATAGTATTATTCACGATAGGACGCGGACCGTTTCGATTGAGACTTCCGATAACGCGGGTGCGCGCCGCGTGTAGGAGTGTTTCAGTTACGTGCGTTACAATCGCGTGTACGTGCGTGTGTGTGTGTGTATGGCAGGTGAACCGGAGCGCGTCGTAGTCGTGTAAATATAGTCGCAAGTCCTTATAGCCCGTCCGTCTGTCCGTCCGTCCGTCCGTCCGCCCGCAGCTCGACGCGCGCACGTACCGGTGGCAGAGGGTCTTCCGTGCTTGTATATTTTCGTTCGTTTACATATTATACTACGCGTCGTGTACAACCCAATTGTTGTTCCGACTCGACATCGGCCGGCGAACACACGGCAGCAAGCGAGAGTGTCCCACATGGATTCGTGGTCGCTCGAACCACAAGAGCTTGTTATCAGTTATAAAGTTGGACTCTAAAATTTGACTAAAATGTGCGAACGACCATTTGCCTAGCGACAAGACAGCCCTTTTGCACCTCGTGAAAAGTTGAGAAAACCGAGTTTGGCCATGATCGTTCTTAGGTGACGAAACGTAGCCAGGAGCGGCAAATCTTAAAAGGACTGCGTTTTTTTTTTAAAATCGTCACGGTTTTACGACTCGTAGGCGCTTATTATAATGTTTCTATTGTAAATCGAACGTGAGCAACTGCGAACGTGTCTATAACGTTCCATAGCTGCGGGCTATCTATTTTTATTCGTATACGTTAGCTAGTAGTAAATAGTAAATAGTAATATTATACATCAACAACACTCGGCAGCCGCGGCAAATCTACGAATTTTTTTTTTTCTGCTGACCGCCGTCTCACAAACCTTTATCTGGGAAATGTAATATTTAGACGGGACATTGTTATCGCTGACTTTGACATTTCATTTTTGTAATGTAAATGCGTTTATTATATTCTATTCGCTTAGAGCGGCGATTTCTCGCGGGCCTACAATCGCGCGGTAAACGTATTGATGTGGAAAAATACGCGCATGTGCCCTGCACGTAGACTGCGCGCGCCTAGGACGCGCGGGCGAAGAAGACGAACGATAAACAGGGCGGGGGGGATGTGCGGACGAACATACGCGCACCTGTGCAATAATACCGTTTACACTATTATTACCGAAACGCGATCGGACCCTGCGCCGCGGTGTGCACCACTTCCTTCGCAACCCCCTCGCCGACCCGCCGACGGCGAATCGCGCTTCCGGTTCGATACTCACACGTGCGCGCACACCGCCTATTCCTTATACGCGCCAACGCCAGTGGCGGACGCAGGGGGGGTTTTGGGGGTTCAAACCCCCCCCCCCCCCGAAATGAATAGATAATTAATTTAAAACGTAATAGTTATTTTATCTTATCTACCTAAAAACAATTAATTATTCAAAAGACGTTAAAATATGCTAGAAAAAAATGTTTTGGTAAGAAAAGTGAATCTGTAATAATTTGTAATTTTTCAATCTACGTCATCTACGTTATATCAGTCTATACATCGATTTTTGCAAATTGCAGCAACACTTCCCGTTTCAGTTGCTTCGAGTGAAAGATCATTCTCTTGTCTCCGTAGATTAAAAACCTATTTACGAAACAAGACGGCGGAGGACCGATTTAATGGATTAGTATTATTGAACTTATACAGAGACGTAGAGGTATCTTATGAAGATATCTTGAATATTTTGGCAAAGACACCGAAGTGGATAAATTTGATTTTATAATTAATTGTTATGACTTCTAAAAATACAATAAATAATTATTTCAAAAAAATGGTAATTATTCTTATTTTTTCAAAACCCCCCCCAACATTTTTTCCTGCGTCCGCCCCTGGCCAACAACATTTACGGGTCATGACCACGCACCCTGCACTCGCACCGTCCGCTGCGGCGTGCACTCGGCGCCGTCACCGCTCGCGATGCCGTCCGGCCGTACGGACCGGTCGCGTCAACGTTCGCTTCCGTCCCGAAAACAATGGCCCGCGCAAGTGAACCGTGACCGGCCGCCATACGCGAGTGGGCGCACAGTCACACGTCTACTATGCGTACCGCGCTATAATCGCATCGGATTCGGAGGGATCGCCCGAAATACTCGACGGTTCCAAAATGATTTTTCTCGTCCCGAGCGCGCAATCGGTTTTCCATCAACAGCCGAGGTCGGAGTCGCCGGCGTGTCATTTGCATTTTATTAATTTTCATTGTTATTACTATCACAATTCTTAACACTGCAAACGCGCGATCCCATTGCACGTGGTATACGAATTGATATTGTCGAGTAAAATCAGGTACGACGACGTGTTAAAATGACAGAACTATTAGAACGAAAAAAACAATACACATCGTGTCATGTACAACGTGCGGGTGAATGTTATAGTACACGGTGTGCGCGAACGCGTTGATCGCGCGCCAACGACACTAGCGTTTCGTTTAGTTATACACCATCGCGGCGACAAGTGCCAGAAAACGTTCGATTGGTACACAGTATCGGGCGATCGGCAATTGGGCCACATCTATACCTACCTGCTTCGTACACGCGACATTCGTTTGCTTTTTGTCACCCGGCTACCGGGCCAACAATCTATAAATGTACTTTACTATACGTATATAAAAATTTTTCTTTGAATAATATAATGCCAGGTAACATAAAATTAGTCGTATTAATTAATTCATTATTTTGAATAAATAGGAAATATGAGAATATAAACATACACAAAGTTAGTTGAATAATAATTAATTTTTTTTTCAACATATTGCGCCAGTGGATTTTAGGCGAAAAGACCGACGCAAAATACTCAACAAACGTCCGATTTGGAGTCGTATAATACGGTTGACGTTTTCATGTCTATAAGGTAATCTGAAACCGGTTAAACGGTAATAAATAATTATGGGAAAAAATGAAACCGAATCGATAAAGATGGTATACCTATGATATAATTATACACGGTGTGGACGTCTTAACCGTAAAACAATAAGGTTATTTTCGAATTGATAATGATTTTGTTGTTGTTTTTAATTAGGTCTTGGCCGGCTTGTACGATATTGTTATCGTACAACTCGCGGAAGCAGACAATACAAATTAATATAGATAGCGAAAACAATTTGCCAAACGCCTATTATATAGGTGCGACGAATGACATGTGTTTCGTTGAAATTTCGTGTACTTAATATTATGTATCTATAATACACTCCTCTAATTATAATAACAGTGTAAATGTAAATAGACGTGTAGAGTTTCGTCCGCCGTACTCGCCGGTTCCTCGATAATAACAGTTTCAAATATATGTGTATATAATATTATTGTTTTACAATGCTCGAAACCGATTCAACTGCGATGGATTCAAAAAAAACAAACAAACAAACAAACAAGAAAAAAACTACAAGTATGCGTGCGTACTGAAATTCCGATCGACGAAATAATAACCGAACGAAAAAAAATATCGAAAATTAAAAATAGATCCCGAGATTTACAAAACATTCGAAATGGAATTTTTATGAGAAATATGTTTTGAAATCGTTTTCTCAGTATACCCGCCGCGCGGAGTTTACACAGAGGTACCTGCCTACCTAATACTCGTATATCTATATACATATATACGAGTTGTACATAAAAACGAGTAACGCTAATGGGACGGCGCGGCAGCGGGGAGGAAAATAAAAAACGTTGCAAAATTTATAAGATAGAGAGAGAGAGAAAAGGAAAAAAAAAACTAGTGAGAAATCGACTTTGACGGCACGTTTTGACGCCGTCCTGTCGGCGGCGGCGGCGTACGTATATAGCCGGTCGATCCTCATCGTGATATTATAGCCGCGCGGTCGACAGGTAGCCGCGAATGCTGTACGCACTATAACCTACCGTGGGCACTTTGGACGCGACGCGCGCACACCTCGGCGTATAATAACCTCTCCGTGTACACACGGTGTATATTATATTACACGTGATGGGTACATCAGATACATGTACGCGTCGTCGTGCCGAATGGTCCGTGAAATCGTTAAATTTCATTACGCGAACGCGCACCCGAAAAAAGAAGGTGAAAAAAAAAAAACCCCGTTTAATCACCGTTCGGTTATATTCAATAATAATAATGAAAAAAAAATAATAAATATCACGCACGGGGACGCCGATAATCTAATTTAACCGAACGACCGATAATCCGACGCGTTCGTGCGCGTGCGTGCCATGGGAACTCCCGAGACAATGGCCCGTGTACGCTTACGCACACGCGGGCGTATAAACGTATACAATATATACGCGTGGTTAGACGTATAAACGGCCGATCGACCGCTTGTCATTGTGTATCACCTGTTAGACGAGCGAGCGAACGCGCCACAGGTGTGCTCGTCGGTCGCACACACTCGCACTTTTACGCGTGTACCGTTCGCGCGTATGCGTGTTTGCCGTCTGTCCGTGCGGTTTCATAAAAAAAAAAAATAATAATTCGTAAGTGTGTGTGTGTGTGTGTATTTCTTAATTTTGCCTTTTCATATTATTACTTTTTCGTATTATGTTTTTCCCCTTCGCGTATCGATACGCGTTACGCACTCCGAATCGAATTCTCCGTTAATTCGGTCCCGTTCGATTGTTGTGTTTTGACTGACTCTTCTTTTCATTGTCGAGACGTATAAATGCAATGTGCGCGTGTGTGTGTGTGTGTGTGTGTGTGTACGACTGTTGTGTTGCCCGCGGCGGCGGCGGCGGCCTCGTCCCCATCGTTAATAGCGAATAGCGCGCGAAATGCTATATATGTTTTCATTATACGCGTGTACGGTGGAAAAAAAATATCCAACACACTCGCAATACGTATCGAGAATATAATAATAGTAATAATATAATAGCGGACGAGAAAACGCGCCGAGTTCCCGCACATCGCGGTGGGATCGCTGCTAAAAAA
Organism: Periphyllus acericola; assembly: GCA_949715065.1. NCBI lineage: Eukaryota > Metazoa > Arthropoda > Insecta > Hemiptera > Aphididae > Periphyllus > Periphyllus acericola. The sequence continues at coordinate 20,739,966 of OX454270.1, read as the reverse complement.
ACGATAATAATAATAATGATAATGGTTAACAGCTCCATTTATAAATCGTACACTTCAGCAGGGTAACCTTAATTGGTTTTCAAAGTGTCTTCATAGACATATACGTGCGATCGTCATATGTTTCGAATCGTCCTTTCATATGTGTTATATTCCTACATACGTCCATCACACATCAATTTCGAACGCGTGTCTGAGTGTGCGCGCAAGTACCACGGCCACGAGGGTGTGCGAAGGGTGCGAGAGAACGCAGCACCGGGCCGCACCGTCTTATCGGTGCTCGTTGTTTTGTTTAGAAATTAATAAGTTATAGACATCTCTTACAATAAAAAAAAAAAATGAAGAGACTAAACAATTATTAATTTATTTTAGTAGAAGTACATTGAAAGCAGTTGCGATGACTTTCCGTTTCGATATGTCCATCATGCACACTCAATGCGACCGTTATAGTAATTTGTTCGTTACCTATCATATTTTTATTTATATTTATTAATACTAAGGGGGTTGGATGTGCGGTATTTATTTTTGTCAATATAGACTTGATAACCGTACACTTAAGAGTTAAGGTGAAGGGTAGGACTAGGTACCCCGGGCCAACTAGGCCATCCATCATGGTCAGCTAAAGTTTACCTCCAGAGTTAAAATCTACGCTACAATTACATGCACAAATTATGTCGAAATGTGTTTAGTATAAATTTATCTTTGCTATAACACGTATTATAAAGAATTTTTTTTTTTTTTTATTGAACTAAAAACATCGGCTACTAGGCCATTAGTTATAATTATGCATAAGAATTGGTTTTTGTGGCTTAAATTAAATTATATAGGTTAATATCCTTCAGGAAGTTGGTGATATTTTTATTTGATTGTAGATCGGGTTGTAAGGCTTCACTTAATTGGTATGGAATATGATGTTTGGTTCTTGAGTCCGCGTAAAGAAATATAGAGAATAATAAAGAATTATTAGTGCTCTGATTACAACTTTGACGGGAATACAATGACAATATTGTCGTTGACTACGCTACACCCACGTCCGATATCAGGTCGAAGTCGGAGCTCACGCGCGCAACAGGTGACCAGCTTATTCTTTTGTTGTCTAGGCGTAAGTCCACCTGGGCAATAGATCTTACAACCATATATAGACGAAATGGACTCAAAATATGTTGGAATGGTGCGATGGCGATCGTAAACGCCCTCAAGGAGCTTTATCTAAAGGTGTATCATCAAGTACCTTTGCATGTAGAATTTGGTGATAACACGATTTGACGAAGATTTGTTCTGTGACAGGCCACGTGAAAGCCGTTTTTTTACTCATTTTAAGCCACAAAAGTGTTACCACCGGATAGACGATATTATTAATAGTCAATCAGAAAAATACTTAATCAAATATGACCCATGGACATTTAATGGATAAAAACGTGCGTGACCAAGCATGTGTCTAGGATAGAAATTGTTATTATTGAACCATCGATTGTATAATATATTTTAGTTAATTATTAATACACAATCTGTAAATAATTACGTGTATCAACAGGCGAGTGTACTGCAGTTATTCCGCAAGTAGGTTCAGATAGAGACAAAATAGATAAAATAAGCCACTCAGTCAAATATTTTGGTCAAGTCGAATTAAAACATTTATATTTATGCCTAATATGTAGGTAATGTTGCGTTTTTAATTCCGAAAGTAAAATCCGATAGCGAATGACTATTTTATTATACGACGAGAGAATAATTTTTACGAGAAATGAGATTTTTTTTGCCCGTGGTTAAAATGTACTGTTTTAAGATATTTAGAATGTCGGAGTGAAAAACATGATCGTTTTTAAAAAAAATAGTCCCCCAAGCCCGTTTCATCGGCACTCCACAAAAGGCCTGTTAAAAGAGGTCAACGAAAATCGCACTGTGCCCAGCAAAACATAACGCTTGCACTGCAAGTTGCGGTTTCCTCGTCGTAGTCGTCGGTGTATAGCGTTAACTGTTAACAAACGCATGACTAAACTCGTCTCATCAGATCTGTTGCACACGTGCAGTTGCACACGATGTGCATCATGTTTCACACGAATAGACGATATTATTGTGTTCGCAAATATTGCGTGAATAAAATGTATCTCTCACTGCAGCGTGGCGGTAGGTAATTTTGTGACAAGTGTGGCAGTTTATCGTTAAAGACTTTACAAATAATGTGATATGCTGATAATTTATGCATTGACTGTTTATGTGTAGAACCGAGACGGCCAACACAACAGCTCTACATTATGTATATCAAGTTTAAAAAATGTAAAAACTATTGAAAGATATAATTTTTTTCCCAATGTTCCATACCAGTCACCTTAAAAAAGTTTTATGACTGCTAAAAATTCACTGCTAATGCAAACACCCCCTTTTCCCTCTTAAATGCACTTCTTTACATATGATAAACTTATACTGCCGCTGCTAGACTCTACAGCACCGGGTAAACGAGTGTGCTCTGTTTAGGGGATCGAAACGACCGAATGTTCATAAAGATCAGCGTTTCTCAAACTGTGGTCTGTGCACCCCTGTGGGGGTCCATGAGTACGTACCAGAGGGGATCCGCAACTCGAGTTTAGAAAGTAAAAAGAAAACGAAAAAAACAATAACTTACTTTTCTTATTGATGACATTGTATATGTTAAACACGATATAAGACGATAAAGCAATACATTAACAATATATACATGTATAAAATTATTTTTTTTGTTTGTATTTTATTTTCGTCAAGTGGTCCACAATCATTTTTCTTATCCGTACAAGGTCCTGTTTGTGGAAACCCAAAATTTCGGGAAGCGCTGGACTATAGTGAAGGAAGTTGTGCACCCGTAGCAGTGATATAAATACACTCAAGTGTCTATACAGTGCCCGTATAAAATACTCGTCAATTATGTACAGATTAACAAAAACATGACAAACATAACTTCTAACATCGAACATCGTTACACGTGCGTATTATGGCTTGAAATCATCATCACTTTTGTAGGTACATCAGTCATCGGCAAATCGATGACATTACACAATTTGTGCAGTAAAGATTATTTTTAGGCGTTCAAATAACATTTCTTTTTAGAAAACACGCAGTCTTCAGGTCTTATCTGCTCAACTGTTAATTAATGAAATGAATCACCGCGATTACGCTCCTACATATTTCGCAGCTTATATTCATACGACGTATTCGACTTCAATCGCTATGTAGCTATTTATACGTAATAACTATACAGTCTGTTGACAATATTTACTTCGCAAATCATTATTACGTAAGATTCGCATCTCCACTACAAACCGTTCGGGGTCGGCCACCCTGCGGGTCATCCATCACCACATCACTCAATTTCTAAAATCTTTACACACACACACACAGAGCCACACGGTCACACGATCTGTCCTTACATCATTCCCAATTACATACAACCATTCGCCGTGAGTATTATTCGCACCTGATAATTAAATATAGTTTAGTAATGTCAATCTTGTCGAATAAAATTATCGTGAAATTGGTGAAAAATGTTTTTTTCTACACTATGGATTAATATACATTCGAAATTTCTTTTCAGAACCTTGTGCTGATAAATAGTGAAGATATACTCGTAACCTTTTATAAAAATATTTATTTAATACGTATTAATCACGGTTTTAATAATATGAATTTCTATTATTTTAATTAGGAATTAATTTTCAATAAAAAAAAAATGCTTCATTTATTAAAGTATGATTACATTTTTCTATTTACAATATTATGTTATTTAATGAACAATAAATAACAAAGTCAATTTATAAAAGATATTAAAAAATTTCATTATTTAATTAACCGGGCATGAAAGGTATTTTATGGAGTTTGCTGTTTATAGTTTTTAATTTCTTTGAACAGACTTTAGATATCAAACATAACATTTTTATCTTTGTTAACAGAGCGAACAATTCAACGAAATTCTACACATTTGAAAACAATATTAATTAAATGTGTTAAATTATATTTAATATTTTTAGATGCTTAAATTTTTTTTTGCTTGTCTTGCATCGTCTCGGAATCTTCTTAAATTTGTTAATAAGCATTATAAAATCTTATAGTTATAATCATAATTTAATTTTAATTTTTCAACAATCCACAATATCATACAGTTTGTATTTAATATTCATTTGAAATTCTTTACGATTGTAATAGGTTTATCATATTTACTATTAAACTTTTATCGAATGGTGCAAAAAAAAAAATTTTTTTCTGCACTTTTCACTGAATGTTCTTCTAAATTCTGCTGATTTCAGACCGTTTTTATAACTAAATAAAAATTACGGATTAAGTCTTAAGATGTAGCATTAACTATTTAGAATTATCTTTTGGAAATAAATACGTTTAATGTTTAAATTTCCCATTGTGACTCCGTAAATATGACACTAAAAACAATACTGCAGTACTGACATCATGTTAAAATCTCATTGCTTTCATTTTTATCGATGATACATTTTCGACCGTCTGTAAATTAATATTTAGTTAGTTAATAGGTTTAGAACATATACAGCTTTTATGAAGATTAATACGTGCATACGTACAATACAAATAAATTATAGTTATACATAAATGTATGGTTTAGGCAGCAGAATCATTCATCGAAAAACTAAATTTAAACAGGACAACAATTACAGAATAAGCGGTTAAGGAGTAACTGCAGTTTATACCGCGTACAAACGATACGCGTTCTATACATACCTAATTATATAACGTTTCAAACGAGGAGTAGATGGGTATTACAAGAATGTTATTTTTTCAAACGTGTAGGGTCAAAGTGCTCGAATGATTTGAGGTTTGCGGTCATGTCGGAAGAAAGGGGTGTTAAAAAGGGTCACTTCAAAGGCTATATTATTAACTGTGTAGCGCGAATGCCGCCGCCGCAGCCGCCGCCACCGTTGTATATTGAAAATCGAGAGGGATTATATTATAATACCTTACCGTAAAACAGTTAAATTATTTTGAGGACATTATTGTTAATGAAAATGTGGTCGTGTTAATCGATTATTATACAGCGGTAGTAGTATAGTATATTAGTATACAGTAGGTGTACCATGCGTTGATTAAAACCAAACAAAAAGCGCATCCTGTACTTTAACGCGTGCGGTATAACATTTGCGTAACACGGATAGTTATGTACGCACGGTCCGTTAAACGTGACATTATACTATCGAAAAAGAGACCAACCTGCATCCTTATAATGCTTATGTGCTGGACGTTTATCACAAAAGGTCTTGTACTTAACGTGTGTGTTAACACACACACACACTGGTAGTACGAAAAAACCGTAACATAGGGCAAGGCGAACGCGACCTAGATCGTCTAGCTATTTATCGGTGAGATTATACTCGAGAACGCGGTCGGGCCGACGTCAACGAAAAGGAAAAATTGTAAATTGCGCCCAACATATTATCAGGTAAGAACTTCTATGTATATAAAGTAACTAGTAAATTGCGCCCGGTAGTAATTTAAGTACTATTACTTATATGATGGTCATTGAGGATTATTCAGAGGACACCACGAGGAAGCGGCTATTATATTATATTCTACGAAATCGTCTTTTTCGTATCCTTTAAAAAAAATATCAATATTTTCCTAGCCATCAAACACTATTTTTTTTCAAACAGAACAGTTGTATCGTATGTACACTTTATATATACTATAATTCTACTTAAATTACCGCCGAGCGCAATATTTACTGCACATAAATTTGATCCTTAAAATGTGTTTGGTGCAAATCACTTTAGTATTTTTGCTACCCGTTCAACGTGAGCGCAATTTCCGATCGCCCACGCGGTTATTTCGAATAAACGATTGCCGCGTGTCCGAGAAAACATCGAATCAATATTATTGTTGTACTGTAGTGTAGAACGCCGCCGCCGAAAACTAGTAAAAGTCCGAGGGGACGTCAACGGGTTATTATTTTTTCCCACAATCCCGAAGGCGTTTTCTCTGCTCGTGATGGACGCGGGCGGTTTCGGGACGAGTTTCCGCGGTGCCCTGCCGCATAGCCCTGCCCTATACGCGTAGCGGGCACACGGCCGGGCGGTCCTGGTTCGCGCAAAAGTACCAAAAAGACAACTAGTCCGCGCACATAAGTACCACTCGTTTGGGCACAGTTAATCTTGAATTTAACAAATTGTTTGCGCACAAAAGTACCTTAAAATAAATAAGTATAAGGCACGTAAACGAGTTACGTTATTTCAGGTGAAAATTGTAGGTTGTGCGCAAACAAGTTGCAGCCGCACGGCCCGTACCAAACTTTGTGCGAACGCGCGGAGACCACTGCAGATCTGCCGGGGCGAACGGGGTTCGGCACTTACGTCTTGAGCGAGGCGCACCCGTATCACTTGTAAATCGAAAATCGCCGAGTCCCCGTGTACGAGAGCGCGCAGGGCTTGACGACACAACCGCTGTCCTTCTCACACGCATTCCTGCAGGGTCTCGCCGTCCGTTTGTCTGCCGCGCTGTTCGCCCGGCCCGGTCCCTCGCGCTCTCTCTTTCCTCGATTTCATGCGGGTCTCTGTCGTCGTTTGCGGTTTATTGTTCACAACCGCCGCCGCCGCCTCGCCGTAAGACAACGTCAGCGTGGGTCCGCGTGAGTATAACATCACGTGTGTGTATGGATACCCATTTTTTTAATCCTATTATTCTCTCATTATTGTCGTTTAATCAACGTACTGCACACTCACACGCGCGTTTCGTGTACGTGTCCGCGTGTGTGCGTGTGGAAAGAAAATATAATAATAATAATAAATACATACATACATACATATATATCACACTGAAAATAGTATAAAAAAAATATTAATAATAGAAGACGCGCTTTCAAAACAGACAATACACGGCCATTAATACCGTTCCGTTTGTATGAAAGCGAATTTTTTTTTTTCTTATTATTTATTTCATTATACTTGTCTCTTATTATTATTATTATTATTATTATACGTATATATTTTCGTATACGGAATATAATATGTATAATCGGTTTATATTCAAAATAGACGTTTCAAGGACAACGTACTATATTATACAATGAGGCCGTACTGGCTGTCGTCGTCGTGCTCGCATTATCCTATTATTATTGACGGTGTTTTTATTCAAATTTCGTCCGTCGCGCGGTTTACCGGATGCTGCGGGGAGAAAACATTATTATTATTATTATTATCATTATTATATTATATACACGTATACGCCGCCGCCGCCGCTGTTTATCGTGAAACAAGTCCGTGTACACATCCCGCGACGAATATTGCAGCGCGACTATAATACGTAGGCTAGACGCAATACGAATACGTCTGAACACGGGCAGGAAGAGTTCTCTTCCTGCCATCGCGATTTGGGGTGGTCGTGATGTGCACGAGGCATCGACGAGCGCAGCGTAATATGCGTAATTATTACGTGCGCGTGTACAATATATTATGCAGTTCGACGGTTTCCTAACGTACTTTTTCTCCTCCGGCCATTCGGTGAGAGAAAAGAAATAACCGAAAATCCGATAAGCCGTCGTCGGTTTCCTGTGCGTTTACGCGAGCACGTGATGATTACTATTCACTTGTGCGTGCGCACGTGAGTGTGCGTTTGTGCGTGTACACCACCTATACATACGCATGTACGGCACTATAATATACTCTGTCGAACAATAGTTCTCAACGCCCAGAACGGCTCGTTTAATCATCCTACCTGTGCGCGTGTACATGGTACTCTCTCGATTTGTCTTCTCGAATATCGTTACATTTATCGTTCCGTATACCAGGGGTGGCCAACAGGTCGATCGCGACATGCGTTTGAGTCGATCGCGACCCCCATTCGGATTTTCTTGAATTTTTTAATTTTTCAGAAAACAAGCAAAAGGTTTTTTTTTTTTTTCGTAAATTTGTGTATCTTATGTTGTCTTATGTATCCACGTTATTAATACTTATATATCAGGGGTGGCCTAACGGTCGATCGCGTATGATATAAAAGTCGATCTTTGGCATCTTATTAGAATTTGTACATGCGGATACACTGATTGCCTCTGGTGGTTTAGACTTTCAAATGATTGTTATCATTGTTCATCATTGACACTCTGGTCGGCGTTCTCTGCTCAAGTTGACCGTCTTAAGAAAAATGTTTTCTTAGTCGATCTCTACTTGAAATAGTCTGGCCACGCATTTACATTTTTGTTTATTGACTACCTTTTTTTTTGTCGATCGCGATAGCCTGAGCAAACTAAGAAGTCGATCTTAAGTCTATTAAAGTTGGCCGCCCCTGCCGTATACGATCGCATGCGCGTCGAGATATTGTTTTGCATCACCACAAACGTGTTCGCCGCAATTATAAGTACACCACTCGCCGAGTACAGAAAGTGCACGTGTCCGTGATTCGACAAAAACCACTTGTTTACGCGGTATCGATATGAATACCATGGTTTTGTGCAAACCGGGCACATGTCCGCTATTATATCATCTCGACCATTCATGTTTTTTTCGTCCGTCCCGATAACGTTTAAAATCTAGACGTATGCCTCTTTTGCCTTTAGCGGCTCGCATAACATTATACTGTACAGTGAATACTTACTTACTTACTGGTACCGCACGTTTGTTCGTGTCGGTACAGGGAAGTAATCTTATCATAAATACATCCCGTAGATACACCGTAGTACCTACATAGAATGCTTTCAATCTAGCAGTAGCTATGTGTATGCAAATGTTGGCTCTAAACACGTTTCGAATGTAATCGTGTAGGTACACTCATATATATATATATTTGCGTGCTATCGTTATTTGTTGTTTTAGAATTATTTGTCTGTAGCGACAAAAAAATACACCGGACGATAACGATTGACGTAGTCCGCCACGACCGCGGTTGAATTATTCAAATGCTCATAGATATTGTAATTGCCATGCAATTCTAATAATGCACCGGCGCAAATAATATATCTCTTCGAATATACAAATACTATCGATAGTATAACAAATATTTTAGTCACACGAAATGATTTTATCCCAGTCGTTTCTTGTTTTCACTATTTAATCTATAAATATGTTTCAAACGTGCTCGTGATAATATGATACCCAAATATTTTTTCTCGTATAAATCATATGCACGCGTACCGGAGCGCGCGCGATCGCGTTTAATTCACATATAAATATTATTTTCTCGTTCTATTGTGCAGCGGCCGTACGTACGTTTCTCGCGCCGCCGTTAAAAATACGAATAAATAACGACGAAAATATTTATAGGGCCCGCAACGTTAACGCCGAGACGAAGTGTGACCTATAAAAATGATATTTTCGTGACTATTCCGATGGACCGAAAACGGTAGATTTATTGGTTATAATGTACGTCTGACGTTTTTGTGAGCGTATTAAATCCGGAAAACAATAAATCACAGGGGGTAGAACGCGCGTGTTTTTTTCTTCTTCTTGTGAATAATCTTTAAAATTGACTTACGACAGTGGAGAAACATATGCGCGTGTGTACCATACGCCGTGTGTCAGTTCCACCTTATCCAATTACACCGTACATATTCAATGAACCAGTGCGCGTTTACGTACCTCTACGCGCTGTACGGTACCCTCTACGGTGGCTGCATCACACGCGGGACACACGTTTAAGAAACATACAAAGAAAACACGATATCACACACACACACACATCCGTAGTATATGCTCACAGTAATAATTTTGAAAATATATGAACAAGCAGTGCAAACGTACACCTACCATTATCGTTTTTGGATTGCACATGTACGCGCGTTCCGTGATCAACACTACCTTGTACCTATATATTGAACAGCGAGGGATTTTTACCCGAAAACTATTGCTACACGTACGGTGTGGTTACACGTATTCGTCGTATTGCGTGTCGTATACCGCACTTTCGTGGGTATCGCTGTATCCACTCTTTAATAATCAAAGCTAATAGATATTAGTTCAATTATTAAGAGTTGATGGGTTTTCAAAATAAAACAATAATTCACACCAAAAGGCCAATTTTAATTAAAACACAAAAATACAGCGTGGCGTCGTAGTCTCCACACATACGTGCTTCACACCGAAACACACACACTCTGCCCCGGTCTCGTCCGACCGACTGTCTTAAATATTGATTTACAATATGCTACCTCAGCTCATTTGCTTCACTGGCCAATCCTACTAATTTTTATAATAATTAAATGTTGGCCTAGTTGGCACATACAACACAAAGCACCTATGCGCCGACGAGACGTGGCGTAATTCAAATAATATATTATGCGTGTACATTTAGCGCAATCCTATGTGGACCCGCTGAGTGCATTAATATGACGTAGACGGAGATGTTCACGTTGCACAAGACAGCCGTGCGTGTACGGAGTTCGGTCTTCGTCCGGTCCTGCTTCGATGCGAAGATACCTGCGTACACCATGAGTGTTTTGCAAAAATCAGGTTTATCAATATTATGTGTTACACGCACGACGGACGTTAAAAATATTTTGTGATTTTATTCAAACGTGACTACATTTATAGGTATCCACCATATTTATTGTCGATTGTAATAATATCTCTAACAATCTCACGCGTGAAGTGTCGCTGCCTGCTATATATTCAATCTGAAAATCTATATTATATAGCCGAAAAATTATCGTACGCACACACTTACGCATACACGTGGTGTGCGGTTCTTATGCAAATTTATTAATCCTCCGAAGTATCTGTTTTGATTTATTTACGGATAACAAACGGTCCCCTATATGTATAGAGGTCTCTTTCAGATGGCGTTCCAGATTTCTTCTGGAACTATATGCAAATGTTTTTTTTTCGGATGCAAAATATGTTCCCCCGGGCCACTCGAACACGCTCAACCATTGACTGCATAACAATTATTATTTTATTGTGCAAGAATAAGATTTACGGCTATGTGAACCCGATCCTTCAGGATTATTAAAATGAGGAAATCTGATTTCCTCGACCGTTAATGTATATCGCTGCAGATATAAGTATATATATATACGTCATGTATACTGTATAGCAGTGCTTCTGTTTCCCACTGGGGCGAGGAGAGACGTTCGCATCAACGAAAAAATAAATTTATTAATAATGCGATAAATAAAAACCGTCGAATTATTTTGCCGCACCGCGGATAAGGTTTGAGATATCTTTTGAGGCTAAAAGATTATAGTATCCTCTGCCGATTTTTTTTTTTTTGTATAAACTGCAGCAGCAGCATCGAGTTGGTACATCATCGACGCTGTAAGCGTATATTATATTCTTAACGGTCTTTTATGAAATTGAATACGTAATAAATCGTATTAATGAACCTGAATTATTTGACTGAAGCCGAATATTTTTATATTCTATTAACGCGTGTATTTGAATTTTAAATTTATCCGCTCGTACATAAAATAATATTATATATTAAATTATGTTTAATCGTACAGTCGTTTTTTTTTTTTTTTTATTTTATATTAAACGGGACAATGAGAATACCGTAGGTGTTCGCCAACCGAACACATTCTAAATAGGTTTGAACATGAGATTATACGGTAAATTTGTGCGTTCAGACAATTCGTATACGTACATGTTTTATGTAAATGCTAAATACTTTAACGTATGATATGTTTCCCAAACGATATATCGCGCATAGTCATTTTAATAAATCAGCTAAAAATGTTAAAAATGATCGGGAAGTGTATACGTACAATAATGATAATACTCCACGCGCGGAGTATTGTACACGGTGAATAATAATGCGTCGATTCCGTCGTGTTCATAATACGACACATGTAATATAGTATATCTGCCATATTGCACTGCATTACAAAGGTATAGGTACCTGTTGAACGTTTAATAATAGATATTATAATGACTGATAAATATAAAAAGTGTTTTCAGTGACAACGCAGTGACGTACGGGCTACCTACAAATATAATATAGTGGCACGCTGCGCATACGTAGATATACATTGGTCTTAAATTATTTAGGTACAACAGCTGCTGTCCGGCGTTTATCGTCGCGCGTTATATCACTGTAAATACGCATATATATTATGTAATGTGTGTTTGTGCACGCGTTAACTTTAACTCGACCAGAGGCTGTGGCAGACACGAATACATTAAGTCTCGAAACTTAAATCGCATACAGATTATTTACGATGGTTTTTTTTTTTTTCTGGTAATTTAAGTGATATTATAATGATAACCACCGCACTTTGAAACTGTATATATTTAATTGTTGTTATTTATTCGCAGTGTTAGAAATATAAATATATATTGTATACGTACATAGGTACCTATAATAATTTCTCGTCCCGGACAAAGTGCAGCATATATTGTACACGCAGTATAATAAGTGTGTATGTACTGAACTCATCCGGTTATCCGATTTGCATATTGTTAAACGTGTTAGCGAACCGAATTGCTATTATCTTTTTTTCCCGAGTGTATTGGCACAAGTCGCAGTTGCCATTGTTATTATCTGTTCGTACAATAGAATAGATTAGACGGCAATTGTGACCAATTGTTTCTCTCCTATTATCGTACGTACACAATCACACACTCTGTTACAGCGCATAGTTCATAGACCATTAGTTGGTACAATATATTATATTCCGGAAATTCGCTCAGGCGTAAAAAAAAAAAAAAACACACGACGCGCACATAGACACACAGGTTAGCCGCAGATCGCGGTGCACCTATTTCAACACTAATGTACGCGTTTGCATTAGAGGATAGGTTAGGGTTGCCATAAGATTTCTGCAATATGATTTCTGCATTCCGATCGGAACGTTTGCAAGAATGATTTCAACAACCTTCTTTCTTTTCTTTATTTTTTTTTTTGGTCGTAAAACTGACGTTGAAACGTTTATGCGACAATACACGCGTAGCAATGTACAGCGTAATAATCGTCGTACTCTTGTCCGACATTTTCGGAGGGTCTAGTATGTTGTATACTTTCCATTGATTTCGAATCGAACTCTCCGGAATCGGTATACTTTTTCGACGGCACACATATATCCTGTACAAATTACATAGGTACCCTTGCTGCTCAAAGTGTTCGCTGCAGTTGTAATATAAATACGATAGACGTATAAGGACCTTGCGTACTATATATATTTATGCACTCGGCCAATCTTTATACTTCATATGTATATATTGATCGGTGGAACGCGCATTCGGAAAGACATACGTGGTAATCCTTTCATCTGGCGAAGAAACGATTTTGAATAATAATAAAAATAATGTACATAGAACCGAACAATGCTCTGCTGGAATAAATTAGAATAGCAAATGGTCTCGTTGTTTGAAATAGGTATGCACGTCACCGCCACCCGCCGCCGCGCCACCGCCACCGTCACCGTCATCGCCGAGGGGGTTAATTTCCAGCGTGTACGAGTGGTTCGTTTCGCACAGGTATTAGCGGGGCAGGATATTTAATTATCCGAAAAAAGAATGGACGAAGAGCATTCACGTCGCGCATAATTTATATTCGGATTTCAATAGACCGCGAGTGTACGGTTACCTACCGAGTGTAGGTTTATATACACGTACGGTCGCAGATAATAATTATGCGAATATAAATATATGTTTTTTACATTCTTCGAAACCGTTTTCACATCTTCCCGGGCCCCTCGTTCATTTTATTACGATTATCATTATTGTTATTATTACTGTTACTGTTGTTATATATACTATAGAGTATAGGTGATGCTCGTCGAAGACATTCAACATGTGCCGCCGACTTCGAGCTGTGTGCAGTGTTATAATATTTATGTTTTGTGTCGTTATTATTTATATCGCGCGTTCGATTACATTATTGTATTTTATTGTGTGCATGCGTGCGATCGGGCCACGTCGAGTACGTTGTACGGTGCGTATTATTGTGTAGTAGGTACGGCGAAGGTGAGAATTTTGAAGTGTAGTAAATACGAAGAAAAGGGGTTAATCGGATTATGCTAATGGAAACGAAATCGAAATATTATAAATTCTTAAAGCGTGTTTATATTTTACAACACGTGATAAATTGGTAACGTTATAATATTGCCATCGACCCGAGTACAGAGTACTGACGAGTACGATATTTATAGTAAAAAAAAAACACTTTGAAATAGGTTAAAAATGTTTCATTTATTCCGCCGGTTGGCGTACCCACGTACATAATCAAACTATGTACATGATATAGAAAATTAATTAATTAATACGCTCGCGCATGCGTTTATGCCGAATGGATGTAATGCTACGGTATTAATACTCGCCACGAATCGTTTTCATAAAGTTCCGAAAAGTCGACAGTCACAACTTTCTACTTCTTAATATTTCCGGAGTCGGTGTGCATTCGATTTATGACTATTATTATTATTCCCACACTCGTTTCGCGCACGTAAATCGCATGTGAAACAAATATTCCGTGACTAAAAAATTACCGACGAAAACATGCTATATTCGAATCCATTTCCATTCGCGTACAATATCGTACACATTTTTGAGTGACTTTATACTTATAATGATAAGGAAACGCCGATCCAATACCGCGCGTACCTATATCGATTCAACTACTCGAGTGATGTTGTTGGTATAATATGGAACACACCATGGTTATGTTCCTGACGTTTTTTTTAATTTAAATATTTTTTCCTGCTCACGTATACCTACTGTAAAACGAAAGCGAAAATCTATAACGAAAGGAAATAGTATAATTTCCGCATAAGACACGATTCATGTTTCTCTTTTATACATAATTGTATATTAGTATTGCATTGTTCGAATGCGTATGTTTGTAAGATATATATATATATAAACATGTGTTTTAAATATTGCACGTGTTACAATATAAAACGTAAGGAGTCTAGCGAATATTAAGGTCTCGAGTGAAACACGAGAGTATTGAGCTCAAAACTTTAGCTAATTAAACTCGCATGGAATGCGAAAATGCGTTCGTCTGCCGGATTCGTAATTTCGCCGTTAAATTTTTTTCATAGCAGTTTAAAGTTCACAAAATCGTACGACTGCAGATAATATCGTGCACAAATGCGAGCTTGTGTACGATCATTATATGATACGTTACATTATAACACATTGTGGTGTAGTCGCAGGAATTGCAAATTGCGTAAACGAAAATTTGATCAAATACAATTTTCCACTACCACTTCGCATTATAATTCGTTTTATAGTGTAACTACGATATGCGTAAACACTTAATTACTGAAATAAATGTATATATTATATGTATACGATGTATAAAAAGACAATAGTAAGTTTAAACTCGAAAATCTCTGCTTAAAACCGTCTACAGTTCACATAATGTACTCGTACATAATATGTTAACAAAACGGATGGCTAGAGAGAGACTATATTATATATATATATATATACGCGTTGTAAACGAAATATGCGTCACGTTGTAATGCCGCAAGTTGCGATGATGATATATACTCGTGGAAACACCGAACCGGGTACGCGCACAATAATATGCTCCGTGTCACAACGTATAAAACGTCTTAATGCACCAAACCACAAAATTAAAACGCGGTAAATCGTTAACTGCGCGCCTTTAGCTGCACATAACAATGCTTCAAATTGCACGTTGAGCTGTCACGCGAAAAGCATCACAAGTCTATTCGTAACGAACGGTTGTGAAAAAATAAAAAATGCAGCCGTGTAAATTATGCATGCGATTACCCGTATGCGTATATCCTCGGCCGTGCGCGTAATAGAAAATCGCCCCGCTGCGTTGATGAATGTTTCACAAGGAAAAATTGACACGCATTAGTTTAGGTGATTAGTGGTGGACGAGTGGTGGCCCGCGTTACCTTATAAAATTACTCGATCAAACGTTGAAAAACCGTTTTTCTACAGTCTATACTATGTGAATATATTCAATATAGTACGTAATATAATACATCGTTTGCATGTCGATGTATGAATTCCCATCTGCTATCTAACTCGTTAATATTCTAATCGCCAAACGTGAGACATGACCACCGACCACACGCAGCTAATCATACTTATTTAGTTCGATCAAGACGTGTTGTAACAATCGTGTCGTACACGTGGTGCAGCTTTAGCTTATGTTTTCCGGCACGCTAGATTTTAAAGGTCTAAAGGCAGGCCTCCCGCGGTCACTTAAAGCTCTGCCCGTCCGTGTTCTGTACGGCAATGTTTTTACGCGCATACGATTTTCTGCACAAATAGCGCAACAGCAACATAATAAAGTGACAAAAAATGATCGGAGAACTGCACGTAACAACGTTTCCGAACGCGAGTCCGAGACTCCGGGGACGGAGTTCTGCAGTTTGACGCGCGTGATCATACGGTACACAATACACACGGTAGCGTACGTTACATTTCTAATAATTATTGGTGTCGTCGTTACGGTTCATACGTTTATTGGAGGTAATGGCGGTAAACGAACGGCACATCAGCCGCGTGTAAAGGTGTAAATACAACATTTTATGTACAGATGACACATTTATCAATCATCCGCAGTACGGTACACCAACGTATACAATAATAATAATAATAATAATAATAGTAATATATCGGACGCGCGTGTAATAATATAACATAATACCTGTATCGTTTCACACAGTTTGCCGTGCAAATGGAAAATTAATTAACCTGGTATGCGCGTATTTCGAATCGGCAGCGTACCTATATACGGTGTTCCGTCGTCGGTACATATTATTATTAGCAGTGCATCTCCGTCCCCGCGCTACAGTGTATCGGTAACGTGGTATATGGATTGCCGGCAACGTAGAGAGCAAAACGCGTTTTTCCCGCGTTTTCGGCGGCCCGTTTAGTCACACGTAGCAAACAAAACGTTACACATTTTCGTACACTCGTAATAATAATAATAATAATATGCGATTCTTTCGTTTTCTTTCTCTCTCTCTAATATATCTATACCTCTGCACTACTCTTGCGCGTACCACTCGATATTTCCTTTTTTTTTTTTCCCATCAACAAACGATAATAATTGCAGCACCGGCGTGACACAAGTGCGCGCGTATACAACGTGTACGTCATGCACTTTACGCGTATACGTATATTTTCAGCGCACCTCAAAGGTTGATGATGATGATCCACTGCAGCAGTCCCGTCGTCGCACTCGGTGCAGTGTACATCGGGCATCCGGCGATGATACTCTGAAAATCGCATCGAGTACCGCCACAAGCGCGTAACAATAATTATGCTCGCCTATACGTATATAACGCATAACATGTATACGCGTATAATGATAATAATACATTTTTTTTCCCCCCCGTTTCTCGAACAATTATTTCCGTTTTTAATTTCTATCCGCTCGGGAAACAAAAGATCCGATGGCCCGGGGGCCGAACGCCTTCGCTCGGAATTTTTAAATAGTCCTTTGGCGCTCACGGCGGACGGTCGGGGAGGCACTCGAATCCACCGTCGTCGTGAGGTTTGAGGCGAAAATTTTCCCTATACACGCGGGCACGTCGCTCGTCAAAAACCCATTGTAGTCGTCATCGTCATCGTCGTAGTAGTTGCAGTATATTCGTATATAGTCTGTTGACAACGGCGGCCGCGGCGTTGGTGGCGGGCGGGCGGGGGCAGAATAATAATAAATAAAAAAAAAAGGATTGTTTGTCAAACGTCACGGGGATAAAACAATGACGTATATATATTTATGATTATTATTATTATTATTTCTGAAAAGCTGCTGTCCCACAGGACATTTGTCGAGTGGAATTGTTCTCGAGACCGGCACATGCCCTCTCGACCGGTCGCGCCCCGTGCGAGCCCTCCGGCGGTGGCTGTTGCGAGACCGGCGCGATGTTATACATTATGGACGTGCCACGGACGAGACGCGACGATGACGCGGCGGCGACGACGACGACGACGACGACGATGACGAGGGGATACGCGACGACCGTGTGACAGCTATTCGCATAGCAGCTCTCTAATGAGACGGGCGACCGAGTATCGTAACTCTTGTGCAGCCGCAGGCGCCGAGAAAGAGATCTACGCGTGTACTACACGTCACGTACGTGTGTGTGTGTGTGATAACAATATAATAATAATAATAATGCGTTCGTGTGCTTCTTGATCTTCGTTTTTTCCCCTTTCCGCCCCCCGGTCGCTAATAACGATTTATACATTATTAAACTGTGCGCGGCTCGGATCTCCCGGTTTGTAAACGACGTACAGCCAGGGCCGTCCTTAGGGGGGGGGGCGAGCAGGGCCCAGGCCTTGGGCCTCGCGCTTTTCGCTTAAATTTGGGGCCTCGCGTTTGAAAAAAGTAGTAAAATTGTTTTTATTTTCGTCGTGGTGTCTGAGGTACCTACCAAATTTTTTGTGTGATAAGAATTATTAATGTCATAATAATATGTTTATAGATAGATGATTTAATACCTAAAAGGTGTTTAAAGGATTTTCGCCCTTGGCCTCGCAAATCCCAAGGACGGCCCTGCGTACAGCGTGTCCGATTATTGTTTAACCTCCTTCGTGGTGTAGGCTCACGTCCGCGAAAACGAACCACGAAGAACCGTCGAAGAACTTCCGGAAGATATTTTCGTCGCGATCGAACTGGACCCGCGGCGAGATAAACCGCGCCTGTAGCGTAGCCGAGGTACATGCGTAAGCGGTTATACAGTATGATAATCTGACGGACCATATAACAATTACAATAAATTGTCCAAGAGCTTATTTATCGAATCGGCATAACATATATGACGACGCGTTCAGCGCGTTACACATTTGCCTTTCGTCGATAAACCGAAAAACGTTCATTTCGGTTGAGCCGCGCTAAAAGCGAGTGCTACCCTCGACCTCGGTGTCTCTCTCTCTCCCGCAAAGCGTATGTAGTCGCACCTGCAGTGTACCGCTGTGTATACGTTCATATCGCATGGAACAATAAATTTAAAAAAAAAAACCGTTTGATCCGATCGTCGAGGCGTCGGTGACGGTTTCTCGTCATTATCGCGACGTATTAGCATAAAGTAAAAAGAGAGAAGGAAAAAAAAACACTTGTTACACGTGTTATGTATCGATTCGCTTCCTTGACTCTTTCTCCCGGGCGTTATCTTCGGGTTCAGACGCCGCCGCGCGTTACGGTGCAATGGTAATTTCGATTGTGCAACCCGATATAAACCGTCTATCAGTAGCAATTTATCAGCGCCCCGTTTCTTTTCGAGCGGGCACAACGGCGTTTTCGCGAAAGATACTTGCGATACAACGCGCACGTAAACCGTGTCCGTCCGATTTGACGACGATTAACGAGCAATAGCAATAGCAGCCACGTCGCGATGGTGGTGTACCTCCCACTCGTCTGCCGATCTTACACGCGTATTTTATAATATTATTCCTGTACGCCGCAGTGCCTACCGTACGTATTATATGCATTTATATGTGGTTTGTCTTTTTTTTTTTTTTGTTCTTACACAATTATATTCAACAGCTGCAGTTCGTGTAGGGAATTTGTTCTTCTCGAACGATAAAAAAAAAAAATAAAAAAAAAAACGATCACATTTTCTTCGTACATTATTTATCCACGGAATCGCCGGGCGCTGCAGCGGTTACCCAATATTGAATATTGCATTATCCGGATACACGCGTGTATACGATACGTAGTAGGTATACGGCGGTTTATGTAACAAGACATTTTGTTGCGAGTAAAATGAAACCGAAACGTAACGGAGGAAAACATAAAAACGATAACAAATAAACACACAAGTATGCAAAACAATATAATAATATAATATGTATAATTATTTTTTTGATATTGTCGCGGAATTCACTCATTTCGCTTAAATATGTGTTTACTTCGTCACAACACGAACAAAATGTTTGTCAACAAATCCTCCGTGTTACTGCGGGCAAAACAAATGCTATTTAAAAATTAATCGATTTTTTTACTCCAAACCAAAACGCGACATAGCTCTACTATTATCAACCTATTTTTGGATCGATATTTTTCTTTTCCAAGTCTGAATACCGAGTTTGTATTCTGTTGTATTATTTATAAAATTTATTACGTTGAACGTACCTAAGATGTATGAGTATAATAATTATTCAAATAATACTCGTCGCAATATTTGTTTAATGTATAATATTAATGGTGTACAATTTTTATTATAATACAATAAAGTTTTAGTGCTCTATGAATAATTTATTAAAAATGTTTTTACATTTTATCTTGTTTTACTTTTAAACACAGACTGTTCTGAACTGTTAAAAATTAATGTATTTTTTTTCGCCGAATTATAATAATTTTGAAGTACGTTTGGTTGTGCACAAAAAAATTAATATAAATATTTATTTTATTTACTTTAACAATAAAATAAACCAAATTAGTATAGCATTGATATTAAGCGTTGTGTATCGATTTTTCCGTTATAAAAAAAAAAAAATTAGAATACAATTATCCACTATAACCTTCAATTACTATAAGTATTTTTTTTACTGCACTCGTGAAGAATATCATATAACTCACAACGGATAGTGCAACTACAATGTACAAATTGACATATACAATATGAATATCATATAATAAATGTTGATCGATATATTTAAATATTTAGGTGACGGAAATAACGTTTTGATCGAAAATATATTAAAACCAAATGACAGGAAAATTAAACGGCGATAGAAATACGAATAGTTAAAGTTCTACTCGTATACTTACATCTGATATCCAGCTATAGGACAACGGTGAAATATTTTAATAAAATATATTGTTCTACCATAAATTGTTCCAATACAGCAACAACTACAGCATGTATCAGGTACCTATATGCGATATGACGGTGGATAAAATAAATAACTTATAATATTATGTAACACGCGTTGCAGTATCCGCGGATTATCAACCGAATCAAAGTTCGCCTCACATTTTGATTAGATTGTGCGGTGTATGTTTTATATATGGTTGCATATATTATCGTAGTGGGCACGGTGTTTCTATTTCGGAGAAAAGTGCGAGAAATATTCATCTATATACTGAACATTATTTCGTGTTCAACGTTTCCCATCTCGGCACGTATAGGTTTAAAATATATATTATATGTATAACAAGAGTACCAGATTTTTTTTTTATAGATATTTTAATTTTTATACAGTAGGTTGAACATTGTTTTTTATGTACTCGCCATTAATCGCAGGAAATATAAATATATATATATGTAATAAAAATACGTATTGAAGAGTTTGTACATGATTGTTTGAAACGAATTGTATATTGTAAATTAGTAATTACGGAACCTAATAATAATCGTGTGTGCGCTCATTCGTTTTGACGATTTCCTTGGACGAAATTTATTCTAAGGTCATAATTGTGAAATCCCGAAGGCAATATTTATATTTTACACATTTTCCTTACGTACATAAATAATAAAACGCGATATTCGTACAGGCATACATACACGCACGCACATGAGCACACACCATTGTGTATCAAAAGTCTTAAAGTGCCCTTTTGTTCTAAGTCTGTACAGTTACACGACGACGATTTCCTAAAAGAGCATTGTCTATTATCTCGTACACATAATATATGAATCGTAGAAAATACATGTAAGTAATAATATGTATTTGACCTTTAGCGAAGCAAATATTATAGTTAATTACTCGATCCCTACGCAACGCGTGTATGCCTACCAGAGTCTGGCGCCTAGAAGTGAAATACGAAAACAAAAAAAAAAAAAAAACACGAAACAAGAAACAAAATCCAGTCCGTCATGGAAATAACAAGGAATCCGGAGAGTGACTTGCAACTATGCGCGCCGTGCCAGTTCGGTCACCGTCTGTTATTTATTTATTGTTAGGTGTCGTTATTAATGTCGCCTGTTTGGGTTTCTATTATTTCGGCGTGTATGTATAAAAAAATAATAATAATAATAATGATAATAACGATAAAAAACGCTATTGTCGTTCATTTAATTCCACCACATTGTGTCAACCGTTGGCATTCGTCGTCGCGGTCGTGTCCCCGCGCACTACGCGCCGCACAAGACAAACGGCAGCAATTAGTATCGAACGTTCACACGAATTGAAAGGAATTAAAATTTTACGTCTGACGCGAAACCTTTACACAATATTAAACGTCCCGTAAACACACGTAATAATGTAATGTACGTTTTCAGGTACCCGTGTAAGACCCGAGACGATCCTTGCGACGGCGACGACCGCGTTCCTGACGGACGTACGCGCAGTGACCTTCGGGCGCAGGTAACCCTGCAGGTATACATAATTTATCCGAACGCCACACGCATAGAGGTAATATTTTGCGGGATCAGCTCCTTTCCGCACAGGTGCCGCGATTCATGAGGATTTGATTTAGATGTTTTTTTTTTCTTCTTCGACATTTCCACGCGGTTCGAATTTTCCCGACCGCTACGTGCGTAAGCGTGTTGAGTATATTATAATAATAATATGTACTCGCACGGACGAATTTCAATTACGGTTAGTACCGCCTTCGCATTTGACGGTAACCCGCAAACCGCATATTGTTCGCGTACACCGATCGTCGTAACGCTAATAATTAGACGACTCCGACGCGCGATTCCCGATCTCGATGCGATAAAAGGATACATATTTTTTTTCAACTCGTTCGTCCTCGGTCTTGTTACACTTACGAATTATTGTTTTCGATACGATGTACACATTTTGTCAGTACATATTTGTACGTTTGAACATAATTAGGTACCCATGGGCTTACCGACCCGCGCGATATATTATACAATATTACAGCACGAATGTATAAATTATAATTATTATATAATAAATTATTTTTTACGGTCGCAACACGTACTGAGAGCCCGCAGTAGCAATATTTGAAATACAGTGATAACAGTGAAATATTATTGTATTAATGCGCTAACAATAATATGCATTTTACGATAAGAATAACGAAATGGTAATAGATTATAATAGTTAACGGAACAATGACAACGAATTTCGTAGATTGTTTAAATAATCTTAAGCATACTGCGTGCGACCAGCATATTAAACGAAAGGATCCACGTGGGCTGAACGGGTTGAACTTATCAATTTGAATTACTTATTTAATTTTAATTTTTAAAATTTAACTTAAATTAATTATTTATATATTCAATAAATGTTTGTTATTATTTAAGGGTATTAACCGTTAAACAAATAATTTTTTTAATTTCAATTTTCTTATTTTTAATTTTGAATTATTCGCGCTATAACAATGCGTTCTAAATGGTTGGATGGCGATAATATTGTCAAATAAAATTATAATATATGTACAAGATAATTTGACACTTGGACGTGTTAGATCCGAGTATTTTGTACCAAATAATAAAATGATCTTATTTAATTATGGGTTTTTTCACAGTATTTTCGCATTATAATGAAATCCATGATATGTTTTGACACGCAGAACATTAGAAAAAGTGTTTGTACACGCTGTTAAATTAATTGTTTTTAAGTTTTCCAAACAACCGTGTTAAGAAATGTATGGTGCAAATAGGTACCTCTATATAACTTATATCTAATAATATACTATATTTTACATTAAAAGTAAAACGTTCTTCATATTTCATGTATCCTGTATAATCGAGAAGATTTATTCGAATTTATGTTTTAATTAACTAAGTATAAATAGTTGTTAATAATTTATTAGGAAACTCGCCGAGGCATATACATGTATATTTTATACATAATACATTTTGTGCTTTTCATAAAAATATGGGTTCAATGATTTGATACCGTTATTTATACGTTATAAATATTAATATCTAATAATTAACATTAATGGACTTTTTTTTTTAAGTTTATTATAATTAAGTATCCTATAATACATATATATGTTTAACGGAAGACTTAGTAGTGAATAGTGATATTGCACCTTATGGCAGTACAGTGATAATTTATAATTTGTTGTTTTACAAATATCGTAAACAAATATATTGACTATACATTGGCTCAATATAAAATTGTACTATGTATTATAAAATGGTTTCGTTTAAACTATAATAACTAAACAATGAACCACACAGAGCATACATCTCTTAATACAGGTAAAAAATATTATTATTATTATTATTATTATGGCGTCGGCTTTGTTCCGAAATAAAAAGTTATTTAACGGGAAATGGGTAAAAATTAATTAATAATCAAAAAATGTTTGTAGTGAAATTGAAACTATTTAATTATTAATTTATTCACAGGATTATTTTTTATGAAGGGGAAAATATTGATGAACGGTGACTACCATTAAAAAAAATCTCGCGTACATATATCTGACACGATTCGTACACGCGTATGTTATTATTATTCCATTAGACATTGCAGTGTATACCAACAATTTTAATTTGATTTTATTTTGTAATCAATTTAAATTATTTTTTTGTTTTAAATTGTATATTAAATGAGAAGAACTGTCAAAAGTAAATGAAACAAACCACTAAAATAATTTGGATATTAATTTATGCTCCTCTGATTAATAAAAATTTCATATTATATTTTGTAGTTATTAGTTTAAAATATAGTTGTTTTTTTTTCGAGGAGAGCGAAAGAAATAGTGTTTCAAAAGCTTCATTCAGTTTGTTCGAGTAAATTAATATCTCAAAGTAATTTGAAGAATTCCCTAATGTTCTACATCCAAAATATGGTAAAGAAACAGTAACGTTTACGGTAAAAATGTATGTACCAAATCTACTTGGGCAATTTTATGATAACTAAAAAATAAAAATGGAATGTATTTTAATGTTGATCGAATATTTTTTTTAACATTATAGTATTGACCAAAATATGTCAGATACCAGCTAGTACAATTCATTTAGCCTCATGAATTGCATCACTATACACGATTTGGAGACTTGAAATATATTTTCGTTGTTTCTATTCTACTATAACATTTTAACTTCCAGTATTAACCTGAAAATTATAATTAATTTATAATTTATAAATAATATATTGAGAATTTGAGTTGTAGCAATGTTTTACGTATGTTAAGTGTTTTCTTACAATTTCAAGTTACTACTTTTTTAAATAGATTTATCGATTCAAATTTCAAATTCAATCAGCCCTTGTATCATAAACGTCGTGAACAATGGTCCGAGAAATTGGAAACGCAACAACACCCGGTTTTGCTTTTATAAAAAAATCATAAAAATACATTATTTCGATAGGAAATTCGATTGTAGTACAGTAACAACAGTGCCTCGTTTGGTATTTAGACGCTTAAGCACCAATTTGTCAAATACGATTGTATATTTGAGGGTCACGTTCGACGATTGTTTTTTTCGTTTTTTTTATTTTTATTTTTTCGTCACAGCTTGGCCCTTGGTAACGACAAACAAAGTGTATTTTTATGCCAGCCAATCCCACGTCACACTTCGCATACGCAATGGCTGATTAATTCTGGGGGAAAATATTATATAATTTTCCGTAATTAAGTTTTTTCCTCCTACACATATATATATATAATAACCAGCTAGAACACACGTTCGCTTTTGCCGTTTTCCTTTTGTCTGGGCCACACGAGGACGGGGAATGGAAAAAAATTAAAATTCTCTGACCCTTCTTCCACGTAGCGTGTCGTTTGTCCTATGCACACACACACAAATGTATATATTTATTCGCAGAAAATATTAATAATAACCCTCGTTACGTCCTATACTTGGACCACGTCGGTAACAGAAAAAAATTACATCTGCAGTCCGAAAAGAGAGGGGCAAATAATAATAATGAAAAAGAATATAAATGAATACTTTTGCGAATATATCTTTGGGTGCGGCTACTGGGAGATGCTGTGCGTGTGTTCCTCTAAGGATTTTTTCCGTCCCAACCCTTCCAGGTATTCATAAAACAAACGGAATGTAAATTTCCACATTGTTTTCTGCGGGTAAAAGGTTTTCCTTTGTACGCAGTATACGTATTACCCGAGCTTTGTGTTTGTACAAAATGTATTTGTTTTTTTCTTTTTTGTTTCTGTGGAAAAAATTAATTTAATTAATTACGATGGTGTTTGTATGTTTTTTCTCTCGCTCGCCCTCGTGCGTAGAATGCAAGCGGAGAACTTTGCGGAAGGGACGATTAATGTTGGTTTTCAAATCCCTTGAACCGAAAATATCCGAAATTTACGACACAAACGGTCGAGACAGACCGGACACCACTTATCTGAACGATCCGGGTACTTGATTTAGATTTTTCCTGTAAAAGCGTTGCGGCAAACGCATCAATCGTCTTTTCTCTCGCACGCCCGAGCTCGCCGCCACTTGAAAATTTCTTCAGCGTTGGCAACAGTAACACTGATCGTTCCGAACGCGACGTGACTGATTCGTAAATGCCCGTAGATCGACGGGTTTTTCAGCTGCACACTTCGGAGACGAGTGGACACATCACCTACGAGTAAACGATCGACTCTGTTACGCAATAAGTAACTTGATTGCGGACGAACATTGTTAGCGGCGCAAAAGCGTGTACATGTGTAGCGATAGAGTTATAGGTAATAAATCGTGGACAAAATCGCGATTGACGCATCGCACGGAAGAAACGGACGAGAACAATATTCTTTAAGGTGCCACACGGGATGCGATAAACGCGAGTGATTCGATATAGTATTGCCGTCGATTCCGTATGTAAAACTACGTGTGCATTGTGTATAAGCCGAACTTTGGCGTGCGGTGGACGTTGTCTGGTTATCGCGGAAATGCTCATATCGCGCGGTAATAACAATACTATGTAATACATTGCGTAATATTCGTTTGTGCGTTCTTTCACTTTTACCGATAACAGCTGCGCGAAAAACTGCATCTTATAGGTACGTGCACTATTGATGACGTGACGTGCACTTGACGGCTATATATACTATAAAACGTTTTGCTGCACCGTTATCGCGTCGTATCGGTGTGTTTACGGTCGCGCGTTTGCATTATTATAATTGTGTTTGGCGGTCGAGCGGTTTTTGCGACGCGAAAAGTTGCGGATTAGTTTACTCGACCTCTCGATACACGCACGAACCCTCGGCCCGGACGTCGTAATAATAATAATATATACCTGCAGACGCGTCCGAACAAGACGCACGCTTGTACGCGTACAGTACAACGTGAGCTCTGCTGGCGTTAATTCCTCGAGGGCGCGAGACACCCGGCCCTTCCGCCCTGCACGGTCACCTTAGAACGTTTTTGCCCCGGCCGCGCCTTCGCCGCGTCAACCGTCCTGGGATCTATTAATTGCTATTAGTTAATATAAATGATGTTCGGAACCGCCCGCGCGCAGCATCGGCGGCGGTCGGTCGTACGCCTAATTAGCGGTACATCGAAAGACGGACGGGGTTAAGCCACGAGGGTAATCTCTGCGGACCTCGGGGTGTATATGCACAAAATTAACCCTTCACTTTATTATAAGCTTATAGCCGCCGCTGCCACGGCCACGTTTCTGACCGTGTTTCCAAGTGGTCGTCTCGCGCGGCGTCGGCGGCGGTAGGGGCGGAAACCGATTTCACGAAATCTATGCGCGGCAGTATATACACCACGTGTACGCGCGTCGTTCCGAACAACATTATGTATAATTCGCGTTTCTTTTCTCGCGCCCGCCTCGGGGTCGCACGTCACGGCGGGTTGGCTGTCCCGACGTTATTTCTCACGGACGCGAGCCGTACGTCGTAACACGCGGGTTAGGTGCACACGCGCGCATAAGCCGCAGTTTGAGAAAATATCGTCAGCGGACGCGACCTGCAGGCTCCTCGCACGGTGCTAAAACAAACACGGAACCCGCGAAACCGTATATTATTATAATCGTGCGTGTACGCGCACCTATTGGGTCCTACGCGTACATACCGTTGTTATTTCTAATGCTTATATTCCGCCCGCAAAGTTTTAAACCGCACGGCGTAAGACCGCGGCGCAGCACGCCGAGCGAGGGAGTGTTTTTCGAGTTTGGCGGAATCGAAAGTTTTTTTTTCTTAACACCCACCACTAGGAATATGCGGCAGTTGCGAGTTTAATATACGCTACGTTGAATATCGCACGCCGCGTAGTCAAGTGTACGAGCACCGAACACTGTTGTGGTATAGCTGACCGAAAAAATAGTTACGGCTATACTATACGTGAACTTGACATTCTTTTACACGTTTGCGAGTCGACCGAAACGTCACCCCTCGGACAGTGCAGGGTGTATGCAATATGGGTGCGATTCGAAGGGAGAGTTTGGAAAGACCAAAAGATATACTTTGTAGGGGAAAAAGGGGAAAATAATTGAGCTGCAATAACGTGAATGTCTATTATAATTATATGGGTGTACATGCGTAATGCGTACGTATACAATCGGAACATTATCGGTACTTATATATTTATAAGTATACGTGTGCAAAGCAGACCTCACAAATGGCCGTTATTAGTGGCCGTTTTGCCTAGAATAACTTTTATGCTTCTTTTTTCCGTCGCTAGCGGAAATCAAATTTCGCGCACCTCGTAGGTCCGCACGGTTACCACCCCGTACACCCTCTTCGTCGTCGTCGTCGCGGTACAAGCGTTGCAATTAATTGCTTATAGTTTACAAACTAACTTTGCACAGTACAGCAGTGCCGCAGTAAAACTCTCCATCTGTCTTATATCCTACGGTCATTTGCGAACTAAAGGGCAAGAACGGCGGCGGGGAGGGGAGGGCGGCGGGGGTGCGGAGTAGTAGGACTACTTTTGTTCCGAAAACCATTTCGAGCAATAAAACACGTCGTTGATTAAACCCTGCAGCCGGTCCGCCGTCCGCGAGCGTTGTTCTCGAGCTCTCCGTGCAGGCGCGCGGGTCAAAGGTGTGTGCACGGTCCGTGGATCCTGAAGAACAATTCGCCGGATTACTCACCGGTCAGCGCGTGAATGCGTGTGGGTGGGCACGTGTGTGCTCGTATTCTTTTACCGTGTACGTCCGCGAAACTTTGCTGCAAAGGACTGCCGCCGCCGTAACTACACGCGCCCCCGTTGCCGGGTCATTAAGCCGCTGGTCCACCTGCTAATACAACGCCACTCTGTGCTCCCGCGTGTTCACCCTTTTCCCTATTGTCGGCTCGAACCGTATTACAACGCGTGTGTAGGTACACCAGCGAGCAGCTACACGTGTAAGTGCGTGTACGTGTGCGTGTTTGTACAGGAACTACGCGTGTATTATACGTGTATAAAAACCCGAGGGCTCGCGAACTATACATAAAACGGTCGCTTTAAGGTTAATAAAACACCGAGGCCTTTTTATTGCCCTCCGCGCGCATTCGATTGTCCTCTTGAATGCGCACTGTATCAATCATCGGCGACCTTTTCACGCGACCCTGTTTATATATAAATATATAAGTCTATAATACTCACGCGGTCCAAGTGGACCCAAGAGGTGTATAAATTAAGCTTGCTGCGGCGGAGGATATCCTGCACCCTCGGCCCTTCTTCATCGTCGTCCTTTCTTTGACCCGCACGCCGACCCCGTCGATATTGAAATCCGCCGCATGATGTAGAACGCGTGTTTTTCATTCGTATAAATTGTTATACGAGGGCTTTATGACTTTTTGCGCCGTCTTTTCGAGAGATTTTTTTTAATAAATATCAAATATATAGGTACGTGTTCAAATTCTTCGATTGAATTAAACATAATTTGAACATATCTAAGTGATGAAATAACGACATTACTTATTTACATGTAGGTACCTATACCGTATATAGGGAAAGAAGAGGAAACAAGAAGAGTATCCTTGCTTGCTTACATCCTACATGTGTAAAACCGGGTTTATGTTGCTAATGAACTATGGTATTCTAAATTTATAGATAGTCATGGTCCAAGTATATGCGTTAAGCTTCGAGGTTACATCTAACGTTGTCACTCTATATCAACTCATCCCTACAAATAAAATATACTTGTTCGGTAAATCATGATTTTGATATTTAATTCAAACTATAATTAAAGTCACTTAACAGAATATATTATAAACGTTTCGTTAGTTGTTTAGCTAGGCTCTGCGAGTATATTTTATAATGTATATAAAATCCATATACATAATACACATATATAGGTAAGGTATATACATATCGCTGCATGATATGCAGTGCATTAATTCCAGGTTCCACTAGTTTATTCTGTAAAATGACAAACAGTTGGACTTTTAATTACCATTTGCGAGACTGCGTATAAGGTTAAATATATACAGATTATGCGAAAATAAATTGCAATGAAATTATTATCAGCTGTAGGTAGCCAGGTAGGTACTTATAAATACTGCAGTATGCTGCAAGTGAAAACGCGTAGGTGATGTAGCATTTCTGATAATACCTTTGGGTCTTGCGGTTTACGACCCCTGTCTCGGAAAAAGGCAATAAAAATGTATCTAACGAAGATTAAAAAGGCAAGTGATACATTAAAAGTTTTTTTCTTATTGTCGATGCGCGGGGTGGTGGGGCAAAGATGAAAAGTTTGTTTTTTTTCGAGCATTTGTTCTTGTTGATCGAATACATCATTCTTGATCTCATATTTATCACCACGCGTATAAAAACTGCGTCGCCTTATTTCTTCTGTCCCGGATGTTTTTCTGCCCGGGGATTAAACCCCGGGCATGTTTCCATTTCGGAGATTAAAGAAATTTTATTTATGACTAGGTGCGAGTGAAGCGGCGGCGGTGGCTTCGGCACAGCGTGGCGGCGGCGTTGGCGGCGGTGTGTATGACGGTGGCGGCTGAAGCGGCGCCGAAAGGTAAAAGTACAGAGATGGGCATAAGGGTCGTTTATAAATGTTTTTTCCTTTTCTCTTTTTCCATCTCACTCTCGCTCACCCCCGTCATTATTATTATTGCCGTATCAGAAATGTGCTCTGTATGTGCACACCCCCCCCCCTCCCCCCTCGGAAAACCTTTAGCGGGCGACGGCGGCCGGGGGGTGTTTGTGGAAAATATATCGCTTTTCGTGCACGGAGACGGCACCGTGCGCTTACGAAAAATGGCTCTATTGTCGTCCTCTTAAGAGTTTCTCTGAATAAATTATGACCGAAAAACACAAGCCGACTAACAGGGTATTGTTATTCACGTATAAATTTGTTTTTTATTTCGTTTCTTTATTTTTTTCTCCAGCCCCACCCCACCCTATCAACCCCCGGAATACGCGGAAAAGTGTATTTTGTGTATCGGAAATGAAACCGGGGCATTCGTAACGCTGCCGAAGACGACGAAGTACACGTTATGTTAAATTTAAGTGTATAATAGAAAAAAAAAAAAAAAGAAAGAGAAAACTTTTCCGTGTACCACCCGCTAGTGATGTGCACGTTGAAAACGGTATACTACCGAGTAAATAATATTCCGTCGGAAAATCAATGCGATTCGTACTAATTGTACAAATTCCTGGAATCATTTTATATTTATTATAGTGTGCACAACGAAAGCGTTACCAGTGCGCCTTTATACATGTATACATTCGTTAAAAAATGTGAAATTTCTCAACTCGTCGATGAGATCGAAAACGATTTGTTGTTACAAGAGCATTCTCGGTTCGTACAAATAAAATACGTGAGGATCGAATCCGAGTTTATAATATTGTGTAATACATTTTGTCTCGCGATTTAAAATCAAAATGTTTTTCTCGCTTTTGCTGTGTCGTACAGCTGTTAACTTGTACGCATGTCGGAGCCAAGAAATGGCGCATCGTTAAATATTTTACGACAATATTAATGTACTCGCCGGAATACCTATTATATACGTAAACGACACGAATACATGTATCGACAAGTTGTACGAACGTTTCCAGACGTCTTTATAATTTAATTAAAACTCGTGTTCGCCGAGCAAAAAAGCGCGAACTGTTCGGAATCATTTTCAGATATCAACGAACGTTTTAACTTTTTCCGCGAAGACGAATAATTGAGACATATCATGAAACGCTTTTCTAGGAATCGTAAATTGAAACACAACAGAGGACCGGGAATCATTAATTGGCTGTTGAACAATCATCTCGCCTCACTCATCTCAGCGCGAGAGTTACACATAATAATGATTGCGTATTATTATTACCTACTGTAAATATAATAATAATAATAATAATAATAATAATAATAATAATAATAATAATAATAATAATAATAATAATAATAATAATAATGATAATAATAATAATAATATACGGAAGCAACAGTGTTATAACTACTTTAATATTACGTTCGTAAGTGGATATTTTCAGTGGACTAGTTCTGCTGGTTACAGAAGTGGCCAAGTTGTTTTTCAAAAAATTTGTTGCTAAATATTTTATAAAGTGGTCGTATGAAACTTTTCAGTAGTTAAACTGTTGCAAAAATTGCTTTTCTGAAAAAAGAAAAAAAAACAACGGTTCACCGCCTCCGCGTCGTGCGAAATGTAAGAGTGGTTTTCTGCACTCTCCTCGTTTGGAACCTACGGACTCTACGATTTTGCCACGGTAAATATAGTACAAATAACAGTAAATTAGGATGTTAGGTAATGTACGTTTCACTCGGTGTATACGTGAAGCGTACGATACAATTTATTGCGCACTAAATTTTCAAATTTAACGATAAAACGTTTAAGACGATTTAGTTTTTCCGTCGAGAAATTCGAATAGTATCTAAAAATAATCGCTTTCATTTCAACAGTAGACGTATGCATAACATTTTCCGACGTAACATATAGGTACATTCGTATAAGTAATTTTAGGAAACAGATAAAAGCGCACACGTTATACGGCATTCTGTACGCAAAATCATACTGAACATCAGCTGTCCGTGTAGTTTTAGGTTTCTAAACACGAGTTTAATTTCCGTTTTGTCCGTACGTCCGTTAGTTGCCTGCAGTAAGTATACAGTTCCTATGCAGTCGATAAATAATTAATTCTATAAAAGTAAATATTCATACCTGCTGAAATTGAAAAAAAAGATTTATCAAAATATTAGTGTTTAATTTACACTTGTGCAAGCTTACATTCGACAATAGAGGTACCAAAATATAAATACTTTATTCACAACAAACGATTAAAATACTTCATTTATCTTCATTTATCTACGCACAGAATATGCGATTAGTTCTTCGGGTGAAAAACATAATAGGACCCACAAACTCAAAGCCCACACACGGAACAGGCGAAAAGTGTACCGTCGCTATCCGACGTGATGGCACCGTTAACGAAATTAAACGAGAGGTTAGACAGGCTATTGAAAACAACCAGTCCGAAACTAAAGCGCGGGAGAAGCAGATGAACTGACAATAGACACTTTGAACCATAACATGGAACGCCAACGGGCTCGTACAGCGAAAACAAGAACTTGAATATCAAAACATCGGCGTTAGGTCCTATCAGCCTACCGGTTTGAAAGAAACGGTATAAATACGAGACGAGGCCTAGATCACCATATCGTCATTCCGATGGCCATCCGATTACTATTAGTCAACTCCAGACGTCTTAAGCGTCGGAAGCCATATCCGACTTAGATTAAAATAATTTAGATTAAGGGCAGCAACCATTTCATTGAAAGTGCGACTTCATCAACGTGTAAAGTATATAATATATAATAATATCTAGTACGTAAATTATAATATACAATTGTTAAACATTTATTTCATTAAGACCTTTGAGTCGTTAAAATATTAAAGGCTCAGGGCGTTTGATGTATAAAAAAAAATACTTTTGCAATTCTAGCGTACTGTTTAAAGTACGTTTGGGAACCAGGAATTTAGCGCGCTCGCCGGGTACAGGCATTCCTCCGAACTTGTTTTAACAATATTGTATTCGATTTATAAACAATATGCGTGCGCACATAGTTGCTCGGTGGCAAATCAAAACTCGTGACCTGAACATTTGGTTGAGCGCAATATATTATAATATGGTACGGAATATTATGGAATTAACGGTCGTCATACGTATATCGTTAATACTATCGTTAACGCACTACACGCGTCGTACAGGATTTCCCATACTCGATCAGACGGCCGTAATATATAAATGTGTGTTCCGTGTCAAATGAATCAAACGGCAAACGCAATTATACACATTAGAGATCACGTAATGATTTATAAATAATTATCCTGGAAGGTAGAGAACGTAGCGCTAATAAACTGGAAGGAAGTGATATTTTATCCGGATTGACGTAAATTCCGCTCCTGTTTACCACCACACACGGTCTGAAACGCAGTGGATATTATTATTATAATATTATATAAATTAAATCTCTTCTTTTTTTTTTTGAAAAAAAAATTTTAATAGATTGTGGTATTATCTGATTACACGATTTTTATCGGAACGGTTAGATATTTAAAATGTATCTATAAATATATTACCCTTCGGATTACATAAGAACCAGTTTTAGTCACGCGATAACCAGGTAAATGTCTGAATGAATTTATATTATATAATAATATGAGATGCCTCTGCGCTGGCAAATCGGTCGGTTGCATATCAAAACGACAATGGGATTGTTTTTAATAATAATGTCTTCTTCACATTCGATGTCAGTTTAAGAATCTGTGCGACCCGACGGCATATAATAGAACCTATTGTCTTCGTACATAATGCACTATAATATTATACTTTTTTCGGAACCGTTTTATCTAGATATTCGG
Source organism: Periphyllus acericola (assembly GCA_949715065.1). Classification (NCBI taxonomy): domain Eukaryota; kingdom Metazoa; phylum Arthropoda; class Insecta; order Hemiptera; family Aphididae; genus Periphyllus; species Periphyllus acericola. The sequence continues at coordinate 20,705,484 of OX454270.1, read as the reverse complement.
AAAATTTAACGTTTTCGGCTGCTGCGAGTATTCCGAATATTCCGAAACATTTTATGACCATTTTTTAAATCGAAAATATACACCAACGGTTGATATTTCAAAGTACAAAGAAACAATAATGGAAGCCAGTAATATAGTAATATAATATGCGATGGTAAACCCATTTGAAAACGGCAGTAAGTAACACTCGGAATAATTAATATTCATCGGCAATAAACAATGTAAGTCTTTATCAGATTCTAAAGTTTTGACTTTTCGTGTTTGTATAATGAAACTATTATTTAATGTACACAAAAACACTAAGCCTACAAAAATATTTATTCGAACAGCATATTTTTTCAAGAGACAAATCAAAGATAAAATCACAAAATTCTCGTGTTTACTCAAAACACACAATATAGGTAAAATCTATATGATGGCCAGTTATGGGTAAAACATCGTTTTCATTCTTCCAAACACATACGTCAAATACCTTGGTACGGTGCTTGTTGTCCGTGTGCATTAACCCTAACCGAGGTTGGGATTATTGCTTTGTCATCACGTTGCACTGCGCAGTCTGTGATTCAAAAAATGGTCAGTATTAATGAGTGTCTCATTTCGCTTGTACACTCTGCATTTTAAAATGTATAAAATCCATCAATTCTATATATTTTAAAAAAAATGCATTGTTGATCCTCGTCGTCAACGTAATTATGTAATAATTTATAGCGCGTATGAAAAAAGATAGTTAGCATTTTTTAATTATAGCTGCCAGTCGGGTAATCTCGAAAAAGGTATTTTCCCTACGCACCATACTGGAATCCGTATCCTCTCAACAAACAAATTCAGTTGTACAGAAATCAGACAAACTCTTAAGTGACCAAAGAAAAAAGTTAATTTTTTTATAGTTTCAATGTAACATTTTTCAAATGATCACCTTATCTTTATCGAATAGAAACTGTAGATACCCCATGCGAAAATACAGCTGTTAAAAGTCCATTTTAATCACTAGAGCTAATTGTTTACCTTGATACGTTTTTAATATGACGTATCTATGTAGTTTGGCTATTGGTTAAGAATACATTTATTTGAGACTGTTTGCGATCAAATACCGCTAACATACCTAATAATAAAAAATTAATACAAACTCTAGTGGATATACGCTTTCTGTAACCTACATATACGAAAAACTCATTACAAAAACAACGACGTAATGACGATTATCATTATAGATCGTATATATTATTATTGTTATTATTATTATTTTTTTTTACTCGAATGTGCAGTAATGGATGCGCATGGCATTACATAGATTCTCCATACATATATATATATATTGCTCGTACAGGAAAAACATTATAAAATTGTATTTCCACGTGTAAGTACATACCTATTACAGATTGATGTTTACGATAAGCGACCGTTCGGGAGATTAATTATTGTGAAAATAAGTTGAATAAATGTAAACTGTATGTATTATATGGACGCGTAATGAGTTTCGTTTTGTATTCTGATAATAATTGGGTCCCTGCAGTTCACACAAAAATCATTTCCGGAACAATTATTATTATTATTATTATTTTTTTTTTTTTCGAATTCTCTGGTTCACTTACAATCACCGTACATATAACAGTATTTAACGATAAGTTTTTATCATAATTTGGTCTAATGAGAATTGCCCGCTTTTACGTAATAATTTAATACATTTTTATTATTAAATATACACTATATACGCAGTATAATAATATTTTTTCCTGAGAATAAAAGAATCTTTATAATAATTCACTGTTGCATGTATTATTGTTAAAATATTTTCATATCCTTTACCATAAATATATACCTGTATTAAATACGGTTTATATTGTTATACTACTCGACCAAATGAGATCCAGTGAAAAATTCATCGATACAATCCCAAAGGAAATTGATACGAGGTGTAAAATGTGCAATATTTCGTAAAAAAAAAACTGTACTTTCATAGACAATATTGTGATACTTTTGTTCGAATCCGATACTAAACATAGTAAAATTAGAGGTGAGCCAATTTGACATTTTAGTTTTTCTGATATCCGACAAATCGATATTGGTATCCAATATAAAACCATTAACTGATATTTTAATTAATAGCTGTTTATTGTTCTGTTGACATCTCAAAACATACAGTTTTCAAAAAATATGTTAGCGCCATAGCACAATTTATTTAGAAATTAACAGTTATCAACTTTAATTGCTAATTAGAGATAAAAATGAAATACACAATATTTTAATGATAACATCAATAGATAATAAATAACATGTGGTAAGGAAAGTTTGTTTCGTATTCCAAATATATACTAGATGTTTTTTATCCGAGAATAACTGGTCATATATAAGTTAAAAAAAAACCCTTTATCCAATAATCCGATATTCTTAATATCGGTTCTCGCCGATTCTCACCAAAACATAATCTGTTCATAAATAATTGTATTATATGATCCATAGATAACTTATATTACATGTTTTATTTAGATTAATTTCTCCTTGGATACTGGAACATTGAAACCTAGGTAACTATAACTTAGATATTTAAAGGAAATATTTTTCTGGAGTTTTGATATAGGCATTTTTATTATTATTTCACTAATAGCTTATTAATTATTATAATTTATAAGAGTTATAAGGTAAGCAAAGTAGAGATGAGTTGCGCAAAAATCGATAAAATGTGCATATACCCATGAATACTAGCTATTACCCATTTTATATATTCCGGTTATTTCTATTTTCAAGTAATCACACTGAATACGTATATAATATCCTTAGCCAGATATATCAATGAGTACCAGAGACCTACATAATATATATTAACGTTTCGGTGAAATGATTTTTATTTGATAATTTAAATTATAAATTAAGGTTATTTCGTATATATTAATATGTATCTATATATCCGTACATATATACTAACTCGCGATTAACAGTTTCTGGGTGGTGGTGGCAGGGGAAGGAAAACCTCCAATCGCGGACGTTTTTCAAGCACTGTCCGATTTCGCACGTTACAACAATAATCGCTCGGCAATATATTACAACATAAATACACTTGACCTACAATACACACGTATGTAATATAGTTTCGCAGAACACAATACAATCTACACGTGATCTTGTCACAATAACCGAATTCCTGCGTTTCGGGCAGATATAAATTTGTACGATGACGATAACTGTGCGGCCATCCAATAATATTAATGTCGCGCAGAGAATAGAAATAATACAATATTATAATTCGCACGTCATCTTGGAGAAACATGTCCATACCGTACATCAGGGATGTCCAACCTATTGGAATGACTAGGCCACATTACGCGAGTAGAGAAAATTTGTCGTGGGCCACGTGCACTTTTATAAAAATATATTTTACCTCAGCGAATAACGGGTAGAAATAATTTTACGATATTACGTTTATTTACAATTAAAAGAAGAAAACAATTTTGAAATACCAATAACACCACTCATAGTATTATGCAATTCGATTTATTTAAAGTGTTTTTTTTTTTTAAATAATTTGTTTCTCAAAATATATAAATATATTTAATCGATGGTTTTGAAATCGAAGAAGGGCCACATTTAAATCTACCGCGTTGAACATCCCTACCGCAAATGGTCGTACATAGACAACATTGTTGGCACTCGATCGCCCGTACCGCAAACACACGCGTACCATCTATACGTACTTATCTATTTCTCTACGATGACGTGTGGGAGATATCGCACGCATACTAACTATCCTAACCTATCATTAACGTTATAATAATATGTATATTAATTTAAGTCGTAATACACGAGTTACGTGCGATTATTGATGATAATATTATTGTTACGCGCATATCACGCGCAGGCGCCACACGATTTTTTCGGGCGACTTCGGAACATCGAATAATCGCATGTGATCGCAAATGAATGCGACGTGCATTATATTATGTTATGCACGCGTACATGTTGTATTTTACGGTGAACGTTTACTGCAGCTACTATGTAAAAAATCAAAGCCAAACATAAATCCGAGGCGAAACGGTATCAATATAGCGTATTACAATATTGTTAAATGTGCGCACGTGTAAGCTTGATTCGACACCGCGATTTCGCCGCGGTTACTGTTTTACCAATCATTATGATTACTTTTGTTGTTCTTAAGTCGCACGCCAAATATCAAACGCTTAACTATTATACTTTTAGCCACGTATCCATAAGGTAGTGGCGGAGGGAGGATGCACCCAAGGGGTATAATCCCGGCCGACTGCAGGTTAGGTTAGGCATGCCCGTGAATTGTAATCATTTTATACGAATAAAATATTCAGAAAGTATTCTTGGTCTGTGATCAGGTGACTAAGAGTAAAACGTTTTTTGTATTACGTTAAACGATATTAAAACCTGTATCTGTAATTGTGAAAGGTTCGAATTTTTCGTAAGAGAATCAAATTTGTTTAGAGCTGCCACGCCAAAATAATATTCCGTCCGTACGCGTCTATATGCATTACAGACGGTACGCGCTCATTATAGTACATTTTATTGGACGGTACGACGTGTACTGCAACAAGCGCGCCTTGGCGAACACATCGAGCTCGTGCTCGATATACAATATAATACGAACTTGATATTTGGCGGATTCTCTCTAGGCACTCGCTTTTGTAATCCAATGACCCTTTTTATGTACAACGTCTTCTCGTTACTACATGGCCCTTTTCCCCTTCTCGCACGCGCCCGCCGCCGTCTGTACATGGTCTGCGCGCGTACATTACGTACACCATCACCGCCATCCGGGGGCCCGTATGCCCGGGCGCGGTGCTCGAATTGAATTCGCTCGAGTGCGAAAAGCTCTGTCTCGTGCGTTTTACAACTGTTGTTATTATCATTTAATTAAAATCCTCCTCCGAACTCGCCGTTCCTTCGTCTGTTTGACACACTCGCACGCACTCGGCTCGCGCGTATACTACACGTGTATACGTGTGGCGCATAACCTTTTTCAGGGACGATCGGAGAGCGGGGTAGGACGACGACGACGACTACGGTCCGGTGTGCGATACGAGCGCGGGAGAAGGAGCCGCGCCAAAACCGGGCTGCCGCGCGAATCCGGCTGTTTATGACGTTATCGAACATCGGCCGACCATCATCGCCACCGTCGACGTACGGCTTATACGTGTACCAGTGCAGGACATGAATAATAAACGAGCGAAAAGTTATGCGACGAAAAAGAGATTAATTATAATATTTGCGTTATTATTATTATTAATTATCATTATTTGCATTATTGTTGCACGTATTCACACGCCAACGGGGTTTAACTCTGCGCGATAAAATATACATTCGAGAGAAGACAATAGCACGCGGTAGTTGATCAGTTGACGCGGCTATAATATCATGTTGTACTCCGCGACCGCGTGATAGTATAGCGAAGCAAATATCAACTGTGTACGTCTTGATGTGCCGGTTAGAATTATACTCCGTCACTCCGGTAACGAATCAGCAGTCACGTGCAGTATTGTTGCTGTTATCGTAGCCCTTAAAACTACCCCCCGAAAATATTTTTGACCGTACGTGCCTGATTAAAATATTACATATTAAATAATGTGTTGCCGTAATAGCCCGATCTCTAGGTAGAGCTAAGTCTTACTAGTGAACGCTAGGATTTACTGTTTGCAAAACCTGTAAATCGTAATTTTATTCCGACTTTCGGTAAAATCTACTAGTAAAAGCTGATTGTTACCAGACAAATGAAAATTTAAGTATATGAGCTGCCCGTTATCGATCAGAAATTGTGATTATATTGATTATACACCTTTTTCCTTTTGGATCCTGAGTGATGTAAACTTTCCTGCCGCATTAATTGGTCAAACTGTGCGGACGAAAGTTCAAGATTTCGACCGAAATAAAATCCATTCTCTCTCATTTCGGTAAAGCATACGAGGCGTATCATTTTTTTTTCGTATTAACAGTTTAAATAACCACATTTTACGAGTTATTTGTTTTTCCGTCGTAATATATATGCGCGATTATAATTTTTTTTTCAGCGTAATTTTATTTGTCGCGTATTAATCAGTTTTTACTTGTTAAACAGGGGCATCGCACACCGTTTTCGGAGAGAGTGCAAACAAAATAATTACCGAGCGTATAAAGGTATATTGGCACGAGCAGTACGGCATTGACCATAATAATATACAGTAATGCTTAGATATACTTAGAATTTAGACATCAAAAAATTATAGCTAATCAATTACTGAATGTTATTTTTATATACATATTATAATGATTGTTACTACACTCGCTTAAATTTATATTGTATTCTTTTTATAAATCAGTACCTACCAAATTATGAATTTTATTTCTTTTATTCTTATTCTTTTTTATTTTTTTGTAAATTGTATTATTTTATGTTATAGTAATTTTTAATTTATTTTTTTTTTCCTTGACTTAAAATTATATCTAGATAAGTATTCTTGCTCTACGACAAGAGGTATTACCTCAGTGTCGAGCAAAACTAGTAATTTCAATTCAACTAACCATTATACTTGCTGTACACATTCCTACTACTAGCAATAATCTATATTATTATTATTATTACTTAGCGATCGGACTTTTACACGGCGACGCGTGTATTACACGAAACGTCGTCGAAAAGCATATTATCGGGCCGCTACGTACGACGACGACGGCGTTTTGACGAAAAGAAATGTGGCAATCGATGTAAAAACCGGGCCACATAGTTGCGCATGTCGTGCTTCGACCTCCCCTCCCGCCGCCCCGGCGCGACCACTGCTGAGTCGCACCGCTATCGCCGCCGCCGCCGCCGCCGCCGCCGCTACCGCCGTCTGTCCGACCGAACGTCCGTCCGTCCGTCAGCCCGTGCATCTGACCCGGTGGTGCGCCCGACGACCGACCGACGGCGGTGCTGTGCATTGACTTTTGCGCCGCCGCCGCCGTTATATTTTAACATTACGAACGGTACGCGATGATCGAGAGAGTCGTACGTCACACTCGCTCGTACATACGTTTTGTCCTCGTTCGCGCTTTTCCTTTTCGTCGATACTATTATTCTTCCGCGCGCGCAATATACACGACGTAGGGGCACGTACTTGACGGGGCCAGTGACGTTGCCAGGTTTTTCACTTGTCGCGCGTCACGACCGTTTCTCGCACTCCGCCGCCGCTGCTGCGCGGGCGACAACGTGCAGTATGCGAGGTATATGCGTTTCACGGGCGTCTCGGAATAAACCGCAAGCGCGGCGCGAAACGATTAACGCGTATCGTACGCTGCTTGGAGACAGCTATATGCGTACGACTTAACCGACACTCGTCCCATACGGCCATACATCGCCGTCACGAAGCAGACCTAGATTTTTTTAATCTCAATTCTAAATGGTCCTCCGGAGGACGTTCCTGGTCTCCTTGTTGCCATTCCTTTCAGAGTTCCTACTCATTCTACCAGAAACCAATCCCGATTTTATGTCCCAACCCAAAAGACCTCTTATGGGTGCAATCATACACTACACCGCACGCTCGGAGCTGCCAATAGTCCTTAGCCAAATATCCCACTATTTCTAATTCTACTTTACTTTTACTAAAATACTACTAACCATATTATATGTATACTCCGAAACATTTCTACCTAAATTGTATATAGATATATCTCGTTATGTATATACGCGATGCGGGGCCGGATTTAGATCCCTGTCCGGGGTAGGCTGCGCGAGAGCATTTCTGTATGGGGTCCCGGTGTAACAGTCAAATCTTACCCCCTTGCTACCCGGTAAGAATAAGTTTTGTCTTACCTCTTATGCACGTATTCAGCCGCTTGGATATTCCAAGACTGTCGCACCCCCGAGCGTGCCTACCGTATAATATAGTATATTCCTATATGACGTCTTGACCGGAGCTTTCATTTTCTTAGGTTCAACATTTGTTTACGGTTTTATCTTTAAAAATAATTACAATTTATAAAATTGTTTAGAATTGATCGTAGGCAGTTAGTTACAATATCGTTTTTCATGGAATTATTTTAGTTACCTAAACTTTGTGTAATATAATTTAAAAATTATTTACCAGGGTTTTAAATGTTTTTTATTAACATTTTTTTTTTTTAATTTTAAGTATACATTAATACGTTTTTTTTATGTAGTTTTACTAACATAATATTTTTGCAAATTGTACATTGAGTCTTACTTCTGCTCATTTTATTTTTTTTAACCTGCGGGATTTTAATCATTAATTTGGTTCAAATTACTGTTATTTCAAAACTAAAACGCCATAGATTAACTATTTAATCTTATATCATTTTATTATATGATATTACTTTAATCACTGTACATTTGAGGACTTTAAGACCTTAAGGAAAAATAATTTGTCCCCAAACAGAGATACGTGTTACGGAGCTGGTACATAAATATTGAATATTTAAATAATTTCTTTAATAAATGTAATCTGAGCAAAGCGTCAATATTTTGTACACATACCGTTATATAGTCCAAATTTGTGAAGCTTTTCTCAAATTTTAGAAAAAATTATATTATATCACCGCATACTGATGTAATTTCTAATCATTTAAGATTCAAGAAGAACCTTTTGAACAAGTATTTATATTTGAAATAGACTGGGAAAATCATACCAGATGACGATGAGATAATTCTAAAATATAGTATACTTACATAGTTACATTTATTCATATAGTGTTTTTACAAGGACGTAAAAACAATATTTCTTTAAAGCACGATGGAGATTTTGTGGTTTTTTTTCTAGTCTAAATGAGTTTCAAAAAAAAAAAAAATATAGAAAACTTATTCGACTATTCCGATTCGCTCCGCCTCTAAAATTGGTATTATTACAAAAGTATTTGCAATAAATCTATTTCAGAAATTAGTTCCAAATAAATACAGAAAACGCGAATAATAGTATATAAATAATAGCTAGTTCTACATAATAATATACCTACACTGCAAGCGTCTGATGTTGTATAACAATCTCAACATCTCAGATTAATTGTACGTATCCATACCAAATGGTTGCTAATACGTCATGTTACATAACTATCATCAAAATGTAATAATAATAATTTATTATAAACGCATCCATAATACAAGATATGCCTTTAGACACGTGATAACATATTATCATGTGTATCATTATCGTTAAGATAACGATTAGTTAATACACAAGTGTACTGTATAATGTTGGCGTATATTATATATCCGCGTGTCATTATCTGTCTGTTGATCAGAAATGACTTAACAGAAGATAAATAGGTACGATATCAATAATTACTGTACGCAGCAGCGGTTACCGGTCGCAGTCAGTACCACCTATACGTATAGTTTATTCCCCCCGGACCAAAAACCAGTTTCTCCTCCACCGACACCACTCACGTTAATACCACCGCGGAGATACGTAAAAAAAATACAACAAAAAACGTGAAAATCCCCAATAACCGATTTTAACAATCGCACGGGCTTGGTTAAGCTTGTAATTGATTTGATTCACATGTGGCACGTGAAATTGTACGCATTATCGTAAATTCGTAACACCGATAACACGCGGACACGCTGCACATGATGATCATCCGTAACAGTGAAACACGGTTGCGGTAGAAAGGATAACGCGGTATATACGGCCTATACTTCAGTGTCTATTATGTAATATAGTCTGCGTAGGTATTAAAATGGGAAATGAAAAAGGGGGAAAAGCATTACGATGCCGAAACGGAAAACATTAAAAATGTGTACGTATAGAGGTAGTGTTGCGCTAGTTCAGCCGCGATCTCATCTATAAGCCGGATGCTAAAAAGAACACTGGAAAGTTTCAACAATAATTATTGAGAAACTATCGCTAGACGGAATAAAAGCAAAAACGTCATTTATATCCATAATAATTGTGAACCTCTCTCGATGTTTCGCGCAACCGAATTACGTGTTAAACTGTGGATTTAGAACAAGAGAAACTTTTTTTATTCTGTTTGTATATATATTTTCTATGTATATATACCTAAAAGACAAATAAAGTTTTACTCGCGCGTGTTCCTGCGCGTAACCCACCACCGAAAACCTGAAAAAAGGCAATTTTTTTAAAAAATATAATGAACTTCAACATAATTAAATCAGTTGAACTAAATAAGTATCACTTGAGTGTATAGATTTTGTACAGAAAAAAAAGTATGAATAAATAACGAACCAAAAATATAAATTATAAAACTGTAAACTTTTACTTGTAAAAAACTTATCTAATTAAATTGTCATTTTATTAATGTTTAGGATGTATACATTTGTCCAGAATATAATAATAATTAGTTAATAAAACTTTTTGCATTATGCGATTTTGAAACTAAACATTTCGAAGGTTTTTTCGTGAAAGTTATTGAAATGTACTTAATATACATTTTATAAAATAATATAATACTGCATGGTTAATCCGTACAAAGACATAAATACCGTACAAATTGCATTTTGATGAAAACTATAGGATATTATAATGTATAATACGCCTGAATATATAAGTATTCAAATAATATTTTGTTGTTTGAAACAGTTGCAGAGAGTTGTAGTAATCGTTTTATTATTTGTTTTCGCTTTTAACGCAGTACAATAGCGAAGTTTTTTAGCAACAGTCAAACCATAATTGATAATCGTAACTATAAATGAAACCTATAATAGTACCTATACAGGCATACAGCATACGACGTAGAAGAACAATAGTTTTCACAACTTCTTAATTTATATCGACGCGTGACAATATGGGTAATTTATATTAATTGCAAAATATTGTTTGATATTGATAATTCCTCGTATAGAACGGTTTGAAAACAAAATAGCAAGTTTGCTGCACACAAATAGTACCTATGTACACAGTGATCCAAAACAACAATACAAAATCGTTGCGATAAACAAATATTATGGTAATACTCACAAATGGAGTGTATACATTTCTAATTGCTTACGAATAAAACGAAACAGCGCTAGTATTGTGTACTCATATTTATACAGGTATCCATAAGCTATTCCGCAAAACAAACGGCTCGTGTAGATCGACGTGCACTGCTTCAGTCTGACTAGTTTAAGCGATATTCAAGTACGATATAGATATGCGTGCGTATACACGGCTACCTGCGGTGTAACACGTGCAGCAGTGATTTTGTACAAATACACCGTTTCAAGGATATCAAATGTTATATTTCAGCACGCGCGTGGCTAACAATATTGTTTATTGTACACTTGTACGCACTTTTTTCCCCCGCACCTACACATAGTTCGCACCAATGTCGTGCCAACACTATGGTCCGTACACGCTCGCGTTCGGTGTACGTTTATTGATATTACGTTACGTGGTCTACGCAGGTCGACCGCATGCGGCCAAAGTACGCGTACGGGATATAATGTTGCGCCCCCAAGTCGAAAAGCAGTTCGGCCATCAAGTGGTGTGTACTCGTAGCCGACTGGAACCCGACACAACTGGGATACCGGACGATAACCCCAGAAAACATGAAATAATACTTCGAGTGTTTAACTTTGTCGCGGACTGCAATATTATCATACGCGAAAGCTCCGGTTCGCTTCCAGTCTCTCGCAATCACGTGTACCGTCAGTGAGATCGATGTGCCCGCGCAGCAGCACGCGGACGAACGGAGTGCTGACTTGCTGGGTAATAGTAATACAAAATTATAACAATGAAAATAATTTAATATGGTAATAAGACGATTGTATCGTAGAAAACGTACCGCGAGTTTTCGATGATCGCTGCATGTGCGGGGTGTGCGTCCGCATAGCGACGGCAGCAGGCTGCAGCGTGGAACGATTAGGCTCTGTGGGAATGGCATTTAGGAGTGGCGAGGGTAAGCGCGGGGGATGGGGCTGGGGGCGTCGGGTGGCTGGTTAAAAATCGAACTACGACGACGACGACGACGACGCCGCCGCCGCCGTTATCGGGTCATCCCGTTTTGCGGTGCGGAGAATAAACCGGGAAAAAATCTCTCTCACAACGTCGCCTCCCCCCTCCCACTCGCATCAATCCCCCCTATCCACTCGCCGAATCTTCCCTGCCGGCACTAGTCATCCCCCGTCGCCGCTCTATACACCCCCCGTCACTATATAGCACGTCGCGGCGTATATCTTTACCACCCACGACGGGCGCGGCGGAGGGCGTTGGCAACGGTCGCCCTCCCCCCGACCATGCGGCGATGACCGTTGGGTGGGGGTGGGTGAAATCGCGGGAGGGGCACGCGAAAAAACGGCGACCGTCGGGGGATGCGTGGGTAGGGGGTGTGTCGGGATGAGAGGACGTCGTAGGGGGGGCACTGGTTAGGATGGAAGGGGGGGGCGGGTTAGCGAGAGGACAACGGTGGCGGCGGCGGCGATACCGGGCGGGAAGCTCGCGCGCGCGGGACGAAACGTACACGGCGAAATGCCGATAATAGGATGGCCCGGGTTTTTCCGTCCGCCCGTTCTTTCGCACTCCACCGACGTCGCACGCCGCGCTCCCTGTGTCGGACCGCTGCTGCCCCGCCACCACCCACCGGCAGGGACCCAGCACACACACACACACACGTACTCCCACCTATACATACCCGAGGCTCGTGTGCAGTGTGCGTGCGTGAGTATGCGTGTGTGCAATATGTGTATGCGTGTGTGTGGACTTGCACGTCCCGCGGCGACGACGACGACGACGACGACGACGAACCCCTACGAGCCAGCGTGTGTAGAATACATTTTCATACTCCGGGCACACGCGACGAAGGGAAAAACGCGAATGTGGCGGTAACTGCAGTTGTATTACGATCCTGTACGTTGCAGGAGAGCTGAAACACGGTCGCAGCAACTCGGAGAGAACCGAAATGTTTCCATACAATACAACTATGTACCGCAAGATCAGCCCGACCATGGGGACGCGATCGCACCCGGGTCACTTCCCTATTTTTTCAGCGTACAGTAAAAAAATGCGTTCACGTCGTAAACAATCCGAATCGCATCGTTTAACCTTTAAGCAGTAGTGAAATCGGTTTTCAGAGCACTGCAGGGACCCAATTGTAGTGAGAACAGTCTTATGCCGGTCCTCGTCACGCATGTTATGTGCATCAAAACCGCTTGTAATCTTGTGTGCCCCACTTCACTTCACATGGCCCCCGTCGTTGCAGGTTACGGCACTGATATTGAGCTTGGGTTAACGGAATGGGGCTTTTATATACTTAGATGTGAGACTTTTTATAAAAACTGCTCCAAAGGCATTCGATGTGCCAGCCGGACACTGCGCCGTAATAATTATTGGCGTTCCGAACTGCACCGACGCGTACGATACTTGTATACAACATGTCGACCTGCACTTACCGTGACGAAATAAATGGTGTGTCTAAAAGATCAATATCCAGACGCGGGAATATTGATTTTGATCACCGCCCGCGCTTAAAGGTGAAAATCTAGCGTATACGATAGTTTTACGGGTATCGCAAAGTGTAACTTACACGCCATTAAAGCTATACGTACCGACGCGCGCGTCTTCTCGTGTCCGCACAAATAATGTACGCGTACTGTGCCCTGTATCCATTTATACAACTCGTCCGAACGCGCGTCCAGACGATTTTCCGATTTTTCTCGCAGGCATTTTCACAGTATAAATATAATATGTATTCCACGGCGGATAATTTCGTTTCTTTTATTCATTACACATTTTGTCGCTTTTTTTTTCTGTGTACGAATTATTTCTCGACATTGCTAAAAAGTTTTAAAACCCTCTACACACACACACACACATATACATTTACACCTAACTACTGCATTATATACATATAAATGTATATATAGGCAGTGGCGGTACCTGCTGCAGCCGATTCTGTGCCACGAGCTTTGGAAGAAAAAAAAACACTTGTTTCAAACAACTAACACTGAATACTAAAACGACCCCGGAGAAGTCTATTTGAATATTTTTATATAATATTTATGAACAACTGCGCTGACTATTGTACAATTATTTTGGTTGCACACTTATATACTTGCAGGTTTTGGAACTGCGAATATTGTATTCTGCGCATTTGCATCGATTTTCTCTCGTTAATTGTATTAGTTGTATTGTTATGATAATTATCATATAAATAATTGTAACATTTAGTACAACTTATGTAGTATAATGTTTAATAATATATTACTGGTTCGATTATATTAAATATATTGATTAAACAAGTCGTAATTTCAAAAATAATTATTATTGATTTTTCTAATAATACGTTGTCGCTTGCTAATTAGGAAATAAAATAAAAGTATAAACATTTGTTGCTAATTGATAAAACGTGTGTATATAATTTTCTTGACGCATAATAATAATAAAAATGCAATAAACATTCGAAGAGATTGATTGACTGTTTATTTTTTCTCTATAGCAATATATTTAATATTTAAGACTCGTTATTTGTTTGTTGTCATCTCTCATAGGTCATATAACAGCTTGCATGTTAACTTATTAATATAATAAGTGTATACAGCGTTTGTATAGCGCACTCGTTTTGTATATAGGAATGTTCTCTTTTTTTAGAATCAAACCGCATCACATAACGACGTGCTAGGTCATTAGGGAGCTGAAGGTTTCTTCTCTTGGAAAAAAAAAATCGTTGGCCATAAACACGTATCATTATTTTCCAGGTCGTTCGAGTATTTAAAAATGGAAAACTTTTCACGTGGACGGCCAAAAAATATGATTTATCGAAAATGGTACATATAGTATATGCGAACATTTCCTGGACAAACTATATATACAATGGAAACTTCCAGCATATATACATAGGTTAGATATACCAAAGTCAAGAGTCCTGGGGGACGCATTTCCTTATCATGGTCTGTCCCCCGAGTAATATTTAAATATAATATATTTAAAAAAAATGTTATCACTGTATTTTCCAGGTTAATGCTCATATTCAAGGCGATTTGTGGGTTAATATAAATATAATATATATACGTGTATAGGTAGGTTTGACTCGGTAATTTTTTGCAATGTAATGAATTAACCTTTATTTATTTATTGTTTTTATTGTTGACCAAATTATGTCTATATACGTGGGTACATATACATATATATATTTATACATACATCGTCAAGTCTGCAACCTTCAATGACATTCTACTATTATTAAGTTTACTCGATAAAATCGTTCATTAAGTATTTTGGGCTATTATAAACTCGACATTTTGGCAACGATAAATTAATTAGTAGGTATGTATATACATCATGCTATACAAACATATATAAATTGATTGGTATATGCGGCGAGTCAAGGTTTATAGAGACAATTTAATTCCAATACCTATTATTTATACGATCGTGTGTTATTTAAGTACAATCAACAATTTGTAGTACACATAATGTCGGTTTTTTTTTTTTCTAATAATTTGTTTGAAAATAATCATTTTGATTGCAGCATTAATAATATATATATTGGGTATAGCGTATAATTAATGTATATTAACAACAGTGCGTAACGTACGACCGCGGCGTGCATGCGTAATACACTAAATATTAAATATAAAAAAAAAAACCCATTTAATTCACGTCGATTGTATAAACCGCACAAATGTACACATTCATAAAAAAAAAATACATACTGAGATATAACACGCCGCGGTATATACACATGGTATACGTACATGGTACACCGCGTGTACAGTGGGCCGTTGAAGTATATGTACGTATATTGTATTTTACATGTTATAAAGCAATGACGGCGGAAAGGCGAAATTGAATCGACGAATTATTAATGAACCGCGCATCGGTGCGGCGTGCGCTGTAGGTATATGCGGTATACTATATAGGTATTCGAGCTTAAATCGAACGATAAAATGGGCGCACACCGCGGCGGTTCGAGGCGGAAAGAAAAATATTGTTTTACACCACATTAGCATCCCACGGTTACCTAAATAGGTTATAAATGATATGCGCGCGTATAGGCGTCGAAAGTCTTATACGTACGCTATATTATGTAACACATTTGATTTAAAAAACCGATAAACGTTTTAAAATACTAAAACTTGTACGCGTAGTGCGCGAGTAGGTAGATGATTTATGGCGATTGGCTAAAGTTCAAACGACGGTCTTAACGAGTCACTTTTATGCGTATATATAATATAATATAAGGAGCTGGTGTCCCTATGCAGTCAAAGTTGAACCGACTCATATATTCATTGAAAACTGTTCTCCGTATATGATGACGGAGAAACTTTTGATCGTATATACACTATGTACACCATACCTATGTACAATTTGCACGCGCGTGTGCACCTAATAATTCACGGTGTTTTATTCATCTCGAGTGCGAGTGAATAAGAACTGAAAAACTGCACAACCGCCGTAGGTACGTATGATATTATAACACATTATAGCAGGCATACGCATGTAACTATCGAAAACGTGTTAAACCTTATATGTGTACAGATTTTCACATAAACAAAATACTAATGAATATATACGCGCACAATAGCAATCAGTTCCGTGTTTAAGTGTAAAGCCGCCGAGGGCATGCACTTATTTAGTATATAGTTGTCAATATGCAGTAAACTACTCTTTTTTGGTAGAAAACAATTGAGAATTTCGATCATAACCTTTTTAAAATATAGACCAGAGACAGCTCTGAACTATACAAAGAGGTTGGAGGAAACTTTAAGAAATCTTGGCCATATAGTTTCACTATTGGTGGTACACGCTATACCACATGACGCATATTATATAATTAATATTTCATTTTCAAATTCAAAGAAATGGAACTAGAATATAAACTTTAAATATTATTACACTTATAAGTATGTACATTTGAATACATATTTTGCGTTCGCGCAGAATATTGATTATTTAAGTAGGTAGGTAAGTATACACATACACATACTTTAATACAGTCATCTAATATTTACAGAATATTTGATAAAGTTTTAACGTACCAATAAATAATTAATCGTAGCGCGAGTATGGACAGTACCGTTACATACTCGTATAATTATAATCTAGATGAATATATTTATAGACACATATGTATACCTAAAGATGATGCGACTTGCGGTCCGGGATAGTGAATATATACAACTTATAAAGTATTCAAGTATACAAGTTTATAAGTGAAAAAAGTAATACAGAACTCGAATTCTCGTACCCGATCCACCGTCATCGGAGGACGATTTCGGGGCGCGCGAAAGATCGTGGGGGGGATACAAAACGCGAGATGCTGTATATGAGCAGATAATCGGTGCGAATACACGTCACGTGCGTGAAATACAATATATTTATGAATATTTCATATGTACGGATCGATAACGCGGTAGGGATGGTTATACGCGCCGGGGGGGGGAGGGGAGGACGTTCCGATAGACGTGTTATATATAAATAAACATTATTTATAGGATATATCGAGGAGGAGTTTGTGCCGATAAAACGGGGTGTGGTGTATGAACGTTCGAGGGAAAATCGGTACACGTGGGTGGAGCGATCGGAAACCCGTTGGGCGCGTCGGCCGCCGCCGCCGCCGCCGCCGATATCGATGAGTCAGCGTGCGGCGCGAGAGTGAGTGAGAGAGGCGCGCGCGGACATCGGACGGGCCGGGGCGGGGCGGGGGTGCGGTGGCTACGAGAGAGAGCGCACGCACGCGGGAACGCCACGCACACCGTCCTCACCGTCGGCGTACCTGACCGCGGCGGCACACACACGAGAGCGGTAGCAGTGGCAGTGGCCGTAGGCGGCGGCGGAGTAAAAAAAAAGCGTCGTCATGCGCGCGTTCTCCGACGACGACGCCGCCGCCGCCGCCGCCGCCGCCCGCAGACCGATTGATCGGGATCGGTAGCGTCATCGGAGGCCACCAATAGCCGAGTATCGGCGGGCGGAACGACGTGTACACACGCGCGCACGAACACACACACACACGCGCGCGCGCGCGCCCGCGATAACCGTTCGATTCGCGGCGGCCGGAGGGGAAGGCGACCTTTTCGCGCCGCGCGCGCCGACGCTTTTATATTGTATTTTCGTGTATTCCGCGCGCGCCGCGATACGTCGCCACCGCGGCGGGGGCACGGATAAAATTATATATTCGTATCGACGGTTTTCCAATACGGACGCGTACGCCCGCCGCCCCGTGAAATACTCCCGGCCAGACAATGCGATACATAAACATCGTATACCCACCGCCCATTTACGTACGATTTTTTCAGCGAGCACCCCTTCCATCATTTTTTTTTAAACGCGTTCTTTCACACTTTGAAACAACACTACGTGTACACCCTATGCAAGTAGCGCATCATCCCGTGACGGTGTCAACTCGTGTTTTTCAACATGCGCGTTTTCCCATCGCCAGTTAAATTATTCAGTTCCGGTACTTCCGGAATCATTCGAATTTATTTACGAAGCGATTGCAGGTATTATTACTTCTTCGATCGGTTCAACGAAATTCTTTTCAGTTTTCGACAATGTATATACGATGTAATTATATACCGTCCTTTTATTTAATCACTACTGTTTCAACAATAGCGTAAATGCTTATTATGGTACGATTATCGTGCAATAAGACAAATTTATTATTTTACCCTTTTCATACTTCAAAATACCATAAGTATTAGTCGAAATATTGTAAATCTTAAGATACAGAAAAATTAACTGAATAATACCGTTTGCGCGAACAAAAATGTTTGGAATAAGTATATTCCTAGTCCATCTATAAATCGGAATTTGAGTGAAATGCGTTGCCTAAACGTATAAACTACGTCTAATATCGCGGTTGCGAATAGTATATAATAATTAAAGCGGGACCTAAGTATGGCAGTAACGTAGTATTATAATATTATTATTATTTTCGATACGGAAAAACACATGCTACGCGACACGCGTGCGCTGATTAAAACAGTTTTTAACCTGCATATTTTATTTTTATTAACAATATAAACTTGAATTATATATTTCGGTTAGAGATTTTTTTCCCCGAACCGTTTTAATCTCTCCGTCCTCCCGCACCGCTTAGTAAATTGCTATTACGCGTATAGGTACCTATTTTAATATTAATATACTTTTACCAGCGCGCTGCAATAGCCTGCAGTCGCGCCGACCAATATTCTAGATTTACTGTGTGTACAGTGATATTCACTGATATGATATAAAAACACAACGCGCATTAGATTATCGTGCATACGCGCGCGTTTAATAAAAACGAAATAACGCGTTTCACGCCTGTCAATCACAAAAATTATGTATATAAATGCGTAGGTATACAAACACATGTATTATATACCTACCTATTTACGCGCACGTGGTACGCCTCAATATGAATAAAACAAACGTTTTTTTTTTCCACGCGAGAAAATGATTGTATATTATATTAATTAATTATAGTTATAGTAAATATATAATATAGGTACACCACGTGTCGACAGTACAATACAATCGCAAATAGGTACAATGTTATAGAGTTGAGCAGTGATGACTTGAGTCAAAACAATTCGAGACTACTTACTTCAAAACTATTTTTTATACGTATATAGTAAAACACGATTCTGGTTATCGCGAATACTTCGATATATGCCGTAATACGTAATTATACGCACTACCGTGATACCTATGTTTATTCAATAAAATAATAATGATTCATATATTATATACATAGAGAGAGAATATAATACAAGTATAGAAATATATACTAGTTAACAGAATGGCGTATTCACAGCTGTTTTTCAATCCGATTTTGTTTCAATGTATAGACACTAAACAAACTAGATAATATATTTATAACCCGTGCATCCACAAACGGAGACAATTATTTACTATAGATATTTTTTTTGAAGATGTACAATATACTACATAAATAATTATATTGCGTGAAAGATAAGTAGAATATTAAATAGACTTTTGGGCTAATTCAAGCACAAGTACAGTGAGTATAGGTAAAAGGTCAATGTGATAATAATAATAACGATAGTAAAAATTATGTTTCAAGTCGAGTTTCAAAGTTGGAACAAAATCAAATGGCCCGAGGAAATATTTCTGACAACTATAGTTTTTAAATGCCAACATTTTGTTGTTATATTTAACGCGCTCACACATCACCAATGAACTGTCGAAACTTGTCTTAGGCACGAGGAAAAAAATATGTATTATATTCTACACAAAAACTTAATTTAGATCATTACATTCAGTTCTTTGCGTTCTACACACACACACATGTGGACGTGGTAACAAACGTTTTAATATTTTGGATTACTGTCAAACAGTGTAGCGTGTTGTGTGTGTGTGTGTGTGTGTGTGTGTATAACTATATAACGTACTCGTGATGTAAGTTGGTTAATTAATATGCACAATACGTATATATTATACGTTTAACAAAAGTTGAAATATTTTGTAAAAAAAAAAAGAAAATTGCAAACAGAGGGCATTGTTAACTATAGAATTTAATGGATATAAATTAATAGTCATCGGCCACGACAACGACAACGAATGACGATATGGATATAATTGAGGGTGTATTATCTCCGTTTTACTATCTACATTTTATCATGATAAAAGTTTTATTCTTTAAGTTTTAATTATGCGCGTTTATTTATTCGTGTAGTGACGCATCGTCGACGTTCTGCGTAACGTTATTAATAAAACGATAACCATTGCTGCAATAAAATATTTATTAACAGAAATATTAATAGTATAATGCGATGCGCATATTTTATTTATATATAATATTATATAGTCCAATTTACTGAGCATAATCATTGTATAATCGTCGACGGATTTAATTTATCTCGTTTTAAGTCGAATGTTCATCGTATCAGCACAGCAACATTACCGGTGTGTTGTACATAGGTACGACGGCGGTGCAATTTTAAATTACGTGTCTTAGTTAATAATTCTCTACGATATATAAGCTTTGACTCGGCAAACGAATAGTCTAATTATTGCGATGCAGCGAGTAGCTCATATAATATACATGCAATACTTAAACATTGGATTGAAAGTAAAACATAGAAGTTCTGTACAGGTACTGTGCGGTAGCATATCCCACTGAACAATCAAACTTACGTTGGCGCTATGTGTATGTTGAATTTGGATCCCATAAAAACACGATGCACTGAGTAACGTTCTGGAAGTGTAAAAGTATTGTGTTTACGAATTGTTTAAAAAATCGTTCCACAAAAATAACACAAAGTATAGTATATCGGCAAAGATTATTTTTCGATGTAGGCACAATACGAGTGTACAGTGTACATCCATTTTATGCCGTGTTAGAACTTTCGGAATGAATTAAATTATGTTGTTCCGCGAAACAATATTGCTACAGCAATACGTGTACAAAACGCGTAACGCATAAAATCCCAACATTGGACGATATACGGCTGATGTTATTATTGAATTGGGCCTCAATAGAAACCCGTGCTGGTTGTGTTAAATTAATTACAGATGGTTCAATAGAAATGCACGCGAATATGTAAACGTGACGACCAAGTATTTCAGCTCAAGTATTTCGGCATACGTTTTTAAGTGCACTGAAAATACTGCAGCTCAAGTCCGTGTAACTGCATGCATGCGCGCGCAAGTATGAGTTTCATCGGTTGGATAGTGGACATATTATGGAGTTTCTGTGCGTACACCTGCAGTGTAATAAATATAGAATAATGTAATCGCTTTACGTCCGACTATGTCTACATGTATACGAGCATGTACATAGTTTAACGTAGTGCGCACTATTGCGATGTGTCCAATGATGACTTGATAACAATAATAATATACTATTTCCATTCTGACGGACTACCGTTCGAAAACTTTAAGCCGCGCGGACTCGCGTGTTCTAATCGATAAAGATTTTACCATCACACGCCGTACGTCCCACGCAAGTCTTGTACTAGCACGTCGTACATGGTATTGTAATTTGTGATGGAATTTAAAAATAATTCTCCCCGAGTGCGATATGAAATGTTTCCATTGTGTCCTTTACCGCGTATCGGCGGTGTACGAATTAAAACCGTTTTCCACCGCTCTGCACGTAGTGTATAAATCGAGTTCGCGCTGAATTATTAATAGTCTCATGATTTATCGCGGAAAACCGCACCACAAGTAGGTACTATACATAATACATTATACGCACACGGCGCGCACAGACGGTCTGGGGATTATACACTTTTTTTTTTTCCGCTGAACAATTATTTTCATTCGGAAACACATAATATTATAATATAGGTACACCTCGGGCTGGAAACAATACATCGAATGGAACGGTTTTTTTTCCCCACCGCGGTTGACAGCTATGTTTCGATATTAACTTATAATAATGTACACGTGGAATATACACACATCGGATACGGGAGTCGGGATGAGATCGTTACGATGAACACGTTTACTTCTCATCCGTACATAGGCGCAGCGGTGTGTCCGGTATATCACGGACCTGCTACGGGTACAAGGCGAACGGATGAACTATCGTGTCCACCATATATTACCAATAAACGTACGCCGCCCGCGCACACCGTGTGCATAATTATCATTATTGAATTCGATACGCGCGAATACCTATATAGTTCCGCACCGAACGCGTTTACCGAATATCGTAAAAAAAATTGAGTTACACGCGTGCAATCCGTAAAACGCGTATTTTATATTGTTCGTGCGTCCCATTGCCCACACTTGCGATCTATTATAACGTGTACGATACGTCAGGCGTTACGCGGGTCATAGACTATAATACGTATAATTAGTACAATACGCTACCTACCTGTGTACGCACGATATCCGTATGACGAATGTCGCGAGCGCTGGCGGTCAATATTTTTGTAACGCGTAAAACGCGCGCGAATCCAAAACGATCACGGTCGCGTAATACGACTGTTATTATTATAATCGCTGTTGATTATTGTACGCGTAACGGGTGGGCGCCGATCGTAACAGTTTGTTTGCCGGACAACGATATAATTCGTAAAGTCTTACCGAATATTCGACGCGAGGCAGATGCGACATGATGCCGAGCGACTGTTATTATTACAATACGGCTGTATACGTTTGGCGGACTGAAATCGATTTCTCGCGAGTTCGACCGTTCATTATTCAACGCGAATATCTTCGGTGCGTACATAATGCATGATGCGCAGAGTATAGACCGATACAATGTGTATATACTACCCGGTCCATAGAAACTCAGACGTAATATTGTTTATGGGCCGAAGTGAGAGAAGTAATTTACCGTATACACCTAATGTAGGCATTATATTATAGGTATCGATGGTCATTATTTACCGTTCGTTTTGCTCTCGTACATAATATATTTTGATTGTGTTAAACCACGAGAACATCGAGCCAAAAAGATAAACGAAAGTAAACGCAAACGAATAATTTTTAATTACCAATAAACGTAATATGCGTTTTCGCGTCAATCTTGGACCCTGTCGCACGTGGTCGTACGCGTTGCGTTTGTGTACACATTCAGAAGCGTCTTCAAGGGCGGGAATTTTAAGGGTTCAAACCCTTCGTGGATTCGTAAGAAAATTTATATTTATATAGTTCAACACCCTCACTCAACCGCAATCTGTAGTTTTCGTCCACGTAAAATATATTAGATAGGTAATCAAATCAAAATGTTCCTCCGTCGTTTTGTTGTTTGTTAATAATTGTTGTTATTCGTGGCCTTTGAAAACCTTTAAGACCCTGCCCGATACATTGTTTGTATATACGCGACTGTACACGTGCGACTGTATAGACTATAGAGTATATATTACATATATACTTGTATTTGAGTGTCCACAGTTGTCGTGTATATATATATATATATATATATATTGGTGTATACTGCTGTACACGAGCGTTTATATATACGAATACACATATACAGAACAATGGAACCTAACGATTTTTTCCTCGTGAAATAAAAACCAAAAGACGGTCTGACGGGTTTCTATAATATTTGATTAAAAAAAAAAAATTGAACGTGACCCGCGGTGTGCTGTCCCCCCTTCCTTGTCTTTTCAAAATTGTGGTCCGCCCGCTATCGATCCGTCCGAGGGGGGCCCTCTCCAGCCACCCGCGGACGTCTCTTCCCCCATACGAGTGAACACACACATATAGATACATACACACACACATAGACACATGTATATATATTTTATACGACCTCGTATTGACGTCTTTCGGTTTTTCTCTCCCACACACGCACACATGCGCACGAGAATATATATATACATTTTAGCTGTACTTCATACTATTATGTATATAATATATATTTTTCATTGGAGGTGATAGAGTGGGGAGGGGGTGAGAGAAGAGAGACTATGATAAAAAATGTTTATCCCCTGAACAATTTGAATAGGTACTTATAGGTATATCCCGCATACGAATAAATTAGAAATCATTTATTATTCGTTTGTTCAACTAAATTTATTTTTCACGGGAAACATATCACATTGTAGAATATTATTTAATATCCTATATTTGTACCAACTTCTATTATCGTAGGCTGTATATCAATAAAAATACGGTGTATGTAAAAATATCTTGTTACGGTGAGCTTGGGAGGTGTTGAGGGCATAAGCATCTCTATTCAAATTTGCTACTAAATACCGTTGTTTCTCAAAGATCTCCGTATATAATCGTATGGGCGAGCGAACGCTGCTCGTCATTTTCCATCCCTGTCGACCGGAGGTGGATATAACCCTTTAATCATTTGGAGCTAAATTAATGTTCTGACACCAACCAGCCAGTACTCGCCCACCCGTCTTGCAAATAATATACGTTTTACTAAGGGACTTGTGCAGAATAATCGGTCCACTATTGGTGAACACGACTGCAGCCACAGACGTTTAACTTCGGAGTTGATTTAGTAGGAACACGCATTGTTCTACGTGTAAAATAGTATCACGTATGCTTCGCGAAAAACATTATTCGCCCACCCAGTCGTTTTTCGGCTCGAGGCGGCCGCTAAAGGCAGGGTTCGCCATTGCAAGGGGAAGTGATCTGCAGCAGAGGGACCACGCGTACGGTGCATGTTCATTATATATACGGGGACAGAGAAATGTATAAAACAGGAAACCGACAGACTGGAGCGGAGAGCAGCGATAATATGGCACGGAGAAAAGATCGAGGCGAAAGAGAAGTGTCGCAGGACGCGGGGAGACGTAGCCGTGGAACGCTACATGGTATACATATTATATTTATAGAAGCGCGCAATTTCGAACCGTACGCGATAAATAATTATTGCACTCGCGCGGATTATTATTATGATGTGCGCGCGTACGACTCGTAACGAACCGGAAAAGTCGTAATCGGCCGGGCAAATTAGAATATTATGCGTGTTAGGTTATTATGTGCGAGAAATCCGGTAGACTGGAAATTGATCGTCTGCGGCGGCGGCGGCGGGTCTAGAGGTGCAAAAGTGCAGCGGCGGCGCGCGGGACGCATTCGAATAACTGCACACGCATGTATTATTGCACTGCGTGTACTGTAACTCACAATGCATACATACAGGTACGCGTACGTGTGCGCTTACACGTATAATATGTGCTCGCGTGTGTGTTTATTATATGGCTTAAATATTAATAATTACAGGGCCGAACGGACGTCAGGGGGTTTCGCCGCCGCAGGACTGCAGGACCCGGGGGTTAGGGGTTTCTATAAGTGCAATGCTCGCGCCAGAGGTTAATGTTATTTCCTAATAATAACGATGATAATAAATGCGTACCCGATATCCTGCGACACCACGTAGCGTATCATCGTTATCGTTCGTTCTCGTTTTTCGAAAACTTTTCGTCATCGATACGACACCTGGAGTCCTAGCCGCAGCGTCGCACTGCAACACGCAAACGATCCGGCCGTGAATCCTCGTCGCGAAGTTTCTCACCTTTGACCCGGCTCCTGCACCTCTTCTAAATTATACACACGTACGTAATCCAGCGCTCGGCTGCCAGTCCGCTCGTGGTCGTGTGCATCGTACAGATGGTCTGAAATATGAATAATTGAATAAATTAAATTTAATTTAAAGAATAAAAGAAAAAAAAACAAATCTACTAATTAATGACGTATTATCATCAGCAGCAAGCACGGGCGAGCGAAACAAATTTGACGAGCGGTGGATCGGTGGTACACGCGAATATTTTCATTCTGTTAACTATACTATATGTATACATACATATTAGGTACCCACTTAATAATTTATTCACAAACAAAATTAATTGATAACTCGATGGCCGTAACAAAAAAAAAAAACCACCTGGCCAACGGCTGTACATAAAATATTATAATTATTTAATATAATTATTATATACCTTTATTATACTGCCGTAGTTATTCAAATTGCCAACTTGTTCTTTTGAGCTACGTTATTTGTGCATCGATATATAGCTGAGTTTAACTATAGTGACCGTCTTACGCGTTGGCGTGTGTAAAGATTATTATTACTTTCCCGTGTTTATGTGTTCTAGAATTGAACGTTTACCGCAAGGTGTTGCGATTCAGTATTTGTGATATCATTCAGTATTTACTCCGTCTTTACATGCCTAAAGATCGAATCAAGATTTATACATAATTAAAATTGTACAATAACCGCGATGGATGTCCGTGTTATATTTCGTAATCGATTGACCGAGTGCACAAGGCGTCAATGACGGGTACAGAAAGTACGTATGGATACAGGCACACGGAGTGGCGTATTTATCATAACTTCAAAAATGAGTCGACTTAGATATGCATTGATAATATTATAAACTTTATGTTTACACCAATAAAAATAATATTTATACACAAACTGCACTACGATTAGGCGTTTAGGTGTTGTTAAATTGTGTTTAATAAGAATTTGAAGAAAATGAAATTTTGACGAAAGCGAGTACTTCAACGAATTCGATACTAACTATCGGGTTGTTAATTGTTGTTTTATAAATATTGACCATAGTGACTATGAATATTTACTTATAACTTATAATTTTATACACATTTCATTATTTTTGA
Organism: Periphyllus acericola; assembly: GCA_949715065.1. Taxonomy (NCBI): domain Eukaryota; kingdom Metazoa; phylum Arthropoda; class Insecta; order Hemiptera; family Aphididae; genus Periphyllus; species Periphyllus acericola. The sequence goes on along the minus strand of OX454270.1, from coordinate 20,678,578 downwards.
AAATGTTTAATGGAATGTGTGCGATGATAATTTTTGTTAATTGTTTTGATAATTTTTATTCGTATTAATATAAGCTTATAATATTTTACGATGTTTTGTACTGCTTAAATGATTTATTACTTCCTCAGGTGTTACACTGACTTCATAGTGGATATTGAGAGCAGCTAACCCATTGAGTCTTCTTTCTGATGTGGTATTTCTCAAGTAACTTTTGATTTATATTTTAAGTGAGGAAAATGATCTTTCCGCCTCACATGAAGTAATTGGAAGTGTGAAGAGTATTTACAATAGCTTATATATATTTTGGAAGAAATCGGGATTGCATTCATTAAGTATTTGAATTACACTATTGTATTGGATATTACTGTCAGTCAAATAACGATTCCATAAAATGGTTTCTGATTTAACTCGATAAAAATCATCAACATCGTTAGCATAAAACTCAACAAGTTCTCTAAGTTTTTCTTCATCAAACGCTGAACTTTTAAGTAACATTTGAAATCCACATATTATATTTTGATGATTAACAAAACGATAATTTATTTGTTGTACAAACAAATCAAGAAATGGTAGAAACAAAGTAATTCTAAAATATTTTTCGGGATCTATTGTTGGAATATTAGCTCGGTTCATTTTTGTCAAGCACTTTTATTATTTTAGAAAGATACGACACGGATCAAGGGGGAGTCCGGACCCGGGGACCCACCCCCTGGTTGCACCACTGGACTGTGAGCTATTTTTCTCGTGACGACACCAACGCGGAGTAGTAAACGGTTATGTAGATTTACAGAAAAATTGCAAAGTGAATTCACGTTTTTGAAAAAAGTTTGTAACGATAACGATTATGATGTGTACTGCACAATTTGTTCGAGTTCATTTTCCGTCATTCCTGAATCAATCATTCAAGAAACAAACTTGATATAAAAACGGTAGAATCTTCTCTTAATATAAAAACGTGCTTCAATAATACATTTTGTGAAGAATTCTACGACCGAATTTTGGGAAACAAGTCTTTATTAAAACAAGTTCATGGATCAGCCAAATACGAGTATGTAGCAAAATCAACAGAATAAACCAGTAGTTCTCAACCGGGGTGACATGTCACCTTAGGGTGACATGGACCTAGCTTAGGGGTGACGTAGAATTTTAACAAGAAAAGAAAAAAATTTAAAAAAATTAATTTTTTCGAAAACAATCATATTATTTCTTATAGTAAATATATAAACACCTATACCACTATATACCAACTTTGTAAAAAACACCAGGGTCAAATTTCACATAAAATTTATATAAATCATTATTTTTTTTTAACTTTTATTTTTTTCATTTGCTAATTTAAAGTTTATCTGTTTAAATTTAAAATGTCAACGTGTTGAACATGCTTTTTTAGTGTACTGTATTTTTTTTTTTAATAAAAGAATAATTTTAAAATATACAGCTATGATTTTATTATTTTGATGTTAGGGTGACGCAGTGTTTGATTCTAGTGGCTAAAGGTGACATGAATCAAAAAAGGTTGAGAACTACTGGAATAAACCCTGGTCTCCAAAAGTTCCGAAGACTAAGAATATGAATTATTATTATATTGCTTGTATTCATAATTCATTAAAAAAATATATACATATAATGATCAAAAAAAGTAAATATTATTTTATATATAGATTTTTTTTCTTTCATATGGCGATATATATATAATATTTATCCATTCAAAATGTCCCGGTTCGGAAAAATATAATCTGGTAACCCTATGCAAGACTGAATTAAAATATTTACGATAAGTTATTTGACCGTATACGTATATAATATATATATATATAGATCATACACGCAACCATGTTTCGATATCTTATTAACATCGAGCGATTATTAAAAATGGGAAATATTTTAAAGGACGATCATCGATTAAAGTATAACGGGTATAAATGATGATACAATTAGGTACGTCGATTTTTTACAATTGTGTACACATTATTTTTACCCAATAATTTTTAACCACTCGTGAAAACTTGATGCGCCGAAGTCGATGGTTGTAATTACTTTGGACAGTAGCCGGTGGAGCCGATTGATATATTCTTTCGAAGCAGGAAGTTTTGGCGAAATCGATAATTCCCCCTACTCGAAATGCTATATGTGTGCTTAGATTGTGAGTGGGTGCCTTGTTACGGAAATAACATAAAAAATAACCGGTCATTAGAAATTAGAATATTCGTATACGTGTGGGTTGTTCCACAAGCACGTAATGTGAATTCGTACACAATACAACGGGCAACAGGATCCGCGCGCCGCCGTACGGCCAAGGACGGACAATTAATACCTGTATTGGAGTATTATTGTTCTTTTTTTTCCCCGCCCGTCCACGGCCATTGTGCCCGTTCGACGGTTTCGAATAATCGGAATTTTCCCGAACGCGCGCGCGTCACCATTGTAATGTACACATATTATTATTATATATTAGCACACGGCCGATCGGCGATCCGTACGAATAATTTTGTTTTGGACGTGTCGGCTGCGAGCGCGTTTGTAAAAATTCGGTCCCGCCGAGCATAAACACTAGAGCTTAACATATCATTACACATATTATTAGGTATGTGTGTACGCAACTTGAATGCACATCGATTCATACAGAGTGGATACGACCGCAAAATTAATTCGTTTCGATTCAAATGGAAAAGTTAAAAATATTAGTTGATCTTATAATATTTTCAAAAAACTTGAGACGATAGCCGTTTATGGAATTAATTTTTTCGTAGTCGGTAGTTTAATGATTTTAAATGATCTCGTCTCGTTTTCTGTTGAGTTTTGTTCGATCAAAGGTAATGCACACAATTTTTCTGAAAACAATTATCACCAGGCTAGTGAAAATAAAATGTTAAAACGTCAACGTTTTCAGAAAAATAAACTCTATAAAACACATCTATAATTGGTCTCTGCGAGTCTTCTAAAAAAAAAAAAAAATTTCACCATCATCATCATCTCGGGAGATATCGCAATGGGTGAATCCTCGGTGGGACATCCTGTACACGTATATAGGTGCAGTCAAATAGTTTCGTTGAGTACCGACAATTTGGCTGCAGCATAATGTACACTCGCCTCGTTTTGGGCGCTTCACTGTAGCGTGGATCACATAGCTCGTGTGTTGGTATTTGTGCACACACATTGGTGCATAAGAAATCACAAATGAAACCAAAAACGGCTGCTTAGTGATAATACGTAAAATTATATTTACTGTACTTAATTTGCAGCGATAACTGCTACGCACACCACGGCTACACATCAAATTCTGGCCCTTAGTATTAAATGTTTGCCCGGGCCCTTTATAAAACTTCCAATAGTACAATTGACCGGGTACAAGTTTTTAAAAATCAAGATTCATAAGCATTTCGATAATAATAACGTCTTTTTATTTTTTAATACAATATTATCTAAAAGAAAAAAAAACAAATATATTTTAATTTATATTAAATACATATAATTTTTTTATTAAAATTTCAAAAACTACAAACAAATTTAAACGGACCCACGGGTCCCTAAAATAGCCGAGCTCCTGTACTCTTGGTCTAACATTCTCGCCCCCCCCCTCTAATTGTGGCGGCCCTGCGGTGCACCTCACGCGGGTTGATTAATTACACGTGATGTATTATTATATGTTAATTGTGTACATAATTTAGTCACGTCGCGCCATGTACCCGATATTCAATATGTATTGGTTAGGTACTACATTTGCTACGTCGTCGGCCGATCGAAAACAAAACAAAAAAAAAACGCAAACGAACTTTCGCATTGTACATATTATAATATCATGCGGGCATGTGCGCACTGAAATACTCGATTAATTGTACATTAATTCAGTCACCACACGTAGACAGTAATTTATAATTACCACAACGTGCCGTGTGACGGTATGTTAATATCGTGTTTGTTGTAGAACGGATATTTTATTTCACGCTGTTGACGAGAACACTTTGCAATAACCCAAAAGGAAAATAAAAGAAAAGTGAAAGCGTGGAGAAGGGAGTGATAGGCGGTTTGGGGAGGTTGGGAGAGTTATGGGTGTTTATTACCTTTCTCCTTGTTGTTCAAGGGAGGGTACTCGGAGTCACAAAGGTTCGAGAGTATTCTATCCCTTATTTTGTACAGTTCTACTGAGGGTTCTTTTAGTTGGTATGGTAATTATTTAGGATTTTTTTAAAGATTGTTTAGTATTTGAATTAATCAAATTTATAGTCTTAAAGGTGTTAGGTTGTTTGACAATTTTAGTGACATTGTTATTATTTTCAATGTGTGGCAAATTGTTAATGTAAATGGGTTCATTAAACGGGTCTATTTGCTCTTTATTTATAATTTTATGATTGTGGGACATAGTTGTTTGTATTTTATTTATGCTGATGTTTGTGATTTCGGTATCGGTTTTTAGTTTTTGACGTTTAAAGGTTGTTCTCAGAGTAGTGATTGTCGGCAATTCTTCTATGTGTATTATATTCTTTGGGATTTTATTTGATTTTTTTGTTGTTAGTTTGCCAGGGATCCAATGTGTGTTTTTGTTAATATTATATAATACTGTAGAAGGTCTATTACCATTTCCATACATTATCCCTTTGCCGTTTTTATCATTGTATATGTAAGTGTCGCGACCGTAATAATTGGCTATTGAAGCCAGTTCTTCATCTGACCACCAATAGGCAATAGTCCGGTAAGTTGTTTAGGTCTGACAAGTCTAATATTTCACGTATTGACGTGACTTTATTTATTTTATGGTCATTTAAAGCGTTACAGATTCCATGAACAATCCAAAATTTCCGTCACTGGGTACAATTTCTCCCGGTTTGTACATAGAGAATATGTTGTATGCATGATTTTTATTTATAGTTTGTTTATTGTTTATTTTATTTTCCTTATTTTTGTTTTCAAAAAATGCATGTATTTTATTTATTGTTTCATTATGTTCCTTAGATTTCCAACTATGTGTTTGATTCTCATAATTTTGGTGATATACGTGTATTTTAATATTAGTGTTTTGAAATTCCGAATAAATTAATTGTTTGAATATGGACCAATTAAGTTTGTCCAGGCCAGATGCAATTGTAAGCATCGTGAACATTGTTATGCTTTGACCAATAGTTCACTTTGCGCGACGTTTTATCGTTGATAAGTTTAGTTCAGATTGAAAAGATTTGCGAGACAAAATAATATTTTCTTCGTAATTCTGTATTAAGCTTCTATATTCGGGTTAAAGCAAATGATTCAAGTAAAATCGACAAAAAGATATATTACATCCTGGCTTGTATACAATATATATTATAACGATAGAGTATCGATTTTTAGAGTAGTTATAATGTCCGCTGAGAATCAGTATTAAAATAAAACATATTTTAGGATTTTATGTGTTCTTATAACATCAGCACGACGAACAACATTGATCGAACACGCCGTAGAGTTGTTGAAACGACTACCATTGACGTATATAGATTTATCGATGAAAATTATAAGTCTTACGTACACTCTGTTTGAGACAATTACATAACGAGTCGAAATTAATTTGTTTACTTACTATACGAACTGCATTTATACTTGCAAAATCGTAAAACGTCTTTGACGTGATGGTCTAACAAGTGTGTATAGAAATAACACATCTCGTCGTCCGTCCGACAATGCGCGTTATTATAAACGTGTCGACTATATGGCCGTAGCAGTTTATTGAAATAGTCAATATATCACGCAGAAAAAACCCAAAGAGTAATATAGCCGTGCAAATACCCGCGCTTTGCATTGAATGGAGTGCACGCGCCGTTTCAATCTTTTTTTTTTTTATTGATTTAAGCCCGAGGCTTCTATGGCCATTGGCATACAAAGAATTTATTGGTTCACATTTTCTTAAGCTACATTATTTACAAATACAATTTAAAGATTATAAACTATTAATAAGATTAGTCTTAGTTATAAAGGTGATCATGAGGTTTATGTTGTTTGGCGTTTCGGTCTTGTACGAATGGTAAAAAGTAAAAAAAAAAAACGACATCGCGTGTAAACATATATACTATCCGAATCGTTCGGGTGCACAACATATTCTAAAACCCGGTTCGATTCCGACGAACGAGCGTCACACCGATACGATGCTCGAGGTGCCTATTTTTATTTTTTTTTCGCTTTTAAAACGCGACCATGTAGTTAATTCTCTACACGTTTTTTACGATACAACCGAACGACCGTCCGTCCGTCGTCGTACGTACACAATACACGAGTACGTACAATATAATAAGTGTATAATTTTGTGTTATGCATACGCACACACACACACACACACGAACAGATGTAATGTATTAATAATGGTTACACACTTATCAGGCGTACACACGCACGCACGCGCACGCGCACTACTGCATGGTCTCATAAACATCGAATGGATTTGCGCGTTCGCACACGGCGTATAATAACGTGATGTACGAATGTATCCGAGGGAAAATGTAAAAAAAAAAAAAAAACATTAGAAAGAAATAGAACACACTTCATTCGGCGTGTAATTGGGTTTAATTACTTCGAGTGCTTAATCTTTAGATTTCGATCTTTCCGCACAAATCACCCTGGCATCCGTTCACATACTCGCGGCGGGCGCGCGCTCGCACATAATATCGTTACTATTATTATTATTATTATTACACGCGCACACACACACACACACACACACACATTATACACGGGTATCCGCTGCACATACGGATATGTACGTATATGAGTACGTGTATGTACATGTATAACCTACATCGGGCACAATGGCCAATTGCTCTCCGCGTGTAATACGTACACGAATATACGATACGCATTGCTTTCTACGCGTACGGACGAAGAAACGTCGCTGAGCGAACAACGCACGCGTGGGGCTCGATGATTCGGACCATGTGTTTTTACGAGTTCGCGTTTGTACACGTATTATAAAAAATATATATTATTGTTATTGTACGCGGCGCGACGAAAATTCGTATTTCTTCTGAAGTTTAACTCCTTATCGCACACGCAACGGCGAATACATTGAATATCGGATACGCACCTCTGTAAAACCGGCGAGACGAAATAAACGCGAGTCCTGGCGCGTTTAATGTATAAATTATTCATCATTATTATGTTAAACGCGTCAGAGTTGTTGTCCTCGTGCGGTAATATTGCTGTACCGATTGCCGATGTGGTGGCAACGTTTTTGAAACGCCTCATCGGTTTCGAAAAATTCGAATCGCATAAATATATTAATCCCATTGTAATCGATACATTTTTCGAAAGTATAACATTTCTATCCATTTCTATCCCAGCGTTATTATGGCTGGAATCTATATCAGTTGATAACTTTCGTTTTTCAGATAGTATATACAAATATTATATAAATATAGTTTTATCATTTTCAAGAAATTACTTTTTATGAAGTATCATAGTACATAACCTAAAATATAAGACATACAATTATTTCAATACTTAAATTACCGTTCAAATAATTATCTGATTAGACTGTATGATAGAGAGGAGTAATTTGCAATTCTTATCCGCTTATTATTTAATTGTAAGTTTCATTATCTACAATTTCACTGTGAAATTTGAATATTTTTAGTTGAATATTTTTAGCCACAATAGAAATCTATGCGATTATATGCGTATTATATAAGTTTAAAAGTAGCCATTGAAGATAAGTTGATATAATAAGTAGATATTGAAAATCGAAGATAAATACCATTTTTTTCATAGGACGGAGATATAAATGGAATAATATTAATCGTGAAAAAAATATTGAATATAATAGAATATGATAAAAACGTTGAAAAGACAGCCGACATATTTGCTAAATTTTAAATTATCAAATCTGATACAGGTATGTAGTATATCAAAGAAAAAAAATTATTTATATTACATTTATCGAGGTTAGCCTAATAGGTATAATGATATTATGGATAATTTATTTAGTTCTATTTTACGCAGGTAATTCGATAGCAATTTTCGAAATAATGATATATTTTTACTGTTATTATTCCACGAGCACGTGTAACCCAGTACACGATGTAGCTATATTAATAAAATACCTAATATCAATCGACTGCAGGTAGGTCTCAGACAAATTGATCGATTTTAAAATCATAACAGTCTGTACGTTTTTGTTGCGATCGCAGATCATTGCGTTTACAACGTTATTAACATAAATACGGTATAATTACGTAATTTTCGTGATCATTCTCCTGGCGGTAAACTATTATTTTATTAATGAATTTCAACTCGCAATTTAAATTTAGAGCAATACAATAATTTCATGTCATTACGAAGTAATAACAACCTGCGGCAACACTCGTGTTCCAACGGTCGTTTTCGATCACTATAATACAATTACCTACTCCTACTTCCTAGACGAATATTATATTATCAGCGTATAGGGTTCAATAAACACAGTTAATATCCAGCTTATATACATTAAGAGTTTACAGATTATATACTAGAAACACGAGGGCCGCCTATATGCCAAATACACAGGGTGTCCCATCGGGACTTACACAGAGCGATATCTTCCGTGTTAATAGAGATAATCTAAATCTTACACTTAAACCTTTAACTTTAACTTTAACTGCCTTAAACCGCGTAAGAACTGGACAGGACAAGTACAATTATTTGATGCACAAATGGGGTATGGTGGACTCTCCGCTCTGTAACTGTGGCCAGATCCAAACTATTAGGCACATTGTTGAGGAATGCCCGGAAACAAAGTTCAGTGGAGGAACATCAGGTCTACACAATGGCGACAAGGAAGCTCTAGATTGGCTGTGTAATCTTGCATTACGCTTATAGCATGTAATAGTTGTTACTTTGTAGTTAGCTTATTTAATTTATCTAGTTTATTTTAGTTATTCATTTATATTTATCTGTTATCACTTTTATTTTATTTTATTTTATTCCGTTATTACTTTTTGTTGTACACCAATGCCATATGCATAAAAATCTAAATCTTTTTTTTTTTATAAGCATCACTGGGCAAAAGCAATTCGTGACAACTGACAATAGCTTGGTAAATATAAGTGAATTATTAAAAAAGTTAAAAAATTAACGTTTTATTTTATAGTTTTTGTGAAATTCGAAGATAGCCGCATTTTATAGGACTTATTTTTCTGAAAATGTCGACGGTTAAACTTTCAGTTTTCATCGTATTCATCGATATTTTTTTAAGTTTACAAAGAAATTATGTAAATTATTATCACCTCGTCATTTTTCTAATAAGTTTTGCTCATAATATTATTATTATTTAAAATTGTGTAAATATAGTACCTACAATATTTCTGAGCTAAAAAAATTATTTAAAATGAAGAAGTTAATAAAAATTTAAAGTTGAACAGTTAAAATTTAAAAAAAAACATAAAATGGCTATATTCAAAATTTATAAAAATTATGAAATAAAAAGTAAAGTTTACTAACTTCTTTAATAATTCACCTATATTTACCAAACTGTTTTCGACAAAATTGCTTTTGTACAAGGATGCTTATAAAAAGAAACAGAATTTGATAATCTCTATTAACACCCTGTATATATTTTGTGTATTGCTAATTAAAAAAAAAACCAAATTAACATGAATAAATTATAAAAAAATTTATTAAATGTTTAATCAAATACATTTATTGTGATGACTAATGATCACATATTAGACCGAATGTAATTTCTGAGACTACAAAATGTAACGACAAATGAATCACTTTTTTTTATAGCTCTACGCAGCTAATAGGTAATAATTATTTTTCTTAAAACATGTGCTAAATAATTGAATATCACATGGATTTCATTAAAAAAAAAAATCATTTGATGTCTGCTATCAAGCAAGGCAAATCTATATTTTTATTTCGGGAGGAGGTGGGCTGGTGATGAAAATAGTAAACATATAAATACCTACCACAGGGCACAAGACCGGCTTTAACTCAAATCGTGTAGTAGGACACATTTTGCGTAGTCGGGGATAAGATATATGTGCGCGCGTACATATATACCTACTTAAATATTAATAAATTTAACTTTCCTACAGTAGTGTCGGAATAATTGATATTTTGTCTTCCAGATGATACAATATAATAATATATTACAGTTCATACGACCTTATATTGTACTCTCGCATTTACGTACACATTATTCTAGGCATTACGGCGAAAATAAAATCGTTTGAATGTAGAAAAACAATTATTATTGCCATTTACGACGGTGGTTATAGACGAACGTTAATTCTGAACGCGAACGGATGCATCTAATTACAAATAATAAAATATATAGATTTATTGTTAATGCACAGTTGCGTATTCACCATAGTTTTATAATTTTTCCCAAAAGTTTCATCGGCAAGGATCTATGCTGTGATCGATGCATGCGTTACACGTTATAATAAAATAAGCATTATTATTAATTGTTTTTCACAAATTTAAATTATAATTCATTTTTACGAACGTGTCAATTCAATTTCAAGTAAACTATGATAAAATTGTTTTTTTCGACGTACTCGATATTCCAGAACATCGGTTAGTATACGGTATATTTTACAGTTTTTATCCGTGTGTTTATGAATAATACACTTTCAGTAATTGCGGCTTAGATCCGGGTTCGCAAGAGTGAAAACCGACGGCTGCAATATCGAAATGAAAAAAAAAAAAACCTTTTCTAATCATGACTATAAAATTGGTTTCTTCGGAGATACGTTTTTACGTAAATATTATTATTGGTCTTGTAATTAGATTAATCCGCACACGCGTGTGGCAATCACCTGGTACTATTAGACCTATTACACCGCATGCGAGTGGCACGAAAAATCACGGCAATCGAAGATCGAGGCTGCTGCTGCGGCCGCCGTGGGAGTTCCGCGGTGATAGCGCTGCAATTATTTTTCTTCTCACGAAAAATCTCGTCGGAAAGACGACCGACGAAAGATATCGCCGCTAAAAAAAAAACAAATAAAAAACGAACGGTTCGTCCGGCGCAGAGGCAAACACCCCGAATTTTGACGACTTGAAAGAATCTTCTTTTGTTAATTTTTTTTTTTATTTCATATAAATAACGTAATTTTTTTTCCTCGTCTCTTTGTACGCGCGCGCGCGCGTTCGTGTGTGCGTGTAGGCACAATCGAATCGTCAGACTATCGGCGGGATAATTACGGCGGACAAAACGAATTGAAACACTAGTGAGTAGTAGCATTCCGATCGACAACCGTGAGAAACCGAGACATTCAGTGACAGTCTCGTGTGTTATTGAAAAATACCAATACCGATACCGAACCCATTAAAATGTTCATTTTTTCCCCGTACTATTATTATTATTATTCTTTATTAGTTCTGACCGATGCGTTTTTTCTTCACGTTTTATTTTCATCTTATACGTCATAAGGTATTTGTATACATTTCAGTTGTTCTTTGAAAATTTCGAGCAATAATGCTGTTTCTGTTATCCGCGCGAAAACCGACGAGAAAAAGACCCTTTAAAAATCGACCGAGTTTGAAATTGAATTGAATTGCATTATTACTGTTGCTGTATATATTGTCTGACCGTGAATTTTATCATGGACGCGACAAAACATTCGTCTATTCGACGATAAAAATATTGAAAGAAAAACTTCTTCCGCCGTTATTATGCGACTTTATTGTTTAACATTGGTGTACCGTATATAGTTATTGTTAAACCTTCATTGTGCGCGGGAGAATCTCAAACGTTTCCAAACGGAACAAAATTACTCGGAAATCGCAAAGGTTATAAGATTTTAAACGGCGTTTGTAATTCTTAAAGTTAACGACCAAAGCAAAGTACCAGTTACAGATTCGATTTGCTGAAATTGTACTTTGCATGTGCGGGCACTAATTTTCTTTGCAATATTTACTGCTAAAACTTACTATACGGGCACTTGAACAACTGAAGCAATTTGTGTTTCAAAAGTAAAACTATTCAACGCACTGTGTATCCATGTATGCACTATGTATAGGTACTGCTGTGTTCGAGTGATAAGATTTTTATTGCTCGAACGTGTGTACACATTATAATATTTCGTTGTAATAAATTAATAATAACACCATGCCCCACGATCAGTAATTATTCTATCACATTCTAATCCTATAGACGAAAAGAGGTGTTTAGGGCGTGTACAATCGAGAGGTTATAATGTACACTTCCCCAGGGAAAACTTTGGAAACTTAAAAGACGTTACTTCAACGATTTGTAAAAAAAAAAAAACGCATTTTTATCTTTGTCAATGAACGTATAAAACAACACGGGTGCCTACTACTGTATGTGCATCGATTTGATGATATCATTAGACATTTATTCAACACCGAATGACGAAGGAGTGTGTAGTGTTTCGAGTAACTCCCGCGGTATAGGAGACAATGATGCAAAGTTTTCGAGGAGATACCAAACGAGGCAGCTAGTGCGGCTCATTATGGCGCGAATTCAGTGAAAACGGGCTGTAATATTTGCGTTTTACGCTCGCGAGAGAAAAATGTTTAACAGTCCTCGAGCACTTGTTTGTACTTCGACTAATTGAACGAAACTTGGGAAGATGAATATACGCCGCGCGGGACGAGAAAGTTCTTTTGCGTGATAATATATGCTTTCTTGCGCGTCTTAGTGTACGCGTGCAACTTATGGAATCGTCGGAGACATCTGTATATCAGCTGGAAAAAATCGTAATTATCTAATATATTTTGTATGTATGCACAAGTAATGTAACGGCGTTCGCACCGGGCTAAGAGTATAACTCGCGTTTGTCAGGAGGGACGGAGGGAGGGACGGAGGAAAGAAAAGAAGAAAACAATAACAATAATAGAATCTATTTTCCCCATCCCTTATGGTATTTCCGCTAAAACGAAACGCTTCGGGCTGACACTTATTTTAATAATAATAAAAAAACACCGGTGGCGCCTGGAATATATAAAATTTCGTTGCCCGGAAAATTGTATACTCTCCCGGGTCGCAGGGACGTGGGCGGTGGGCACGGCGACGGCGGGGTGTTAGCATTATAGGATACGAAAACGAATGTCTCTCGTTATCCGAAACCACTTAGGTTATAATTTATATATAATGCCCTGTCGCTGTTATTGTTGTAGTCGTTGTTGTTGTTGCTGCTGCTGCCGTTGTCGTCGTTGTCGCCGTCGAAGACGAGCAACGCACCGTAATAGTATGCGCGGGAGGATAGAGGGCGAAAAAAAAATAACATTTACGACTGTAAAGAAATACGATAATTGGTTAAAAGGGACCCGAAGTATTATAATAAGTTTTTTCCATCCCTCCACCGCCGCCGCCGCCGCCGTAGGATTGCCTGTGTATGCCGAATTTCGTCTGCTTGGGGTATATTCGTCCGTTTACCCTCGAAATGGGATTGGATGCAAAATTAAGGGCAAATTGAAAAATACATAAGACAAACTACTTGTACATCGCAGAACACGCGAGTCGATCCTCCTGCAATGCTTCCCACCGCACCGAGCAGCAGCAGAAGACGTTTCCCTTCGTCCCACGAACGTGCGCACCGAAAACTTTTCAGTTCTATAATATTCGGTTGTCATCGGGCAAAACATTTAGTAAAACTCCTTTATAATAAAACTGTATTGTTGGGAAACAATCTCCGCGGCGGCGGTGTGCTTCGCGAGAAATGAAATATAAAATTCCGCGCGGAAACCGTTGTACACGCGTTTAATATCTTTTAACATTTACATTCAGAATACTATTCGAGCCGAACGACTCTATTGGAACGGAAAAAAAAAACATTTCGAATTTATGTGTTTAATATTTATCTCGTACATCCCCCGTACACTAGCATACATAAATTATGTCGTTAATTTACGCGTATAATATGTGATGTGTCGTTTTAATTCGTTCGCATTAATGAATAAAGTATATTTCGTTATGAACTTAAAACACTAGTCACGAACGCATTATTAAATGCACTACGTCTTATTAACGACAAGTTCGTACGGACTGCATACAATAACGGTTTGCAGCGTTAACCCTTACGCGATGGTGAAATACTGCCGCGGTTTAACGTCAATTATTGTCCTCGATTATATTGACCTGAACCCCGTGCTGCAATTATATTCCCGTCGCCGGGTCTGAACGACCGAATGCGCCATCCATACTATAAGTCTTACAAAAGGATACGAATAAAATGTAAAGTGCATAATATTTTATTATGCCGATGTTTTTATTGAAAAAGAAATAATCGTAAAAAATGCGTTTTGTTCAAACATGTATTACGCATCATACATTGTGTGTATACACTATACTTACAAGTAACGAAACGCGGATAAAATTTTAAATTCATTATAAATTATTTACTCGTGCTAGTATATAAATATAATATGTTGTACGATATAATATAATGTATACCAGAGATTTCTGTTTAGCTATATTATACCAAAGCCATGTAAATGAATCAACGCAAATCATTTACCGTTTATCGTAAATTTAACTTAGCAGGCCACATAGAGGTTCTATAATGAACTCTTTTACACGAGTCAAGATGAATAATTGTTCTGTTACTGTATGATTGAATTGGTCTATAAGAGTATTTTGAAGAGTGTTTTGCACTGCACATTTTCTGTCTCTCTCTCGAAAAAAAACCGTCACTCCGTCCAACGCAAATATTTGTAAACAGCGTATATACTATAATATAATTTTTTACTTTACGCCGAAGCGGAGCAGAGCTCCGACGAAATGACGAGAAACGGTTAATTCATCAATGTGAACGCGTCATCGAAATTCGAAGTTATTTCGCGAACATCAGTATACGCACGCGAGAGAGCAAATCAAAGAAACAGCGATTCCGGGCCGACGGGAGAAAAAAAAAAAGATAAAAAATAAAAACATCATAATTTGCTTACAATAAAGTTTCTTAAACAAATGATCGATATTATGTATATTAAATTTGCCGAGCAAGCAGGCTGCCGCAGCTATATGCATGCACGAGGTGTGGGGTATCACCGCGGTTCTGCAGGGTTCCACGACCCGCGTCTGGTATTACTGTACGCGCCCCGAGAAGAGTTCGGAATTCCTAAATCACCGTTGGTGATCGTCTTAATAATTGCAGCATGTTCGTAATGTGGACTTGTCGGCGATCACTCGCCCGTAATGTATACACCGTACCTGTTGCGACACTCGCGGCCGTTTAATTTTTCACGAAAACATGAAATATACACGGTGCAGTGTCAAAGCAAATAATCCGTTGATTACACCCCGAGAAACCGCCTATACGAAGTCTCTCGCGCGCGCACGATAGCGTATAGTTCCCACTGCGTTTGTTTGTATAATTATTATCATCGGGTTTGCCCCGTAAGACGGCGGGTCCGTGCCGGGCGAGGGACAGAGTTGCGGAGGCGTCGGCGGCGGTGGCTTTACACAGAAATCGAAAATTATCCCGAAGGGGGAAGACACTCCTTAAAACAGTTTCGGAATTTCCCGAAGCCGTTTTTAAGCGCATTAATTAAATTTGTACAGAGTAAACCGATAATTTATGAAAATAAAACCATCTGGAAGCGGTGGTGCTCGAACACTGTCTCTCTCTCACACACACGCACTATCTCTGTCTCTCCTTCATTCTCCTGCGTCGTACCCGCTCGCACTCGCCGTATCGCGGCACACACTTGCCGATGGGGCGGAGAAGGCGGTAAACAGAAGATAAGAGGGCGGAGAGGGTGCAAAGCCAATATTTTCAAAAGGCGTCTGCGGAGGCGCTAAAAGCGACGGGAAGAGTGCGGTTTTTTTTATACTCCACGTATATACATATTGAAAGGGTTGAGAGAGAATATGGATAGTATTAAAACGCGAACCGATTTATTCCCCTCGCGCTGAAACGGCCGCTAAGAAGTTCTTCTTAATAACACCCGTTCTTAATAACGACTTTTGGCTCTTTGAAAGGGGAAAAATTGATATATAATAAAAAATAAAACAACAAAGTTAAATAATAATTCAAACGCGTTGAGCAGACGGTAACGATAAAACTCGTTTTTAAAAGCGTGTCTCTCATTGTTATCATTGCCGTCTCTCCCCGTCCGCCCCTTGAACGCTAACATTTGTAGCTTCTTGCGTAACGCACACGATGCGCGCACGCACACACGCGCGGGCGCGTACAAAAGACACCTACACTGTACACACGTACACAATGTGTAACGCGTTTTATTGTTATTATGAAATAGTTTTTTTCTTTTTGAACCGACCCGGCGAAGGCGGCAGGATTTATTGTGCACACGTGCCGCCCAAAAGTGCTTAGCCGGTACCTATGATGCGCGTGCGTACGTCCGAACGCACGGTACACGCGCGAGTCCGGTATACGATCGGCGAAATGTCTCCCGACCGATACGCCATCGCGCGCACGTGTGATCTTACAATGAACCCGAATTCTTACGGGCCGCGCGCGTGCACCACCCCGGGAACGTAATCACGGCGTGTTTGTATGTGGTCCGTGGTTCTGGCGAAAATTGGAAACCTCAGTGTTTAATGGGCAATAAACCGTCCGTGATCGTTACACTGCGTTATGCGCGCGCCTAGTCGCCGTACGATGACTCGGCGAAACGGCGTTGCGGTTTTCGGCGGAGACCGTAAAAAAATAAGAAACGAAACGAAAAATAATACACGTGACACGTCCTAGACATCGGAGGCCCGAAGAACGTTATAATGTGGCGTACACAACTGTTTCAGGTCTGAAACGCGAGGCACGTGCGGACCGTATAACGACAGCGGGCGACGGTTATTCGGTGGATTTGTAAATGTCGGTACTGGAGGGGAGAGGGCGAAGGGGAAAAAAAATAAAACATAAAGTAACGAACCATCTCGCGCGTGTACTCTGCGCGTGTTGCAGCAACGCGGTCCGTAAGTGCGTCGCGGGCTCGACGAAAACGCGTGGTTGACGAATTTTTTTTTTCTCCTCCGTTTCGCCGTAGGACCGGTGTATAGGCCGTATTATTTCGTGTGCACACACACACACACACACATATATTCTCTATACGTATACATCCGATTGTGTGTACGCGTAGAATATTATCTCGTGTGTACAGCGCGACACGCGCGTTTAAACGGGATAAAAATATCTCGGCGAGTAACGCGCGGCTGTCGGCGATAAATTAAAAAATAATACATACGTTATGAAATTAATGCCCCGGCAGTCGTGCCCTCTAAGAATATTAGACATATATATGTACATAATGTGTATATGCGCGCGACGCGTGTACCGGCCCGACCGAATCACGAAACACCCGTTGTCGTAAAAACTGAAATCTTGTCCGCTTTCAAAAGTGTACCTATATACTCTTCAATACGTTACCGTTTGATATAACTTAAACGTGTCGAGGAAGTATCCGTCTCTAAAATGGGCGTTCTAGCTGCAGCACGAGCCCACCGAGCAGTCAATATATATTATAGTCCTGCGGTGGCGTATGGATGTACGATTTTTGTCAGCACAGATACAAAAGATAATAGGTTACGTGCGCGCTACCAACACGTTTTGCGTATTACGTTTAATAGATTACAATATTCTTTTGTTGCCGCTAAATTAGGCCTATGTATACATAGTTTCTTTGGCTCAACTCGCAGTCGCATGATCTCGGCAAAGTAAACCGTTGTTGCCTGGTCAAGTCGACCCGTCTGGTTAACCGTCGTCAATGAATCCTTCAAGGTTCCTCGTGGATCATCGACGAAATCGTTTCTCATTGTTCCTTTATTCGTCCATATATTTGTTCTCGTCCGAGAAACCGAGTGAAAAACGAGCTCATCAGGCCAACAAGGATTCTTCTTTTTCGATATTTCCTTTTGTGACTATACTAATTTGATTTGTCCCGTATCGTGCAAACATGTTCGTATTCCGTGTTATACGGCTGGTATTCATTTTTAGCACTCAGTTTGATTTATATCAACGTGACCATTGTACGTATACGCGTTTCCGAGAGGGTTTCAAAACCGTTTATTATTATAAAAAAACAAATTACTTATAATTCTTATCATAAGGTCACACCGAAATATAGGCAAGGGGGTGAATCCTACATATACGCGTTCCCCTTTTCGATGGAACCACGGCTACTTGTAATCGGTACGTCGGGTTATTCGATTTCGATACCTAAAGCTCTACTTGCACGCGATAAATGTTCAAAATAAATGCATCGTTCTTTACCTCGTTTGACCAATATTAATCGTCGGACGTGTCGGCACGTGCAGCAGCTGTATAACGACGTGCTATATTATACGCGTTCGCGTTATCGTGTACAATACTGTATCGGCTATACGTGGTGTTCCGTTTTGAGGTTGCCGCTAATCGCGACCGCAAATAAATCCTGGAGGACAGCGCGCAGCGATTCAGATTTGTTTATATTTATTGGCTTTTATCCATAAAACCTCTTATACTGCCAAAATATTATGGTGTGACTGCGTGCGCTAGGAAATTCAATACACTCTCTAGAATATTTTAATTGCTCACCGGATTGTCGGGTATAAAATTTAATGTCACTCCCCGTCGCAGCCGCGTATATGTATTTTAAGGTTATTTAGTTCCGAGTCAAGACCGTGCGTCGCGTCGCTGCGCCGCCGCCGTTAGTGTATCAGATAAAATAATATAAAAACGTTTATATATTTATTTTTAAAACGCGATTTATGCGCGAGTTTCGTTTTAACGATTCCACCGAAAATAGAACGAACGGTAACGAATAACGCGCGTATCGGTCATAGTGTACACGTATCGTAAAATACACGCGCAATATCGTGTTGTATTTACACAGGACGCGCGTAGATAATTACCGTGTTTCCAGGTAGTCCTTATTATAACAGGTATACGTGTGCGTGTATAATTACAGTTGGATTATCGCCGATGTGTAGGAGGTGCGCATGACTCGTCCGCGGCGATGGTTATTTTTTTTCCGCGTCTTTACGATTACCCACTCCTCACGCCGCTGTTCCGTTATCTCGCAGTTTTTGCACTTTTGCATTGCCATATAAAATCTACGATGTAATTGATTTAATCAATCCGAAATCAAAACTTTTGTTTTCTTCCACGTAACATTATATACGAAGAAGAACAAAAAAAAAAAACCATGCACCGTAAACCGAAGCGGTCGGTTTTAGTAGATTGGAGCGTATCAATTATACACACACACACACCCCCACATATTTATATACACACGCACATAGGTTCGTATACGAAAATAATAATTAAAAATAAAAATATAGAACATTTCCTGTAATCTTACACGGGTTTACTTTTCCTGCGCGAGTTCTTTATTTCGTTTCGACGCGAACAATAATAATTAGTAGTTTAATATAATTTTTATCGAGATTTAATTATACACCATTGCTGGTCCGTTTCAAAACGAGAAACACTTGCCGCCGTCGCGTCGTTGACGTCATTGTTCTCCGCGCAATGTTCTGTGCAGTGCACTTAACAAGCCGTCACGGAATAATAATGTTATGTGCAGGAGGTGGTGGTGGTGGTGGTGTACGCGCAAGCAATATACTTTGTAATCGGCCAAGAGGTGTGCAGTTCGGCTAAGGGAAGGCGAATGAATCACCGGCGGACGTCGATAGGCTTGACGCGTAAACGCAAAACGTCTTCTTCTTTAAGTCGACTTTGTACATTTTGACGAAATAGTATACGCAGTGACCAAAAGATATAATGCACCGAACGCGTCGGACGTGGACGCGAATAGACTCGATACCTACTAGAATAGCGTTTTCGGGAGAGCTCACTGGCTTTGCTACCACGCTTCCAGTACACCAATTTAATTATTTCAAAAACGATTCAATACTGAAGATAATATTTTAACAAACAATTTTATCTTTATTTAGTACACTTTTTTTTTTAAAATAAATACATTTTCGGATTAATCAACGGTTAATTCATGTTAAGAATCCTGTTTGTATTGGTCCGAATTCGGTCTTTATGTTCGGTTATCGTCGATTGATTGGAAAAACAATTTTGTTCCATATACTAATTGTGCTAGGCCTATTTCTCACCCTTCTCGTGGCTGAAAACGACCTCGCACACGTCGCAGAAGCAACATTTTACTAAAAGTATGTTTATATACCCTATCTGCCCGTAGGTGATATAAATGAAAACTATTATACCGAATGGTTTTGTCATTTGATTTGTATAATTCATACATTCATAGATTCGTATAAGACGTTGTACGGAAAAATGTTGACAGTGCGAAGAACTTCATAAACCCCACCCCTCCCCCTCTCGTTGCGCCCATGGACTGTCAGCACGCGTTGACTGAGTTCACTCTGTCGAAGAAAAAAACCGAGGAAACTTTGTCGTAAAAGATAATTCCGAAACGCAACGTGGGTATTACAATATATTTTATAATATATAAGGATATCGAGTTACAATTGTTGGAAATAATTATTTCTGTGAACCCCGCGCGGCGGTGTATTATGATATACTTATCAGTATGGTCGATGCGCGTTCGTTGGCTTGCGGATTAAACGTGGGTTCAATAAAGTGACGGTACACGCTGTGGTGGTTAGCGGTCGGGAGGGGGTGGAGAGGTAAAGTTGGATTTCCCTTGGGTTTTTTCGCCGTCTCTTGCTGTTCGCATGTACACAGCTGATACACGACATTTATACGTGCGTATTTGTCTATAACCGAGCGTGTTGGCTTCAACACATTTGTTTCGAGTTTTCACCCAGGTATAATAACGTACGTATCTTACATGGTTCACGAATTAAAAAGTAAAGCCGGAGATTCCTATAACATGTCCCGCATCACGCTGCGTATAGTCACGCGTTATTTAAAAAAAACTGTCAAAAACCATCATTTATACGTCCGAAAAACGATTCAGGTCCGCACCTTATACTGCGTACTTGCCCAGAACAAGAGAATATATATACTGTACAAAAACAGCATAACTACTGTACCTACTTACCGACGTTCACATCGCGTCGTGTTCGTGCGCTGTCGGTATCATTATTTTATCGGATAACGAATTATTATTGCAATCTGGCCTTGTAAATTTGTACTTTTACTGTCCAAAAGAAAAAAAAAACACACTTGCATCGTTCAGAACCAAAAGTACCATCATCTACTCAGGTTTCACTTTCGTCACTATTTTTCATTCGTTCCTGACGAACCGACCGGTTGGTATGAACTAGGATTATATCCTTCCATTATCAACAATCACTGTATCGCAACAATTAATGTTTTTCCTTGTTTCGTCAAAATAAACACCGCATGTAAGGTTTTTAACAGTTTTATACCAACCGGTATTTACGTACAAATATTAGGTACAATCATTTAAATTTTCAGATAAATTGAACGGCTTACATAACATTTGTATCGGACTAATGTAACACAGAATGCAATATTAAATTTTATAGGCGATGACGTATACCCGCGTGTTCCGTTTAGATAAGGAAAATATTTCTCGTATATCTGTTGGACAATAATTGTTGGTTAATAAGAGAAGATATATATTTATAAAATTACATCATTACAATATTGCCGAATAATTGGAGTTATTACATATTACAATAATTATTTATCTCTATACTCGACAACGACAGTTTCGCACGTTTCAGTAAAATCGAATTCCACTCGCTCGAAATAATTATGAACAATTACAAACAAAAATTAATCAATATAGATAAATTGATATAAAATGCAGGGACGGTCGGTCTTATCGTTCACCAATGGGAGGGGATGGAGATGAATAAAAAAAATTATAACCGAAGAATTTGTTCGCATGATAAAATATACACATGTTATAATATTATTATAACACTCTGCGGAGTAAGAATGTAATTATTATATGATTTTATTCATACTTACAGCCCACGGCAAGTCTTTTTAGTTAATTAATATAAGTGTAATTAGCAAAAAAAACTACTTTGCAGTTTGATGTTTGATAAAAAAGAAAGACGTAGAAAAAACTTTGTACTGTGGAGTGGATTATTTTTGAATATACTAAACACACATGAACGATGATTACACCTATAATGATGAGCAAATATGTTAATTTAGAAAAATTAACTAGAAAATAATGTAATAATAAATCCGATGCGATCGAAGGGACTTTACCGTAACCAAATACACGACGAGGAACAATCAGTGAGATGTTATTCCGTTTTAGACGAGACACTTTATATATAATCGTACAGTCGAATGATGTTCGATATAGTTACGACATAACGTATAGTTAGCTAATGCATAAATTATTGTTCAGAGAAAATTAAAACCTATATACGGTTATAAGGCGAACACAATACGGAACCAAAGACCTTATATAGTTTTTTACATTCTCACATTCTGCAGACAATGATAATATTTGCAGGTTCCGTGTTCAAACACTTGAATCATAGGTAATATTGGTGTGTGTTTATTGCGTATATGAATTTACTGCCTGATCAGTTCAAATAAGTTGTGGTCATCGGCTTTAATGAAAAAAAAAATATGCTCATCGTGTGATATGTAAAAAGGGCGCATGCCCGTATAAATAAAAAGACAATATTGTTGCCATCGATTTGGTAATTATTTTGAATTTCACTCTTTCCAGTACGTACGCGCGGTGTACCTACATAATATGTAGAGCGAAAAAGATAGTATATTATGAACGTGTACCCGCACCGAAACGAATGATCGGTTACATATCGCTGTAACCCGGAGCAAATTGAAAACGCGTCACCATACAAATCGTATAATGTGTAAACATATGAACACCCGATATATATAGTTACGTCGTGCGTTCCTGTCGGTACTCTCGCGTGGTTCGAAAATATTATATTCATTGCGGATCTCAACGTGCACGTCTATCAAATATTGGGAGGGGGGTGTGCTGTACCTTCTCTTGGTGCCCTCCCCTGACTATTAGTGTTGTTATTACGCAAAAGTCGAATCGTCTGTGCGTGAACATTTCGCCAGTAATTGTAAACAACACGAAGCCAAACAGCACAAACCAGGCGGCCGAACGTCGATAGACCTCCTGGCAATTTTGGTGAAAACAGCCCTCCTCGGGGCTACCCAATTGATGAACGTGCACGTGTGCGCGCGTTATGGCTTAATACGATACCCGTCATTATTATTATTATTGTTTAAAGTAAAGAAAATCGGTTTGGTAAACACGGGCTTTGGTGTGGCATGTGTGTGCTAGTGGTGCGTGTGAGCGAGACCGCGTAGGAAATGATAATATACGTTTGTCGACCTTTCGTGTACACCCCGTTTTACCGTAACAGATCCTTAAGACTCTGCGAAGGACAAACCGCGTTACACAACCGTTCGGGGCAGAGCGGCGGCGGCGCGGCGGCTTCGTCGTAAATCTTTCGTCACCATTGTTGTTGCACTTTTATAATCGTATATGATTATTTTTAATATTTCAAGAAATACATGTACTTTTATATCGAGGGAGATGAGGAGAGAGAGAGAGAGAGAGAGAGAGAGAGAGAGAGAGAGAGAGAGAGAGAGAGAGACAGGCAGCCAGGGAGAGACGGAGAGTGTACGTGTATATAACCAAGTGATTAAAATAAAATAATAATAATAAGAAATATAAAAACGCAACTACATGCAAAGAGACGAATCATACACCGGGGCAATTATTTTAATTTCGTGTAAAAATGTCAAGAAAACGACGGCGGCGGTAATAACGACGATATATACCGAGGGTTATTATACGCCTCCGCGTACGCCGTTCGTCCGTGTGCGCGCGCGCAGGCACACACACACACACATAACATACTCACAGGAGATATTAATCTAAATAATTGTCCTTGTAAGAGGACTAGTTTTCGTTTCGTTTCACTCGGAAAAACTCGGGGGAAAATTGGCCTTTTTTAAACACAACATATATATATACGTACACAATCTTGATACGATTGTATTCAATGCCCATATACATATTGTACATACATAAATACTCTCAGCACTCACGCGTACGCGTAATATACAATATTATAATCGTGACGTTGTAATTATATTTTTTTCCTCCTGCAGGTCCCCTCCGCCGCGCCGCCGATCTACTTCGCCCTTATCGTCGGGCTATCACTCGCACACCTATTCCGGAATATAGTAACAATAATAATAATAATAATTGTAATATTTATACATATTATAATGACGACGATAATTGGAACTGGTACACTATAATGTGTACACCGCGCGTTTATTATATTTATTTCATGTGTCGTGTGTGATGTTAATCGTCTCTCCCGAAATCAGCGGCCTGTAAACGAACCGCCGTATTAAAAAACGCGTACACGCACCGGGATCAATTAAAAAATACATTTTGTACACACGAAGTCGACGACGGTATATTGTCTACGGCAATTACGTGTCCCGGAAAAGAAGATGCGAATGCGATATTATACGCCATACAGTACGTAATAATAATAATAATAATAATATGAAAATCGTTGTCGTCGTACACATCGCATGTCATTAAATTATATTCTAATAAGCATGATGTATCAGTGGTGGGCAGAGATAATGGTCGCCAGCCCCAAAATGCAATGAAAATGCATGTAAGAACCAATTGTGAGCTGATTTTGATGGTCTAAGTTTAAAGTCACTTGAAAAAATTTACAAAAAAAAAAATGAACGCGCAACAAATACGTTGAGTTAAATTTGAATAGTATTAACTAAGAATTAAAAAATACGTTCCAGTTTAAAAAATAATTATGTTTTTAAATATCACATCAGAAACATACCTAATATAGAACCAAGAATTCTATTAATTTTTTTTTCAGTTCTTGCTATGGTAAAAATATTTTGCGTCTTATGATAAGACGCGAGCCGTCATTTGGCCTCCCACCTGTGATACGTTATCTAATGGGTGTCGCGTGAAATGTTGATGACAACATTTCGGGATTTTGCGGTGCGGTGAGTTCTGCAAAGTCCGATCGAAATGCGATCAAAAGTAAGTCTTACGTACCAAAATGAAACCTTACTAGAGCGTTTCGCAGACTGCAGCGCATGATATGGTTTATAATATGGAAGCGGTCGGTACTCAGTATACCTACTTGTGTGTTTGCGAGGAATAATAATTGAAATCCGAAATCGTCGTAAATCTCGAATAGTTGGTCGAAAACTTAAAACCCTCTCTTCTTCTCGAGGATAGAAAAAAAAAACATTTGGACGGGAGTTAGATGTATATATATATATATATATATATATGTGTGTGTAGACACAGGGAAAACGACGTACGTTTGACTGTATGATTTACGATTGGACCGCGAAACTTTATCTTTTATCCCTTTCGGATTCTTTGAATGCTCGCGATCTCTGAAAATCCTTTTGGACCCACAAAAATAAACCCCGATTGAGGTCACAAAGAAAAACGTTGTATGTATTTATAAATGTTCACCGAGACTCTTGGTCCGTCCTGTAGAAAGTTCAGTCTTATATTATATATTATCCATACGCTCACAAAGACTTGTAACAAGACAGCGTTTAGCCGTCGGTATTCGCCAGAAAAACGAGAGTGAATTAGCTTAAGATTTTCAATTAAATTATAAATAAAGAGCGAAGAGACTGACCTCTGCGAAAAAAATTCCAACGTTCATTTGAATTATTTCAAAGTGATAAATAAAAGTCTGAAAACAATACGATATTTTTGAAGACATTGTTTTAAAGTAGTTTATGAATAAAATTAATTAAATTATATAATTGAGTTTGTTATTAAATTGTGTTTGAGCCGAGGCGCGTATTTGAACATGATTCCAAGTACTTTCTACAGAAGAAGAAGAAGAAATGTTTAAAATTTAAGTTTACAAAACGTATATAAGTGATAAATAGAAGTAAGAAATGGATGAAAATAAAAATAATTATAATAACAAAAATATATTTTATTTGACTATACATGAATAGTGATAATAATTATTATATAACATATGTAATTATAACATATATTTTTAATCATACGATTATGATATGATCAGAGAAAAAAACAGTTAACATAATTTTATAATTTTACACAAAAACACACACACATGATGTGTAATAGGTACGTGGTAAAATAGGTTTAAAATGAGATATTTTTATATACGAGTACATGAGTGCGAAACAGTTAGAATTTGCATTGTGAAAATTTGAAAATTTACTGTTAAAAAAATATATAAACAAATAAATAATGAAACGGTTTTCTGTGGAAACGGAATCTATTCCCACGAGTCGTGTTGTTCAGCTGCATATGACGTAAACACTGTACAGTGTACACATATACATTAGGGGCAACGATTTTGAAAAATAAATCAGAAAATACACTATACACACACAGCTAGCAGACACACACAATTTATACATAACATTCTAATTGCTTTACGTATAAAATTAATTCGCGCGCGAGTCCGTCCCGATGTGTATCGTGCGATTTAAACTTTTCAACGACGACGGTTTTAGTGAATTAAATGTGTTATTATATTGTATACGATTGTGTGTTTTTATCTTTGTTTCTCGCTGCGTACGCGTGTACAATACATTTTAATTTATGAAATTTACATACGAAAATAAGAATAGCCGCACACAATACCTGCGGCAGGAGAGAGCAGTTCCTCCTTGCCCGCGCAATCTTGATGTACGCAATACGTAAAACTCTTTCAATTTTTTCTCTGGTAAGTACATTATCGTACGCACGCTTTGTACAATTACGAGAACTCGGTGCAAAGCTTACACAGTCGACCGTGCACACAAAACAACATATCATGTCATATCGGTGGCGCCATTGTACAGCTGTATTTGTGTCGAGAACGAAATATTTTACGTCCTACGGTCCGTTTTCGAGCAACGGCCAATGCATAGGGTACCACGTTTTTCCTACGAGGCGATCGACAGCGTTTACGCGTATACTTCTCGTTAGTCTATACAACATCTTTACATTTGTATTAAAGAATATGTTCTGACCGACTGGCTGATTCATCATCGCGCAACACAAGCCACTGGACTTGTCGAGTTCCTATCGACTTCCTATCGAATGATCGAAGGTTCGAATTATCGAGAGTCGACTGTAGTTCCCGATAGGAAAATTAATACTTTACGATCTCACGTAACATCTCGCGTATCCACCGTCGCAGTCCTCGTGGCCCGCTACACACGGGAGTGCAATAATATGATCGTTGTTCTGTTGATTATTATTATTTTGTCGAATGTCGCATTTGCGAAATGATAAAACGTTCTCTCGCGCGCGCCTTCGGAATGCGGCTCGTTCGTCGTAAATCATACGTCGGAAAAAAAAAGAAAAACTAAATCATAATAATAACTGCGGCGGCCGAGGGGAAGGGGTGCGCCTAAATATATTTACATGTTACAGCAGTATTTATCGTATCATTATCGTGGCGGAAAAATAAAAACATTATTTGCGCGCAGTGATTTGATTAAAAAAAAAAAAAAGGATTTCGAAATCGTACGCGGTATGCCGCTGGTACTGCGGTAAAGAAATTTACCGATTGCATCGCGCATGATACGTATACGATTTGCCTGAATTATCATTATTGAAGCCGCGTCGAACGGCGGGATGACATATGTTCGCACCACTATACGCATATACCTACGTATAACGTACGGCGCGTAACTCGAAATGAATAACGAGCCAATTTTTCAAATTTAGTGCGCTACGCGAGAAGTTAACACGATATAAAGAATACGACGAGATGGAGAAGTGTGGGGGGAAAACAACTATTATTATGATTATTATTGTTGTTGTTAATCACACGCGCATATTTTCGCAAGAGCGTTTTCTTTGATGCGGTAGAAGAGAGAAAAAAAAAAAATCAAATACTTTTTGTACTTGTCATCGGATGTACACGATTACTGTTTGGATTACGCGCGCACTGCGAAACGTACGTATTAGTTATGTACATGTTATAAATATAACATCAGAATACACGTATACCGAAGAGTTTGAAGAACGAATTATCATTTGGAGATGTTATGATAATAGTAATAATACATATTGCTATAGCCGTTTTGTCTTAATAAACGCCTCCCGATTCTTTGTTCGTATGACACCGAACATATGTTATCCGCCGAGCTGAGCAAGAATTTACAGCTTATTATTACTATTATTACTGTTATTATAGGGTGTACGGCGTCGTGCGCGTGATGCGCGCGTCTATATCATGAAGGTACAGCGGGCCAATAGATTTCAAAAAAGGTTTCAATACCCACGGTATAGCGTTTAGAACATTTAAAAATAATAAAAAGTGTAAAAAAAACATGTGATTTTCGAAAAATCCTTTCTTAGCGGATGCCCACGTCATGTCTGAAGTATGCCAAATTTCAGCCCGATATAATATCTTTATTAAAATTTACTATACAATCGTGTAGAAATTTAGATAATTACTGTCGATAACTATAGAATATTATTATATACTTTAAATTATATTATATTACTTTAAAAGAAGCCAGTTAAAATAACTTTTAAATAACTCTAATATGTGTGTATCACCTAATTTACTGAAATAATTAATATGTATGTATGTACAATAATAAAAAAACAAAATTGTTTTCTTAACTCTGTATAGTTCGAATTTTTTACTACTCAACATTTCGAACACTCGGTAATTCGAAGTTTTTCAACAGTCCCGTCAATTTCGAATTATCGAGAGTCGACTGTATTTCACTTTCGGCCCGATCCGAGCGCGCATACCTATGCCGTACGCACTGTAATGTAACACCCGCGGACCACGGTCCGGGCGAAACAACGACCGGAGGAGACACAAAATCTTCCGCGAGACGAGAACCTGTTCAGTTAGGATGGAACAAGCCACTGCTAATAATAATTGTCGACATCAAACGGTTCAACGGTCATGCTGGTTACATTCCGTGCAAACAGAGAGCTGCAGTTATTTGCGGTTGAAAGAGGAGACAACAAAATCAAAGATGGCTTGTAGTAGCGTAAATAATCATTATTATAATAATTCATTATGGGTCCTCTAGTGCACGCGTAACCGGAAATGCACTAAAACATGAGAATATAACACGAAAATATTATGTTAATGCGAAAAACAGTCCGCCGCCGTTCTTGTACTATAATGTATACACTATGTTGTACACAACGCGTATTGTATTGATGTCACGTCGTCGTAGTGCAGTGCGTGTGACACCTATACGCGTAGTACGTGCAATGTACATGTTGTGGCCGAATGGAAGAAAACGAATTTACATCATTTGCCCATCACCGATCCCATAACAATTAGCTTCTAACGGATTAATTAACGTTTTAATAACCCTGATAATCCCACGGCTAACAATTTTCTAATTTTTTTTTTTATTTCTTTTAACAATAATTAAGTATCATATATCATCGTCGTCCTTACACGTAACAATTATAATGTACATGATTATATAGTTTTAATAGACATTTTACTTCTTAGAGAACCACCTATTATATTGTTGTTATCATATGTATATATAAATATGTATCCGTACTATTCTTTCCTATTATACGACGCGCAGCGCATATTAACGCATTATTAACTCGACGTCGTCGTGCACATTAGAACGTAACGGTGTTGATGCCTGCCTGTATTATTGCAAATGTAGCACTTCGGTACGTTTTATAATAATAATATACGTTTTCGATAGCGTCCGAATAATTAATTTTTTTTTAATAGTACCTGTATAAACTATATTATTATACGGTGTACGCATCATGGATGTATTAACGAGACGTATATATTTACGCGTCAAAAACATTTTAATGTGAACGTATTCGATTCAAAACAACTGATCTCACCGATAACGTACGATATTATGTGGTTTTCGACGACAGACCATGGGTCGGAGCCACTTACGAATATTTTTTCGGAACGTTCAAAGGTTGGTTCAAACCTTTCGCACATGCACACAATAATCGCAATTCTCTACGCTCACGCTGTACATACAACAAGGTTTGTGCACAAATCGATAGAGTCCGTCGTATAGATTGACTAGTCAATGATTCAAATGTTGATCATGTACGTCCTCCTACGTGGAAGATAAATATTTAAATTCACCTGCAGTGTTTGTGATCATCGGTCTGTTTATCGATTTAATCGATGAATACGGAATATCACAACGAATTCGTAGAACGGAATTTAATCAACTACAATGGACGGGATGAAACGTTTGAATCTATAAAATATTTAAATATAAATTTTCACAAATCTATTCTGAATTATACGAAAAAAGAAAATGTTTTCTAATAAAGTCATGCCAGCAGTCTTTAACTTTTAATTAGTCAAACATTACTATCTCTATATATAAATTATAAAAAATGTAAACAAAGTTGTATCATCCGCTAGATTTATTTATTTTTACGTGGAATTCCTAAAGTATATACGTTTTGTAACGCAAACATTTTCTTTTCAACTTTCATTATTAAAATAATTTAAAACTTGCACATTTTGTTTTAATTATCAAGTTTCACCTATTATTTCCAGTTAAAATATTTCTTCGAAAAAAAAAAACCATGGAGATACCTGCACGAGGGTAACTTGGAGAACTTAATTCGTAATTAAAAAAATGTGTACACTTTTGTATATATATATATATATATATGTGTGTATTTATTATATAAACCGGAAATTCATGACGACGTCAGCTTGATTTTATTCGTGACGACGTCGACGACGAAAGAATTATTTCGTACAGTCCGGGATAAGTATACGATGTGTATGTGTGTGTGTGTGTGTGTACGCCTAAATATACGTAAAGTTTATATATTATTTATGTATAAAATTGGACATTAGTGGTAAAAAGGCATATTTCATCGGTTACCCTCCGAAGATTATTAGCGTGCGTAGGCGTATCGTGTAGCGTTTCGTCATTACTATTTATGAGCTCCTCGAACAAAAGGGTCTGATTAAAAATAATTGCGAACACTAACACCACACCCTTTCTTTGTTTGCAAAAAGATCGAGGAATTAATGGGAAAAGGGCACAAAAAGGCATATACCGAACAGAATAACAAAAAAAAAAAAGGAGTAAATGGCAGTCGATGTAGGATTAAAAAAGAAGAGAAAGGTAACAAAAACAAAAAAAAAAAAAACACAATATAATGCAAAAAAGTAACGATAGCTGGACGATAAAAATAAATCAAACGGGGCGAACTAAATTTGCGTATATATGCATGTAAGATAAAGGGTCCTACTGTAAAAAATAAAAACAAAAAAGGGTTCAAAAGATAATAGTTTTTTTTTTTGAGGTTACGCCAGTTTTTTTTAATTATTTAAATTCCGACGGTATCGGTGAATCTTTGTTCGCGAGGGTGAAAAAAACAAACGTCCGCGGATATTTTTTGATACACAAGATTTAGTGCGACGATCGTTAAAAACCGCAACATCAATTCTCTCTCTCTCTCTCTCGAAAAAATAATAATAGCAAATAAATAAACAAAAAAAGAAGGGTGTAGGGAAAAAAAGTATACCGAAATTAAATAAATGTCCACCCCTAAAAGTTGTGGGTTTTTTCCCGGTCGTTAGCGGTATATACGGTATTATTTTTGTGTGTATATATATATTTATTTTATTTTTTTCAAAACGTGTGACCGTACATAGGTACTAATCGGTATTTCTTTGACCGCGCACCGCCTGCGCAAGTACGCACATATATATTATACTAATTTATTATATTATTATGATGTTTTACTTTGACCGACCGATACGATTATTATAAATATTACACGCGCATGTACGCCGCCGGTGCAACGAAATGTACATACATCATCGTTTTCCTTTGCCGTTAATGCGCGACGACTATTGGTATGTTTCTCCGGTCTCCATGTGCGTACGCGACGATAGTAATAACGTGCGCGCACAATATTATAACATGTACCACGCGATTCGTACACTTTTAGGTTACGTTTCATGACGTGTACATCTCTTTGATGACCCTAGAAATCAGACTACGGGGAGCGGCGGCGAGGGACAAGCGCGACAGGGGCAAATTAAACGAAGCCACTCGACGCGGTTCAAAGGGACTTTTTCGAAAATTCCGAATCGTTGAATTTTAATAAACCACTCGGCCGGCCTTTGACGGCGAGCGCAAGATACTCCTTTTCGGCCACTTTAAATATTTAGAGAGAGAGAAAAAAAAAAACAACCTATAATATCTGTCGGTATATTATTATTATATAGCTATTATTGCTGCCACGGGATCGCGCACGCGTAATACCGCGCCGGGCAGACGACCTATCTCCTTCAACCGGATGATATTATGCACAATATGTAATAATATCATGTTCACCGGGCCGGCGGGAATCGACGTCAATCGTTTATACGGCGCGACGACCGGAGGATTATGAGAAGTAAAAAAAAATAATACCGTTTTCAAAGGCAATGTAATTGTATACGTTTTAACAGCGGTCGTCTCCACCCGCGGCGCGCGCGTTCTAAGGATCACACGAGCTCTTTTTTAACGATTTCGACGGTAAAAGTCCCATTCAAACGCGAACATGTACAACGAGCCGCGGGTACGATGATTTTACATAAAAGTTCATTAAAGTTTCATCGTTAATTTTTCGCGTAGGCACGTATAATGTTGAGCGCAGCACGGTGTATCCTTTTGCTTCTGATAATCCTTCCCCCCCCCCCACCGGTACATCCGTCGTTGCGTTTCCGACGGATTACTCGCGCAGTTTTTTTCCAGGTTCACTTATTCGCGTAGCGACGTGTAAACGAGCGCGCGCGCGTGTGTGTGTGTGTGTGTGTGTGAGTGTGTAGTGTATACAATACGCGCGACCGTCTTCAAAGACAGATTTATAACATATATTTTCACGTGTAATATTATTCGGTGTGTGCATATACATTCTACACGTACGCACGACCGAGCGAGTGCCGCGACATAAACAACGAGGACGAGCGTCATATCATAATAATATATTTATGGATAATAACGTGTACCCCGTTGTGTACGGTTTTTAAACGTTTTCCGTTATAATCAACCCGTAGCAGCAGCAGCAGCAGTAGTGGTACGTACAAGGCATTAATTGGCAATAACACGATGTACGTTTACTTTGAACGGTACGCGCGCACTCGCACGTGACGCCTTGTAATATGTCACGCGTCGGACGTGTTATTACTATTATTATTATTATAATAATGACGCGGACGCGTCGCACCGCAGCACGGGAATAACGAGGATCTGCAATGTGCGCCTGTATACGCGTCAAGGACCTGCAGAAGTTCCGATTGCGATTTGTCGCGTGTACCCGTACTTATAGCAGGTAACGGGATTCCCGAGATTATGGTATAACGCGTCGGCGTACCTTGAACAGCTGCTTATTTACCGGGGACGTCGAGCATCGCGGGTTCTACGTGCGGTGAAAACGCGTCGAAATCGCGTACCGCGGACCTATCGTTTGTCAACCTCGGAACGTATCTCGTGTATATATGTTACGGTACAAAAAAAAAAAAAAGGGAGATTCGCTTCATGGGCCCAGGGGTGTTTAGGCGTTCGGATGCGCAGGATACGTGGTCCGTTCGAAACTCGTTCGAGTCCCCAGAGCTCAGTCGTTTCGTCAACCGTACAGTATGATACTCTACGTAAAAGACACGCTTGATACCAGACCAACGATATCAACGTGGAATACGGTTTACCAAAAACTATTCGATCGGTCACATCAGAGGTTAAGGTTTCGTTTCAATCGTGAAACAGTCATAATTCTCATAGCTGGTATAATATAACTATAGCCAACTGCACGCAGTACGGTCAATGTCGGTTATTGAACAGTATAGATATATCCTTTGGACGTGGAAATCATTGTAAGTTGATATGCGATTTTCACATACAGCGAAGAGCGTCGCTTTTCGTTATGAAATAAAAACATTTATCAAATGTTGCTACTGTTGCTACGACTATTCAATGTGAACAGTTAAGAAGATATCTTTTTACTCTGGTGTTCGCGAGAGATTTGAGATTACTTGGACTATCCACCTCATAGGTGGTAGCGTTTAAACACGTACAATTCATATTTGATAAAGATTATATTATATGATCACAGACGCGGGCTGTTTGAGATGCGTATACGAGTTATAATATTACGAATTCATATTATTATAACAGCGTTTCACCGAGTACCTATGTAAATATATTATATTATATGGACGAAAGTCGATGCTGTGTACGGCGGGGAATAGAGGAGAAAGAGTGCGTTGTTCTGCAGCCGCGTACGGTATAAATAATAACGGTCGGAGGGGTTACGGATCTGGTCCAGGAGGAGGAGCAGGAGGAGAAGTAGTGCGCGAGGCGATGAGCATAAGTCGCCGGTGGTTTTTACAATAACCCCGAAGAATATATATAATATCGCCGGCGAAGATAAAAGCTTAAAAGTGGCGGAGAGCTTATTTAAGGCATCGGAAGTCGTAAACAGTGGCGGCGGTGGCTATGGCTTTTGCTTATATAACAACCATACCACCGCACCGCGGGCCGCCCCCTGAGCCACCGCGTCTCGTCGCGATCGGGTTTTTATAGTGTAAACGGAGAGAAAGGGTTGGTGTGTTTTTAGGGTCGATAAGGGATTCGGCTTGTCATAAATATTAAGAGTGTAATTTTGTCTTTTACGGGTGTGCCTTATCCCAGAGGTATCGTCTGCTGCTGCGGCAATACGCGATGCGGCGATACAGAGCCGCGGGCCGAGGGGGTGAAAAAACGCCTCCGCCGCCGTAGTGAACATCGACTAAAGGGGGCTGGGAAAATAGGAAAAGTGCGACGGGCGGGAGGGACTAACGAGGACGAAGCGAAAAAATATAGCTCCTCGGTCGTCGCGCGTGGTGTTTATTAAATTTTTTAATTGGACGTTTTCCACGCGCCCGAGCCCCCGAAACCCTATTGAAAGCTCCAGTAAATATTACACGCCATTCATACGCATTACACACATATCACCTGTGTACTTTTGTTGTACGCACACGCGCGTGTTTAAATATTTTATTTTATGCATCATGCCCATAATCTATACAATATCGTAATTGTATACTCATAAAGTCAAAGGCGCGATATGCGATTTCGTACGCGTATTATTTAGGCGGACCAAGGCACACCGAAACGATTTCAATAACAGAAACACAATAATATTACACCGTGTTTACACGACAAAGGACTGCTCGACTTGATTAAAATGAATTGTACGTATGTGTGTGTGTGTGTATTAGTGTCATGTATGTGTGCGTTCAGGTCGAAAACGTAAACTATAATATTGTGGTGAAAATAAAAACGGTTTAGCATAGTACAGTACACGCTGTATACGGCGGCGGCTGGTCGTGTGAATATTAATAAATGTTAATTATAAAATAGAACTGCATATGTTTTATTAAACATCGCCGAAAAAAGAACTCGTTCTATTACGATATATTAATACGGATCATGGTAATAAAGCGCGGGTATTCGTTATAATATTTATGTACATGTATATCCTACTTATTTATGTCCCCTTTGTTTTACGGTCTTACGTTCGACGTCCCTTACGCAAACAATGACACAGCATTTTTTTTTTTTTTTAATTACTCTTTTATACATGTATACATGGACGGCTGATTAATATAAACGAGATAAACACACACACACAGTATTAGTTATATCATATGAAAGTTGCGTGACCACGAACGTTATTCATTTTATCCGCACGTTATCAAACGGTAATAGTATTATTCTATTTTTTTCGTACGTATATACACTCACAAATATAATATATTATATACGTAGTAACGAATTTATTTGAATCATTTTTTAATATATACGTAGAGTTTCATTTTTATTTTCATTTTATTTTAGTTAAATGACTTTTAGCCTACTTACAATGGTAAATTGGAATACGCACGGTTCATGCCACGGAATAATTTAGATACATAACGGGGGGGAATTAAAAACGAAAAAAAAGGCCATAAAGCTTTTGCGGTGCCAACGAAAAACAGAATATTATCTTTTAGAAAACGATAATACTTCGAAGTCGGCTGTTAAATGTAAGCTTGGGTTTTCGTAGAAAATCAGTAAAACGGTTGTTGTACTCTCCGTACACAGCATATGCAGTTTCGCGTAGACTATATAAATATATATGTGTGTGTGTGTGTATAAATTATTTACTACATAAACTATACCGCACAATGTAGACGGCTGCAGTGAGTAAGTCGACTATCGGTGCGAGTCAATATCGTATGTTACGTATGTACTACTGGAAATAACACGTTTTGTCGCGGAAGCAGCGCAGTGTTGGTTGGGCTGTTGCGTTCTTCTTCGGAATTCTTGTTGGTATTATATTCTCGCGCATGCGCGGTGCAAACATTTTGCAGCGTTTCTGTAGGTCGCGCGGAAGCGAAAAACGATTCGATCACCGGGTTAGGTTAGGTACAATATAGTGAAATATTTTGATGTTATCGCGCGAGTACACCCCACGCTCGGTACAATACGCCAATATCATATTATCATCGCGCGACCCCTTCGCACACGGTTTACTTGTTCGTTTTCTTCTCATTCCGGCTGTGCGCGCCTCCGACACCAACCAAGTGCGCCCGGGTACAACGCGAAATATCGCATATTACACGCGCTCGCGGGTCCGTTGTTTTCCACGTTTGTTGAAGAACACGCGGTTCGGGATACTACGATACGACGACGACGGGCTGGAGTCGAGAGCTACGTGGTGCCGTCGTCACGTGACGCGTATTGCCACGGAGCTTTTCACGTTTAAAATTTTTCCCTCCCCTATACCCTCTCCCCTCTCTTTTTACCTATATTGTACCGCACGTGTGCGTTGTCGTTTCGTGATTAGCGTTAGAGCACGCCGCGGCGGACCGTTGTTTTTGCAAACCATCACGGGAAAACATCGTTCTTAAGTCTAAAGTCTAAAGTCGCGGAACGATATCTCATCGAGCAGCGAAAACGCATGTACGAGACGACGACGAGAGGTCGAAAAAACGCGTCGTCAAAGGCCAGTGGCGTGTTTAGGAATTTTTCGTGCAAGGGGTCCCGATGATTTTTTCTATCTGAAGTGGCAAACTCGGCCTCCTCCCCAACCACCGCACACTAATGGAGGCATTCAATTCGTTACGGTGCATTAGAAATAAACCCCGTGTTGATGTAAATAATAATTATTTGTTCTTGATCACGTAAAAAACACAAAACTATTTAACGAGATTTTATATTACAATATTCATAACACAAAACCTAATCTCTGACTCAAATTTCTTCAATGGCTTCGTCCATGAGGACTAGATGTACGGTCTATGTCTATGTCTAATGCTATAGTCCATATTTAGCCTTATCCACATATAATAATATAAGATTAACAATTATAAGTGAAATACTTCCAAAATAATTGATTGATTACATCGTTCATTGTTGATTCAACCTAATGTTTTCTACTTTTTTACGAAAATGATTAGAGTTCTAACGGGCGTTGGGTTGTTTTTCTACAGAACTGGTACAATTTCACCTGTTCTGTGGTCTCCGAGCTAATTATCCTAGAAGAATTGATCAATGCACCTTTCCGATTTCCCTTTTCACGGGAAGACAAAAAAAAATGAACGTGGTTATAAGTGTATAAAACTTATATTGACCTTAAGTATTAATAGGGCCAATGCGGGGGAGGGTTCGTACCCCGTGAACCCCCCCAACCCAGTAAATATATCACTGCACCGATCTTCACAGACATTTTGGGTTTTATGCGTGCGCGCGTACTTTACTTCAATCCGAAGAGTATATGTATCGGGTCTCGCGGTGAACTTAATATTCCTCCATTCTTCCGTGCAGTCCATAGCGACTTTTTTCGATATTAATCCACACGTGGTCCTTATCCTACGCGCAAAAGGTACCGTTATCGTGTGTCGCAGTCGCGCGCTAAGCTTCGAAACGGCGAAAAGGCTGAAAAATCGTCGTCGCGAGTCCATTACCGCAGCCGGGAGCGGCGAGTAGCATTAGCCGCTGTGAAAACTTCAGCGAGCAACCGTCGTGAAGTCGCCGGCACCGATGGCCGCGAACACGACTCGCGAGAGGGTGTGGGAGGGATGGTGCTCAAGGACGCGGACAGGGATCGCGAGAAAATAACAGGTCCGGGTACCGGATGAGCGCATTGCCCAACGATTATTTCGTCGCTGTTGTTCGGCCAATCGAAAACGCCGGCTACAAGACGTGAGCTCGCGTGAAATCGGCCGCGGCGGAGCACACACGTCGCCATCGGTTCGACGGTCCACGTGGTTTATACCGGTCTTGCGGTACCGGAGAAGTCGTCCGATTCGCGATTCCATGCGATCGATTCGAAACGCCCGCGTGCACAGATCGAGATGGAATTCAGTCGATTTATCGCCGTCGATCCGATTCCACGGGATCCCGTGAAAAACAAACGGACGTTTTCACAACGTCTATGCTAGTAATATCGCGTCCGCGTTTTCGGCCGCGGCGGCGATACCGTTTTAATTGTTCGGACTCGCGCGCGCACTGGTACAATTTCTCTTTTTATCGTTTTTTTCGTCGTATTGCTCTCGCACGTTAATACGATTTATAAAAAAAAACGTACTATCGCGTACGGATACGATTTATACGTGCACACACACACACACACACACACACACACACATGAACGCGCGTATATGTATTAGATCGGTCGGCGCATTGTTCTGCACTACTGGCAACGTGTTATTATAGGTAACGAATTATAAGCGCGCCGAAGACGTGAAAAAGAAACATATATTATATTCTAACGGTGCGAAAAAAAAAAGAAAAACAACAATGGACGATACGTTTTCGCTGATGATGATAATCACAACATAACAAAAATACGTACACATATTATAACGTACTCTATGTACCCTCTTCCATTTACCGTGCACACGCACTTTGGTTTAGGCCGTCTCACAAAGTACAAATTTATTCACGCTGTTTTGCATAACGTTATCGTAATATCGAGTATTGGTCATTTTTTTTTTGTTGTTCCAACGAGAACGTTAAACCAATTTTCGATACACGGAAGTACGTTACTTTTAGAATACAAACGCGTCAGTTAGAATTTAAATTATACGTTTCGATGAAAACGACACGACATTATTGTAGTGTGGACATTTGATTGGAAAAACCGCACAATACACA
Organism: Periphyllus acericola; assembly: GCA_949715065.1. Lineage (NCBI taxonomy): Eukaryota > Metazoa > Arthropoda > Insecta > Hemiptera > Aphididae > Periphyllus > Periphyllus acericola. The sequence goes on along the minus strand of OX454270.1, from coordinate 20,639,597 downwards.
AGCATTTAATGAAAACATTCATGGTTTTTTGAAGGCTAAAATTAAGATTTAGAACCGTCGGGCGATAAGCTAATACATTTGAACTATTCAGAGTACGTGGCAAATGTTTTCATTGATAAAAATAGCGTATTATGCGAAAATACTTCATCGTGTGGAAACATGCATTACCAATTTTATCAGCGAGTAGACAAATACGTATTATGATGTGACGTGCGTGTAGCCGTTATTCTATACTGTTTTGGCACAAAAACGCTTCGATACATACGGGGTATATAAAACTATTTAGTCGCAAACTCGGATTCTTACGGGTATCCCTCGCTAGGTCAGCTCTATTACTGAAAGTGTACAAATTAAATATAGCACTATGTGTAATGAGTAGTTGCAGTACTTCAAGACGACGCTGTTTGCGCTGTTATTTCGTTCATGCGCAAATACATAACGATATGCTCTTTTATGTATACATATAAATAATCATATCTTTAATGTCTATAAATGTGTGAATAGCCGCCAAACGGTTTAACAATACTGACTAATTGGGAATCACTAAACTGACCCACTTCGGCTCCGTAAAGCGTAGGTGCTACTCAACACGAGGGTCATTGAAAACGAGTAATTCAACCGGTGTCGATTGGATACCGGTGCGGTAAGAGGGGGTGCTTATACCCGGTCCGCGGATTACGTGCGGTGGTGTGTTTAGCTCAGGGAGAGCATGCAAGTTCTATACGGATATTATAATATGGTAGTTATTTGATCAAAAAGCTGTATAGGGAAATGCTTATGTTCCGTGCAACAACTTCACGTTTACCGCTGTCGCACGGCCACAGAAATTACCGAAGACCAACGCGGTAAGTAAACGGGGCGGAGATCCTACTTCGCCGAATCGGGTGTAAAGTATTTTTAGGTACCCGACTTGGAATGGATTATATGTATGTGTATCGCACTTCAATATTGTAAAATGTTGGCGTATTACGCTCTCGGTTAGAGAAGTGATTAAAGAGACGTTTCTGTGAACTGCTGCAAAGGGCTAATCCCCGCAACTTTGTCAGAACAGGAGTATATAGTCTATTTCTAGTCTCAGTTCTAATAGTTATATAGTAAGTCAGGAGCTGTTAGCTTATTAAGTATATACGTAATGTAATATATATATATATATATATATATATATATATATATATATTTAATGTGATCAACATAGCCGCTTGTACACAGTGTAGTGCAGTTGAAAGCTCATTTTACTCGAAACTTAGGGTAAATATTATTGCTTGTAAAGTTGTATACGTGTGTGCATACCATATCTGTTCACGTGTCGTCTCTGTGATATAGTTTGATACGCGTATTATCGTAACGGTAATTACGTGTTCAAATATACTATGTTGTGCAGGTAAATATTATTATTTCTCGACCGTGTTATTCTTGTTATTATTATTATTGGCTGACATTTTTGGTTCGACCCAAACTCGGTAATCGCAGCGGAATATAATAATAATATAATTGCGCGACTAGATTAAAAAATTAAAATTCGTACGTGACGTATATGCCCAGGTACACAAGCGCACTGCGCGCAGTACGACAGGACCCCCTCGTCGTGACCTTTTAATACGTTTATGTAAATCCGAGTAATTAATCATTTTTATAATGCGATTTCCCTGTTGATCGGCCGGCGATAAGTACACGTCGGGCTATGGGCCATAAAATTCGATGAAGTCCATATTTACGACGTGGGAGTGGTTCTCATGGGGTAGGAGGTATACTACACATTACACGTTATGTAATAAATATTTTTTTTTGATAACTTAATCAAAATTAAAACAACGACAACAAAGACTAGTAGTGTATGGGTACAGTACGCGCGCGCCGAGATATTGTACGTATACGAAAGTTTCGCGTGTTTACGCGGCTGTGTATATAAATTATATAATAAAATATTACGCACACGGCGGTAGATATCGATAATAATAATTATAACACGACGTTGCGGTTACACGACAAACCGGATAGCATGACCGAATAATAATGTGACCGCGGTCATAAAAACGGTCACTGCTTGGTACCGGTTTGAAAATATTCGCGACCGAGCAATAAAAGAAATGCCGAGTAAAAGGATCCCATCGCGGTCCCTTCGACGTTGTCGTATTTTTACGTACATAGAGTATTTTGCGGATGGTGCAATGTCATAAATATAAATAGAATTTGGTAGGCGTTTTTTTTTCTATCGGTCAAAAACGAAGTAAGTCTAAAAGGTAACACGTAGAGTAAAATAAACGAAATTTCGTTTTGCTTTTTTTTTAGATTCTGAGCTATATTTGTTTGTGTTTGTGTGCACGATTTCGACCAGGATTGCCCCGACGTAGTTTGGTACTTTTTGAGATAATTTTTACAAAATCAACCAAAGTCTTTTTAGTGAATGAAAAAAACGACAAAATGTACCACGCTTTGAATCCTAACTTTTTCACTCCACTCATAATCGTTTTTCGAAAGAAATGGTAAAGTGGTTTCAAGTTTCAAGATCCATACATCAATATAATTATCGCCCATCCCGGTACAGTGTACACCTACGAGTTTCGCCCTTTTTGCTTATTTGATATATCTTATTTTTAAACCGATTCGGTTTTAATTTTTATTTTTCTCATAACTTTAATAACATTATGATCCCTACAGGTAAGATACGCAATGTCTGATGTTCAAGCGGGCATGATATCTTCCGTCATATCGTACGCAACATTGTCTCGTAGTCACCAAAAACGTATGCGACCCCCGATGGACATTCGGCCGAGTCTTAGCGAACTTTCTAAGCGAACATGCGCGCGCGTGAATACTTAACATGCGCGATATAATAATGTATCGTAAACATTATGTTTTGATAGACCCGTTTGTCGCGTACGTAATGGTTCACCTGCGCCGCGGGTACGTCCGTCGTAACACGTTTGCGCGTACGTATAAATACTGCGTCGCCCACAAACAACTACGGACCAGCGTGGTAATACCAAATGCTAGTATTAATAGTATAATGTAACAAACGTTACTACTACTATATATATATATTACTTTTAGTATTACTATTATAGAAACATAATATAAGCTGACTATACATTAAGTTCCCCCCAACTCACAGTTTATATTGTAAGACCTATGGTCGACAATCGGTGTGTAAGAGAACGCCAGTTCTCCGCGATTACCATCACGATAACTTGAACCAGTGGCGTAGCAAGGGTATGGCGAACTGTGCCTATGCCAGGGGCGCACATTTGTGCTTTAAAATTGGTACTTATTTTTATCGATGAATTCTCTAGCCATAAAGCAAGACAATTTTAAGTTTGAAATTTACATCGTAATAATAACTGATGATTACATAATGTTGTGTTATCTAATTATATACATAAAAAATAAATGTTAAAAAATATCATTCCGTATTTTCGTAAATTTTTTAATCGCTAAAAAGGTGTATTTTCCTAAGTTTGCCAGGGGCGCTAACGAGTCTTCCTACGCCACTGACTTGAACTCCGTGTAACTACGAAACAGCCCTATGATTGTTAAGTATGTCAGTAAGTCTTGATAAACCTTTATATATTAATAATTGTCTCTACCAATACGCATTTATTTGTAATATTAAGATCCTATATAGCGTATATGCTCCGGAGCTACGGTTAATTATATTCAAAAGAACCTAACTTCTTCCCTGAATATCTTATATTTAACAGGTTATCCCCGACCACGTTACAATAACGCTGTTGTAACCGACGTGTACCTACACGTGCCTGCGGTATAATATATAATATACAAGCATATGCACGCTGTATACTGTGAATACTCTCGATCGTCGATACGTATTATGTACCTGTACGCCCACCGGTGATCATCCGCAGCCGTCGCCGCCACCGCAATGCCACCGTAATAATAATAATGTAAGTAACAATCGTTACTCCGGTCTACCGGGTGTCTCGTAATTGCAGGAGTCGTGTCCGTCACCTGCTCCTGCCTCGTGTACGCACCGTGCGGCCGTCAATAGGTCAATTGGTATGCGTACGATAGAATAACGGCTATACGCGGTGTACACATATACGCGCGCGCAGTGAATTATAATAAAATAATAATAATAATATATACCGACTCTGGACTTGCAACAACAATAATTACACCGTTGTATACCGTCGAAATGTAGAACGCGTATTATACGAAAAGGAACAGTCGGCGTCCCCCTCTCCCGCGCCGCCGCGTAAGCGCGTGCCGGCACGCGAGTCCTCGTCAGGTGATAACAGTCGAATGTTTAGCGACGGATCACCTCGGGCGGAGAAATAAACCGACGACGACACCACATCGCGATCGTGTAGTTCTCTCGATCGTACATCTGTGTCGCAGCGCCTGTCCGAAGGTCTTACAACGTATACGGAAACAATAATTTGACGGCAGCACCTGAGCAGACGTGTTACGATGAACCAAATACATATATTTATATAGATTTTTGTTTGCACAGTAAATTAACATGATGCGCACGATTAATAAGACGAAAATCATCGTTCAGAGTGTAGAAAATAAAACAATTTGTAATTACAAGTATAACGCAAATAATTAAACTACTCACGTGTAACACAGTTCGATAACTTAAGTATTTCAAAGTGATTAAAATATGTGAAGAACTTCTGTTATCCGCAGACGCGTCATCATGGTCAATTGGTCGGTTTCTATACCGTAGGCATTGCGCTTAGGGACCACAAAGGGAACTTGGGCCGCGTTGTGGAACTAGAAGTAATTCTAAAGTTCACTCGAGAGAGAGAGCAAAGAAGGAGCGCATCGATTGAACCATCAATTAACCTGCGGAGGGGCACACTATAGGTTAGATTTAACTCGTCAGCTGCGAAGAGAATATTATAACAATTGTGAGATGACGAGTAGGTGTATTCATTCGGAAATCGCGTGCTCTGCCGTACGTGTACAGCGTTCGCGTTTACTGTCTGAACGATTGTTGTCTTACAAACTGGTGGTGAGCTTTCTTCCGTTGAAAGTGCGCACACGTATGGTAATAATATTGTACACGTCGGAAAGTTACGTGTAATAATGTATGCGCACGGTGCACGAAAGGAATCAGCAGCACTCGATATCGTCTTTCGCACCCTCTGCGTCGACGCGGCTACACGGTGTAAAATAAGTGCGAATACACATAAAATCGGTGTCACCGCGCGTACACAATGTAAACGGCGGCGAGAGGTTATTTTTCCCCGTTTTTTTTTTCCGCGTCCGGTTGCCCTCGCGTCGACATCCCTTCGGACGCCCCTCGGCGACGCGATACAGGGTTTATCGCGAGGGATAAAATAAATATTGACTGATAGTACAGTATTATGGTGGTTAGTAGTATAGCTTCGGTATATAGTCGCTCACCGCTGTGGCAGTACACGGTACGTTCATACGCACGCCACTTGTTGCCGGGACAAACCCATTCGCATATAAACTAAATATCTATATATTATATACGCGCGTTCATCCCCCGTCGGCGCGCGCGTACACTAGGCCACTGGGTCAGTGCACGTCTATTCCTCGGACAAACCCAACCCCTCCTCTCGTTCGCCATCCGAACGCGACCGTAACTGCTGCAGCCGTGCACCCGGACAGGGTGCGTCTATGTACGCGCGATATTATTGTTTCGCCCCCGCACCGGCTAATCGGGTCACCACGGGAAAAATCAAAATCCAACAACGACGGCGTGTTTTTATTTTTTTTTCGTACCCGCAAACGGCTGTTATCATCGTACGCAGTCCACCACCATCCCGTTTTCGAGCCGGTCGCAGGTGTATATTATTATAATGCACGGCGCCGAGTGATGGCGTTTTCGTCGGCGTCATATAGGTATCCTCGGCAGTTGTCCGGCCGTCTGCGGCGTGTAGCGATAAAATGTAATGTTATAATATTTACGTATGCGTACGTTTACGCACCGCGCGCACCCGTTGCCGCAGACCGGATTGACGAACGGCACGAAAAATAAAACGATGAGCGGCGGCGGCGGTGGCGGCCGTCGACAATTGACCGGAAATTAATAAACTAGGCGAACGTTAAACAAGCCAAACTGCAGGTCGTTACGCGTTTTTTTTTCCTCCAATTCTCTCCGACGCCCGTCGTTGCGCTGCACTATACGCGTATTACAATATTATTTATTTCCGAGTGTCCGGCGCGATCCTCTGCGCTCGCCTATCGCGTCCTATCGATAGACGTTGATAAACCGCTCGCACGCATAAATACCCGTTTCGAACGCCGTCCCCTCCTCGCCCTTAACCCGGGTATAGCTGCGGTTACCTATGTTACAACCGGCGCATTTCGACGTTTGACTTATGCACCATCGGTTCGGCTGTACAAATACATTTTTAGTATTAACATTATACATTATACCCATGTCGAACGTTCTTCTTCGCGCCGACTCCTCCATTGTATCGCAGTGCGGTCCAAACTAATATAGGTATACCGGGTGTGCGCGCACGACGGTACACGCCAATATCTCATTCCATACGGTCGTCTCACGAGTGTTTCGGAGTCGCAATGTCGTATGCGGCTCGCTCGAATTTCCACCACGTTTAATTATCTCGAATCACATTCGTTACCGCGTATTTCTTAGTCGGAGAACGGAATAATAATACGTATACAATACAGTTTACGTGGAAGTTGATAAATAAACACGTACCACCTGATACAATTTTCGTACGTCAAACCCACTCCTTTGCGAGCATTTTCGATTCGCGAACTTGCTGCACAAGTCGACCAAACCCGTATGTTTTCCATTTTCCTGGAAAGGAAAGCACTGCATGGACCTAAAGCACGTTTTAATCGTTGAAACGAAGCAAAGTTATACCTAATTAGTTTGTCAGCGCAAATATTATTATTTACACACTGTATACCTATGTTGGCGAGACACCGCGTGCAAACGGGTACATCCGCGAGTCTGGCGTATAATAATATTCAGTAGGTACTGCTTCTACTTCGGATGTGCAGCGAGCATGGCAGCGCGGTGATGGTATATGTGTGTTGCACTTTTTAGATTTGAAATAAAAAATTCGATTATAAATTGGAACATTGAAATAAAAAAAAATAAAATAAAAAACTCCCGTACTCTTTAAACACGAATAATGTATACTACTTATGTATATACAATATATATATATATATATATATATATATATATATATATATATATATATATATATTATAGTACATTGTTGTATGTTGCATTCTTTGCAAAACGGTGCACGCCGAACACAAAAAGTAAATAGTTTCAAAGTTGTTTTTAGTTTGTAAAACAAAACTATTTATTTATTTTTTAAACTATTTCTTGTGCACCGTAACTTTTCTTTTTTTTTTTCGTACCCGATTTCGATAGTAGAGCAAAACTGAAATAAAAACAAATATATACGACTCAATAAAACGCGTATGTTCACGGTTAGGTATTTAATTGTTTTCGTTCAAATTACATCGGATGTTTTCACATAGTACACATATACAGCACAAAACAATAGTGGTTATAAATTACGTACAATATGTACATGTGTGTGTATTTTATATTATCTCCAACAAAGGAATACCGCAGTACGCAAATATAGTGTGCATACAGTGCGCATTTTGTTTCCAATACAGGGTATTACACAAACGAACGCGCTCGTATACGATCGGAGGACGGGCGTCACGTGAGATAATTGAAAAATTCCTAAAAATCCTACGAAAGCTCGCGTCACGGTGAACGAGCAAATCATGGTTTATTTCGTCTGTTTATAAACGTATGTGCATGATAGTTGTCACGTCTACAGTCAGATGGAATGTATATCGCTGTAGAAAACCTGACGCGAGTGTGACTGCGGCTATGCAGACAGAACGCAAATCAGAATATCGAATTCGGATATCTAAAGCCTCGATGAGTATAGATATTTTGGATTTCATTTTTACGTTTCGAAATGTTGTTACCACGTTGCGCGCTCCGGACGTGGTCGCGTTAAAATAGTATAGTTGTACCTGCCTATAATAGTAATGACTGGAAAAAAGAAAAAGAATTAGTTAATCATAATGATAATAATGGGCGCATCATTATACACGTAATGCACTGCAGGAGTATCATTACGGTAGGTAACTTTAACACCAGGTAAATACGTTTCCTGTTATTAAAATATACGTACGCGATAATACAAGTGTATCATATTGCGTACGGTTTATAATTGACATTTCTACGCGCACTGCTCGGCGTTCACCTTGTGAACAACGACATAAATTGTCCGAATAATTATACACTTATGTTACCCATCGCGAACTATGAAAAACACTTTGGATACCCATACCCGTGCAACACTTATAACGCATTGCCTCCTACCGTTCTCATAATTATTATGATTGTTTAGACCAGCGTTTCCCAACTGGTGTTCCACGGAACCTAAGGGTTCCGTGAGCCGGCGCCAAGGGTTCCGTAAAAAATTTGGGAAATATATATTAATTAAAAACATTTTTAATTTGAATTACGATTCGAACATAGAATAGGCGAATCGCGAATAGCTCCTCTTCTCGTTAGGACGTTTCCTTATCTTATGATAAAATATTCGTTATAACGTTAATAACACCATAACAATATTGAAGGTTGTCGATCCATATATATTTATATTTTATATTACCAGGTATTCATTTATATTTTCTGCAGTCATTAGCTAGCAGTTGGCCAGAGGGTCTCTTCACTACAAGATACTTGTTGTCAGTTTTAATTCTGCCTTGACGATATGAGAATTGATTTATTTTCTTGTAATAATAATACATTTATCAATCACATAAGTTTAGTTTCGTCGTTTATTTTCAAAATATAAATTATACATTTATTGAAAAACTGTTTTTTTTTACAGTGAATTTTAGTGTACAATTATTACTATCACGAATAACTCAAGTTTAACATACGTTATTTAATTACATTATTTAAATTAAATCGTCAACTCATTATAATTTTGATATCATTTTTTAAGAATAACGTTTACGTTTTCGTTATGTTTAACGTTATGAGCATTTTTTTCGTTTTTTCCGTTTTTAAAAGTTAATGCAAATAAATAATACATTTTTAGCTTTTGTATATACATTAAAAATATTGTAATAGTTATAAACAAAATAAAATGTTTAAATCGTCTTCACTTATTTTTTTTTTTATATTAATGACACTCTTGTGTCGGAAGTTTCCGACAACCCACTCATTTATGTGTACAAAACATATGCGTGCACTACTAATATAGAAAAAATATGGGGGGGGGGGTTCCACAAAACGTTCAAACTCCAACAAAGGTTCCGCGAGTAAAAGAAGTTGGGAAACGCTGGTTTAGACGTACCCACACCTAAATCCAATGGAAATCGTCGCGTACAAATTATACGGTAACCGACGTTTTAAGTAGGATAATGGTAATAATTACAATAACAATATTATAACACAATAATGAAGTAGAATATTTTGATTATTCGCGCCACGCAAATTCACGCGCACATGTCGGGATACGATTAATTGCAATAATAATTCTTATCGAGTTTGTTACTCACAAACGCGCACTGTGCGCGCTTACACATGCGCGACCGAGTTAAACGACAATTATTGTGTGAAATGTAGAACGTTTTCACGAGGTCAATCGTAAGAATTCACAGTTTACTCGAATAGATATTTAATACGATGTAAAAAAATGTATATATGCTGACGACGTGAAAAAAAAAGAAACTTTCCGTATAGATAATACACATCGATATTTCTTTTCGATATAGGTATTTGTTTTATATTATCTAATAAAAAAAAAAAAACTGTAGAGAATATTGTCACGAGAAAATCGTTAACTATTTAACGTACCTAATATATGTTATGTATATATATTATATATAGTATGGTATTAATGACTTTATAATTTTCAGAGCAAATTATTTGGCCGTTGACCTGATATTTTGACTTTTGAATAAACACGAATAAACTATAGCAATTATAATTTTTTCGGTTAATTATACCATAAGCTGTTTGTATATTAATTAAAAATATAACATTTTGATTTAATCATAATAAAACACGTAACGCCAGCGACGTAAGTAGGCCAAAATACTTAATAAATCGTACAATTTCTACCGAGTGGCATTGATAATAGTAAAATATGTACCGAGTGTAGACTGTAGATCATACTTATGCATTGTCTACGAATTAGTGGGTATAAGGAATCGCATGGTGCAGATAATATGCCTTTACAATACAAACACCTATGGTTGAAATTACATATTATAGCTATAATATTTCAGACCAGTCGATTTATTGCAATACAACAGGTTTTAAATGACATCGATTATATTTTACGAGTCGAAGTTATAGCAAAAGTATATTATACATTGTACTGTATTGATTTTCGAATGTAATTTTAGTTAAGATTTTAATATTTGTTGTCAGAAAAAATCACTTGAAAACCATTGTGTGAGTAAAATATGGAAACCACATTATTGTTCGCACTAATTAACTTATTAGGCGTATCCGACATGTTTTTGAAACAACTATAAAACATTATTATATCGTATAAAATGCTAATTTCTTATTATATTTTATATAATATGAAATTAACATTGAATCGTACATGGGCATTATCATTTTGATGTTTGATAATTTCTAAAACTAGACATTGTTCTTATTTAAATTCTCGATTTGAAAGCATGATTGTACCAGTAAGAGTTTTGAATTTTGAATATCATTCTATTACCATTGCAACAATATAAAAACAAAATCGGATGAAAATTATTCAAGTTAATTTGAATAAATTAGGAAATTAACTGTGTTTACGCTGTAAATATAGAAAAAAATGTGTATTGAAGAAGTGAATTCACAAGATTGCTAAGATTTGTAATTTGGTAGGGCCATTGTATAACCTAAATAAGCACTGAACATTTAAATTGTATGCGTTTGCAATTTAAATTGCTATTTATACATCAATGTCTAGTATGAAATTTAAAACAGAAACTCTATATATTCATACAGAAAAGAGAAACATATACGTTGGTATAAACATTTTGTTATCAAGGTCACCAAAGGATCCGATGAACAAAGGGCGAAACAGGGCTGCTGCAAAGGAGTTTACGAAAAAGCTACGGAAAGGAAGCTAAAAAGCGAACGAATAATTAAAATCGAAAGATGGAAATGTTTGCGATAGGAGCGGTTTTGATGGAGTTTGAAATGGTCAAAGATAATACTTTATCAGCCCGTTCATTTTCAGCGTAAAAATATTCGATTAGACGTAATATCCGAGGCACGCATAATGTACGAGTAAAGGAAAATTGAATTTCGAGATAACTAGCTGTGTACGTACAATAATATAATACGCGGAGATAATGAATCGATGCAAAAATAATTTCGAATCCTCATTCTCGGGTGGATGGTGAGGGGTGGGTTGGCGGAGCCACGCGGGTATGTACGTTCTGAATGCAATCGTCTGCCGAATAATACCGTGCACGGATAATATAATGTACTTCAGACGCACGACCGGGTTTTCTAAAGATCGGGCAAATCGTCTTTGATTAAGCCGCGCGCCCGGAAATTTCTTATCTCCCGAACACCCGAATTATTGGCTAATTACGTTCAATTTTAATTAGACTGATGGCCAAGACACAGATACGAAGGCGGATCTTTTCAAAAACCGCTCTTTTTCCGGTCGGATGGACGTCAAAAGTTTTACAAGTCTATGGCGCGGCCCGCTGCAGCGGCGGTGCCGGTGGTGGGGGTAGAAAGACTAACAAAAAAACTTATCGAAAAAGCTGTGAAAAAGGGTTGAAAAGGCAACCCTTAGGAAAAGGGTTCTGGTTTTTCCGTCCGAGGGAGAGATTCTATATTAATTAATTAACCGGCCCGCCGCCGTTGCTGCATCAATCAACGTCCTTTCTTGCAGCGATATTCGAACGGGACTATATTATTATTATTATACACGTATACGTGTTCGTATAATATACCTGGCTCGGGTTCTAATTTGATTCCGAACAGGATTCACACACACACACATTTTACGGTTTATTGTAACCGCGCGCGGCGATAGGTCGGCCGGCGGTATATTGTATACATATATATATATGGGCAAAGAGCAAAAAAAAAAGAAAAGGAAAAAGCTAAAACGAATACATATACACGGATATAAAAGGCGAGAAAACACACACACACACACGTGAGTGTGCCAAAAGAGTGTATACCGTATAAGTGTATGGGTGGTAGGTATATTATACGTGTGTGTGCGAGTGTATGCGCGTGCGCGTGGTGGAGAAAAAAAACTCATCCGAACGATGTGTTGGCGGGGTGGCGGAGGGAGGGAAATCCCCGAAACGAGCCAAAGGGGATTATTAAGATAGATTGGATCAGGGGCTATATGACGTTGAAACAAAGGCTTGTTTTAATTTAAACGAACGGTTTGACCGGGACTAAAGCCGCGATTTTGACGGATCGCATAATAAAGAAGATTTCCTCGTCTCTGCCGCCCGCGCGCCGTCATTCCATCTCCGTCCACTGCGGCCGCCGCCATCCGCCGTTACACTATTACTGTTATACCGCCCGGTCTTCTTCCTTTTATATAATATTGTTATATTATCGGCTGGTAAATTAATGGAAAAACAACAACGTTTCGCGCTCCAATTAACGCCTTCGGGATACGAAGGGACTTAACAGCGTGCGCGCCGAGCGAGCAGGCGAGGAGCGAAGTATACACAATATGCATGTACATACAACCATGCTAAAATAAATAAGCAATAATAACGGAAAAGTATATTGTTTCGTCGCGAAATTCACGAACTTGACCGCGTGGTTACCGCCCAATCGAACGATTGCTGGTACGTATACGATACAGTACCGTAGTACAGTGGTTCTCGAACTGTGGTGCGCGTACCCTTCGGGGGAACTCAAAACTGTTTAGGGGTTCGAGGCTGGTCAACAAACCTTTAAATTTAAATAGAGGAAAAAACTATAAAATCCAACGTACACAGTTCGCCAATTTCAGTTTTAAAACGATACCGTTTCATTCGCCATTCATTGAGTAAGCGTGGCTGTCGTTATACCAAGTCGACAGTCGAGTGTACAATTGTATAGGCACCAAGTAAATATAGAAACAAATCAAATGATTTAAGATTGTATTCTCACTCCTTTAATGTCAAACTCGACACTCAATCCATTCTCTCTTCACCAAATGTACCAATTATTACCTCACTCATATCCTTCATCAACCAGACTGGTTTAAAAATTTAATTTATCTGTATTATTATTTTTTTTGTTGTTAATCTTGCTTTCTATGTTATATTTATAATCATAATTGTCGAAACTAATTGTTTACAAAGTTTCTTTTAATAAAAAAAAAAAAAAAAGATTGTATTCAACTAAATTCGAACCCAATATTGATATACTATGTAAACAGAAACAAGCTTACCCTTCTCATTAATTCCATGAAAGTAAACGTTTTTTGTTTTTAAATCTTTTTGTGTGTTAGTTTTTAATGAAATAAAAATGTATTTACACTTTAAGATTTTTTTATATATATTAGGTTACCAAGAAGGGGTACCCAAAAAAAGGGGTACAGTGCTTATACAAGTTTGAGAATCCCTGCAGTGTAGTATATGATCCGCAAGCGAGCTTCGTCACACATCAAACTCGGTCGCCAAACCCGTACACGCACCGCGACCGTTATTCGCAGGATAAGAGAAACCGGACCATAGAAAATCCCCTAAAATATAGCTTAGGCCTTAGGGTAATATTCGTTTATTGTGCGGTTTGTCATTACAATATCTGTAACTTGCAGGTTGAATTGTACCAGCAGGTGCTAGACCTTGCACGCTAAACACTTCGCATTGGCAACGTTCGAACGTAAACATAAAAAAGTCGAAACGACACGTTCGTTGGACTGGTATAAAATTAATAATCCACCCGTCGGTCGGCTTAGCTACGTGCAAAACGACACGCGAAACCTGCAACTGTCTAATCCATGACGAGATAACGATAATAATGTTCGACCAAATTATATCCTAAACGACCTGTACACATAAATACGTAAATAAAAACCAGATCACGAGAACTGCTATTCACCATAATATCAATCGTGTATTCGAAACAGACAAACGGGAAGCAGGGGTATCAAACACTCTGTCAGAAGCACTTCACCCAGATAACATAAACCACATGATCACCTTTATAATTAAGACTAATCTCATCAATAATATATAATCTGTAACTTGTATAATATGTAAATAACGTATCTTAAGAAAATGTGAACCTTTAAAACACACTGTATGCCAATGGCCATAGACTCCGAGGCTTAATTTAAATAAAAAAAAAAAAAAAATCGTGTGTTTGCGAGTGGAACTCGTCGGTGATTTTCATTTGAAGCCAGCTGTATGCGAAGCGCACAAAAACTGCTTGTATGTGATTTATATGTATATACTTGCATCTGTATTTAACATTCGGTGGATTGCGATACGCGACCGATGACTCCGTTCATTGGCTTCATCGAGGATCAGCAAATCGATCGATGTCAATTCTTACTTCTTCGATTCCTGTAATAGTTTAAAAACTACACTTGTCGACTAATTCCAAGGTATGTGGTATTTATGACACGATATCATTAGTTTTTTAATGAAACATTACGAGTCGATCTACGCATAGTTTTATATCATTGCACTGTCTTACTCTCGGGCCAAAAAATAGATTACGTTGATCGCTGATAATGTACATCATAACCATTACGCAATTTACGGACTATACTTACACCGTGCCGTCGAATAATAATAATATAACCGATATTCGCGTCGTCAAGACGTGTTCCGATCGCACGTTTACGTTAAATTGTACTTCGGTAATCGATCACGGTGCACTGCAGTTACATAAAATCGCGTGGAGTATATTATACTTTTATCATTAGGACATTTCGGGCATTGACGTGTTCGAACTGAAGGGAATTTATTGCGTGCAAACAAATCAGCAAAGGGCTAAAATTACTGCTTCGACGTTTAAATGTTTATGATTATTATTTTCGGCGGCTCTTCGGTACTCCGCTGAATCTCAAATTTCGTACAATCATCCCGTAAGAATCCTCGGGATCGAATAATCATTATTAATTACATAATACCTATACTACACGTGTGTCCCGTGTTTTTCCGTCGGAAACGACGAAACGCGCGCTCGGTATACGCGTCGCGCGCGATAAACGGAAACGGAAAAAATACTTAATCCGTCCGAGTGACGTGAGCACATACGGGAAGTTTGCCTTGGAACGTATCGTTTCCGTTGTCGAAAGATAATGAACGCGACCGATCTAATTGGTGGGCGTCGGTGTATTGGGTGCACTGCACCTCGACGTGAGAACTCGGCAGATTATAATATGTTTAATTAAATCTTAGCGTGTGCGCTCGCGAGGATTAGTGGACGGGAAAGGGTCTCGGGTCTAAGGAAAAGGACAACAAAAAGAAATCGTCATTGGACGAGTACCGTTTGCTGCGCGCATGGATGTACGTGATGTAATATTAAACACATATTGGTATACGGTACACGGCTTTGTTCACTGCGATCGCACACGAAAAATACTGTACACACGAGTTGTTGCAACACGGGTACGGCGGAATCGTTGGCGCCGAAACACGTCGTGTCATCGTAAAGTCGAACGGAAGGGTTATTTTGTTTACGACGTGAAGAAAAACAGAGGCGTTTTACGGACGGATGGGGTCGTGGAAGATGTGGGGGGTAGGTATTACGGTTGGAAATCGCACCCCGCGCCGCAAAACAGCATGCCGGGTCATTAGCGAGCTCGGGAACACCGGCGATGTAAAAATAGTTATTTAAACGACGATCTGTCAAATCTGCTTACGGGAATTATTAGAAAGGAACAAAAAAAAAAAATAAGCGGAATTAAATATGAAATAAAAAGAAGCCTTGTGCGAAAGGGTTCGAAGTTATTAAAACCGTAAAGTCGAGTAAATAGAGGGATTTTTTCCCTCCCCGTTCGCCCGTCGCTTTATACGAATGTGGTGGAAAAAAGTTAAAGGGCACGACGGGGGAAAAAAAAGATTAAAAATTAATAATAACAACAAAGTCATAACTGAATCAAACTCGGCGGGAGAAAGACAATAATACGACGATATTTCAAGTTTGCACTTTGATTAAAAAATATTAAGAGCGTAAAAAAAAAAAAACGAAACGAAAAAAGTGAAAACAAAATAAAACCCAAGAGCGTGTGGCGGCGCGCGGGAGGACGTCATCGGGTAAAGGGTTAAGATTTTGGTGGCCATAAATATTATTTTTACTCTTTTTCCCCTTTCGCTCTCTTTAATAATTGTATTTCGTTTTGCCAACAGATGTTTGTTTGAAGAATGAACTCTTAACTTTTGTTTTATTATTATTATTTTTTTTTTCAAATGAATTACAAGTGCCCGACTTTTTAAACATTCTACCATACCCCGCGATAACGGTCGATTTCATTCGCGAACGAGCCTGCCTATACAGCATATAGCATACACATTACACATACTCGTTAACAGTGGCGTAGGAAGACTCGTTAGCGCCCCTGGCAAACCTAGGAAAATGCGCCTTTTTACCGATTAAAAAATTGCCGAAAATACGGAATGATATTTTTATGTATATAATTAGGTAATACAAAATTATTTAACCATCAGTTTTTATTACAATGTAAATTTCAAACTTTAAAAAATTTTCTTTTCTTGCTTTAAGGCTAGAGAATTCATCGATAAAAATAGGTACCAATTTTAAAGCGCAAATTTGCGCCCCTTCATAATTTGCGCCCCTAGCGTAGGCACAGTTCGCCATACCCTTGCTACGCCACTGCTCGTTAATTACACGCGTACTTGACAAAAACTATATTTTACGATGTTACGCTGCAGCAAATACAATATGTACAATATCTGTTATTGGTAACACGATATCGTATTATATCATACGGACGCCGAACGGCTATTAGCTACTACGGTTATTACGGTTCGTTTGCTCAATGACTTACAAGTGGCCATTATCACTAATTCCCGTATGTTAAAAACTACCCACATACGATAACGTGTGCGCGACAATAATCGGTTTCCTGGACGATCGACTATTATAATTATTATTGTCTGTGCATTTGTACCGTCAGTCGGAAATGTGCGTATGTGTGTGTGTGTGTGTGTGTGTGTGTGTATCGTAACGTGTCGTACATTCGTATACATATATTATATGGTAGTGGTAGGCGGCTGCTCTATACATCGTCACAAATACGCAGTCAATTTTTTCCTTTTTAATTTAATTATATTTTAATTTTTTTTTTTTTTTATTCTTTCCGTCATTATTCTCAACTATATATTCGCCTGTTAATGAACCGACATCCTGCGTGCGCGCGTTTTACATCATTCATATACTATATGTACTGCAGGATGACATCATCGACGGGGGTCCGTCGAATGTATACACGCGTACGAGATATTAATTGATAATCGCTCTCACGCACTCGAACCAATTGGGTTCTGAAGAACAATAAATATTTTATTAATAATAATCGTAATAATTGGTCGTGAAAAATCGACACGGTTTTATGAACGTCCCCGAAACACTACGTAATTATTCCGAGTCGGCCTCGACTGTTTTTTTTTTTTTCACACGATCGGCTTTTAAACTGAAATCCGTATACGGTCTGATTTCCTCACAAATAGATAAAAATACATCATTTTGCCAAAGGTCACTTGTGCGGGGAACACGGGGCTCATGCACGAAAAGCGCTCATACTTTTTTTCCGATTGCATTTAAACGTTTACACCGTTTACGTGCGTGCGTTTTGTATAACTCCCGCGCGCGCGGTCCTCTAGCACCGATAAAAACAGCGGTGATCATACGCCGCTGAGCCGTCAACAAGCTTCCGGTTCACAAATTTGCGCGGGGGATCGACAACTATATTTTTTTCGCTCTTTTAACCCTTTTAAGACGTCTCGTTTTATCGCACCGCTTAGCGTCGTCCTGCGCCCCGAAAATCGACTTGTTCCAAGTTCGCTTCTACTTATCATCCGCCTGTTGTGTACATATTATCGGGAATTAAACTATATCGCGATTACGATCGTCCGGGCAGGTGTTCAAATGTCGCGCGGGCGCACGTAAATTCTGGACAAAAAAAAAAAAACCTTCGACCGACCGGCGGCGTACCCACATGCGCGCGTATCACACTCGAGTGTAAAAAAACACTTGACCGATTGTTAACGGCCGTCGTGCGCGTATAATAATACAACGACTCTACGTGTAGTAAAAATAATAGTAATAATAATATACCAGTTTACGGGGCGAAACGCGTAATATGAATATTATATATTCACCGTGTTGTAATGTACGTGCAGCGTGCGGTGTTTTCGAGGATAAAGGTACCACGAAAATATAATAGTTCCGTCGAAGGACGACCTTCGTTTACGCAATCGAATGTAACGGGGTGTCCGCGCTCGGGGGAGAGGGACGGGAGTACGCGATGTTCGAACTGTTAACCCTTTTATTTTCAACACGACGTGCACTTGATGCTTTACCACGTGTTTATAGCCGCGCGACCACCCCGTACGCCCCTTCGCGACCGTCCGGCGGACTTGGCGAGCGGAAACAGGTGCGCGCTGACCAGCACGTACGGATGCATACGTAATGCAGGTTCGGAATTGATGAGGTTACCACCCGAAAAGAGACTGGTCACCCCGAAGACAATGGAGACGTGCCGAAACCGCGAGTCCGCGACAGGCAGAGTGAGCACGGGCCCACACGTGTCGCCCCGGCCGGCCGATTCGCCGTGCACACGTAGATCAGCTGCGCACAAACACACATAAATAATAACTAGACCGCGGATTATATGCGGTGAAAATACTCTGTTATATGCATGCAAATATGCAGCATAAAATACAGAAATATGCATAGACTATGTTGAAATGTGCACTAAGAATTAAATTTAAAAAAAATACGAAAAAACGATGATGATGAAATTTATTAACAACAAATAATGATTATCATTTATAATTAATAATTATTAATTATTATGTTACATTTATGTGTATTTATTTAGAACTGTAGTTCTTGTAGCAGTATATTACTAGATGTTGCTCCAAGTGGTCCATTGTAAAACTATGGCGCTTGTCATCCAAAATAAGCTTAAATTCAGATAATGACCGTTCAACATCACAGGACGTCACAGTATTTAAACTTAGAAGCTATGTTACTCATTATTGTATTGGGAAGTACAGTACTTGTGCCATTAATGTAAGCGTCGATCATACTTAGGGAACCATAGCCGGGATTTTTGTTCAGTTATCGAGTAATCTTTGTTTTGATTTTTTCTGAAAATGCGTCGGGTAGTGCAGATGCTGTTGTCAATAATTCCTCCATAACTTTTAATGAATTGTGTTTTAGCAAATTTCTTGCTCTAGACTTGTAATTAGTTCTGGTATTTTAGAAAAATGTGTATAAATCAGATTTCAATCATGTTGTATTGACGAGGTTTCAAATGCTTCCTTGGCATGTCTATATAGTATATAGTATGCGTTTTAACACAATATATAATCGTGTTTTTTGTATAAACTATATGCCATTTACATCCCGAATCAATGAAATATGCATACTTGGTAAAAATGGGTGATTATATGCAATTGCATATGCAGCTATGCAAATGCATATAATCCGCGGTCTAATAATAACGAATTCCGTCTAACGGAAATGTACCCGCGCACATAATTGACAGTTCGCGAGAGAAAATGTGTGCGCGATCGTTTTTTGTGGACTTATCTCGGCCGGCCGATCGGTGAGTATACAGCGCGCTCGCATATCGAAACCGGTGCAACAGCGTATTAAACGCGCGCGCACGATATAATATATTATTTTATTATTATTTTTTTTTTTATAAGTAATGATTAATAACAGGCAAAAAAAATTATTATCCGAGACGACGACGATGGCGAAAGGCCGCGAATAACCAGTCGCAATTTGTTATGACTGCGTTTTTTTTTTCACTCTCCCCCCTACCCCAACGACCGGGTTTCGAACACGTTGTAGAAGTGATTCGTTTTGAATTATTTTCGTTTCTAGTACAATATTTCCAGCGGCGTGCGTTGGTAGCTGTGACAATTACGAATGGGGTTCCTTGGCGAATTCGTAACCAGTTCTGCGCCGCGGCCGAACACGGGCGATTATATTTTTTTTTCTCGTAAAAACCGCGCAATCCCACGCGAAAAAAAAACAAAAATTAATAACGAAACGAGCGCATTTATACGGCCGAGAATGAAATTATAGGGTACATTTTGTTATCATAATTATTATTGTTATTACAAATGTATTATATTTACGCGTCTCATAAAGTCATAAACATTAAGAACAATGCGGGGTGGTGTTCGTATAGTTTTGTACTTACTAATACGCATCGTAGCCGAGGAGGTAATTGGTAATCGTCGCATTGTTTTTCTCACTTCCATCAGGTCAACTGCAGCTGATTAAGTAGTAATTGTTTTTATTATTTTTTGCACGGTTAGGTATAACAATTACTGGCTGTATCCGAATGCGTGTACACTGTAAAATACAAAATCGAGTTAATAAAAACGGATAAATTGAATATTTAAAAAAATTCCAAAACCATAAATTTAGCATATTATATAATCAGTAGTCACACTACTTCAAATCAAACATTTGTGCAAAATTGTCACCATCAGTTTCCCGGTTGATTAAAAAAAAACCCCAAGTTTAATAAATTTAAAAACAAAATTAAATATGTTTAACACTTTTGCGATGGTTAGCGTTCTGTTGCGTTTCGTTGTTTGAAATTAAATTATTTACATAATCTTTGCACTGCGTTCTCAAAAGTTTGACTCAAGTTCGTGGGAACATATACCACTTCTAATTGTTATTCATCGATATAATAACCCTCATAAAAACGGAATAATGTGAATACGAATATATTATAAAAAGTAATATTTAATAAAACGTTAAGACCCGAGTGACAGCTCGCACACAAGCGCCTATACGTATAGAAAACCGCGTTCGTATGGAAAATAATACATTGGTGCGTGCAATTTGCATGTAGACAAAACTAGACGTTTTCGAGGGTTATTGACGGAGGTTTCGATTGTTCCGCCGTGAAAACACGCATTTACGCGCTCATTCGGCCAAAAATCCCGTTTTATTGTGCGCAAGCGTACGGCGCAAAACACGAGTGTTGGAACGTTATAAGGAAATATTATAATAATATATTGTGTACAGGTACGCGTACGGTATGCGGTTACCGGTCACCGGCGAAAGGGGTAAATGCCTTTTATCAACACTCGCAGCGTCAACGTGTACGCGCGTACGAGTACCTATGTATATTGTGCGTATACTGTACAACAAGAGTCATGACCATAATATTGTGTTATTATGTGAACGATTGCGGGTCTACAAACATTTAGACGTTATGCGAACACGTGGATTTAGGCCGCAAAGTGCTCACGGGAACGCGGCATTTGAATCGGTCCGTCGAAGCGCGCCTACTTGACGTGTACCATACACGTTCGTTGCGTCGATAATAATAATAATAATAATAATTATTATTATTACGCTATTACCGCGCTACCACCACAACCCCCACCGTTACTTCGCGGTTCTGCGTGTGTGTGAACCGCGGTTTGTAGGGAGGAAATCGCATCGGAATCGAATACCGCGGAAACGGTCGTCGGCGCGATATTGTT
The DNA here is from genome assembly GCA_949715065.1 of Periphyllus acericola. Taxonomy (NCBI): domain Eukaryota; kingdom Metazoa; phylum Arthropoda; class Insecta; order Hemiptera; family Aphididae; genus Periphyllus; species Periphyllus acericola. Next base: position 20,617,922 of record OX454270.1, on the reverse strand, counting down.
TCCCGCAAAAGCACTCTTCTCTGTACACATTACGTTCAGATTTCGACAACTACCCAGGTCGCACTTACACGCATACGAACGCCGTTATTGTAATACGTATTGCACCAACACACAATACGCGTCAGTTGAATTGCTCGATTGCACCCGGCTTCGCCGGAAAATACGTATCTTAGGTTCAGTGTCGAACGAGGAATGCATCGGGTTTTATCACGACTGTACGTAAACGATTTCATCCGGAAGTAGGTACCTGTGCTCCGATCGTTACGTTCATTAGACGTTATTGATAGGGGATGGTGTCGAGAAGCGGGAAGCGGATAATATTGTTGTAACATTTTAACAGTTTCCGGAACAATTGAGAAACGCAGAGAAAACATTTGAAAAAACACTTTTGACCGAGACCGAGAATTGAACCCTATATTCACCGTACTATCACCGTATATTATACTTCGTGACGCACTATATTCACTTGCTCATATGTTTGATGGATACAAGATTTTCATAAGATTTGCTTTGTGCCAACGTCAAAAATTTTACCGAAAAGTGACCAACCAATTTTATAATCGTTAAAAAATTAAATGTTATCAAAATTGAGTGTTTCAACGAATTTCTATTACACGATATTAGCTATCTGGATGTTATTCGATAAATATTAATTTTAGCGACTCGAAAAATTTACCGAGTACTTAAATAAGCATTTAATAAGGTGTCCGTCTAACTTTATGTCTGTTAAAAAACAAGGTTTTGAAAATTTTTAAATGTCTATTAAGAAATTTGGTTCTTCCACTATGTCGACCATCTTTAGAAGTATAAATCAATCCACTTTCACTCAGTATCGTTTTTTTCAATAGCAAAGGTACATTGGTTTCATGTTTCAAAAGTCAATCTCTGTATTTCACCCGACCGCAGAGTGTCGTCCAATTTTTTAAACATGCACTTTCTATGTGGATACTAAAAAGCCAATCGGTGCACAGAACTCAGTAGATTATTGAGCAGAAATTCTTTTAAATAAAGCATGTACTAAGAATAGGTAACGTTTGCATTCTGTTTACACAGTGTCACCGAAATATTGCCTGTAAGATGTCCTACTACAACGACGCGTCTTATCCGGAAAATACGAAAAACTGCATGTTATAGCGTTATACGAATCACTGCACTACCCGTACATTATGGTCTCCGAGATTATCCAGACTGGGGAACTCTCTTGTCTGTATATCGAAGATAAATGTACACATATTATATGCGTATTGTGTGCGGTGGTGGTGGTCGGTACCTGTCGAAAGCACCTCACATAATATTATTGTGTGACGACGTCTTCATTGAACGTTTAGCTCCGAGTGCACCGGGTCGCGCTACTGTAGCAGTGCACTATACGTATATACACACATATGCACACAATGGCCGGACGATTTATTCAAGTCGCGACGAGCGCATTATAATAATAATAATACCAGTGCAGCGTGCATCATTTAATATATTATTTTACACGGCGGCCCACAATCCGTCTCGTGTATACAGAGAATATAAACGCACCGCAAGTATATAATAATAATAATAATAATGATAATATGTGCGGACGGAGAATATCGTTTCTTCTCAGACACTGTATTTATTATTATACGTCTTGTACGTCGTCAGCGTCGTCGTCAGAAAGCCTCGTCGAACAACGAAGGCGCGGGTCCGGTTACACGCCACGAAATCCCTGGGAATCATTAATTTGCATCAGTGTCCCCGCGGACCACGACGCGCCCCGTGCACCCCGTCAGTCCACCACCGCCGAGTCGACAACGGCGGCGGGACATCGCCTTTTATAATAATTACACGGCTATTTATTACGCTTTGTAAATATAACGCGGACGGATATATCATTATAATAATACGTCATCGTCGTCGTCGTCGTCGTCGTCTCCCCTCGAAACGATGCGGCGACGGCGACACACAATGACGTTTTTGACGTGAAAAAAAAAAATATGTGTGTATATATATCAAATAAGATACGTCTTAATAACAACGCCGTAATATGGGCGGCTTGGCGAGACCTCGGAGGTACATTATGTACATTATGTAACGGCATCAGCGCACGATATTATTATGCGCACGTATTGCACGCGCAGGTATACATTGTATCAATTGACGTACAGAAAACCGTAAACCGCCACCTCCGTCGTCGGCTTTAATGAAAATTCATTTTCCGTGTGTTCTTATATCGTGTGACAAACCTGTACCGCTATTATTGTCGTGTACCACTGCAGTACTACGCGTATGCCCACACGCGGTTCAGGAGGTACAGATGCGTTGTGCACTTGTTGGTCAAGTAATATTGTGTAAGCGACGACGTGAATTTTTGTTTTTCTTTCCGCGATTTACTGCGATATGTATACGAAAAGTACGTATTGTGTCCACCGCCCACCCGCGTGAAAACCGTCACGACGAATGTTCGTAGATTTTCAAACTATTTTTATTATTCAACACTCTATCTCTCCAGACAGGACTTTATGCGTATAAAATATATATTTATATACGTACACGCGCGATTGAATGTATACGGTTCATGATGCAGAGAATGTCTCTGAAAAGTATTCTCCGTCACAAGCCGTACCGCGCGTATCGAACTTTACCGGATCAATCGATCTACGATTTTGGCAAAGCAACTCAAGTTTTTCCCACGAGAAAACGCGTTGTACCATCGATTCGTTTACCGATTTGGCGATCGCATATATTATATTTTCCGACGCTCAGCGGTACATGCGTAAGTACGGTAAGTAATTATGGTAAACGCAATTTGTTTTTATTACGCCATACGGCTAGCTCACAGTATTAACACTAGTATAGCGTAGAAGTACGGTAAAGTGTTCGAGTACCACTGTATTAGTCTGAATACCAATTTGGTGGAAGATAAAATAAGATTCGCGTCCAATCATCACGTTATGTAGGTATCGAGTGCGTATAGATCGGTTTTCGCTCTCCGCGGCCTATACGCAAACACCCGGATCACACGTACCACACTTGTCCGCGGTTAAAGGGTTAAATCCTAGCTTATCGCGTATCGCACACGATTCGGTCAAGGGTTGTAATTACGAGTGTAAACCTCTTAATCGAGTGCGCAGTACTATACACCTATGTATCGTCGAGTGGTGGATTCGGAAACGTGGTCTGCGTTGTGTTTTTTATTCCCTCAGCGGTAACTATTATCAGTAAATTATAGCCCCTAACCGTTATGTGTATATTATATTGTATATAGGTACCAGCTACCGCCACTTTGAATGAAAAAAAAACGTCCGTCTTGTACGTCTTTTTCAGCGCGGACCTGTGTTCAAAACCGGTAGCCGCGCGGCTATACCGCTGACGAAGGTATAACAATGTTCCCCGGAAAACAAAAACACATTAAACGCGCACCGACACAACAATATTTTAATAATACAATATGCTTGCCATGTACGAGACCACCTGGGCCAATACGCGGTGTTGTAAATACTCGTACTACTGTACACACGTGCATACGCTATGTCGATCGTTTTAAGTTCATTACACATACCTGCACCGGCTGCGTAGAAGGTCTAACGTCTATCTGACGTTAAATTCTTTTCGTGGTCAACACCAGAAAATGTTGAGTCAAATGTATGTATTATAACAAATCGGTCGGATATAAGTCGAACAATCGTACATGCGCGCTGCAATATCGATCAATTCGCTTATATTTTATCGTCTATAATTCAAAAATCATATTGTTCTGAGTAACTGAGTAAAACAATATTGCGTAGCTGACTGCTATAATATACATAAAATATAATAAATACATGATAAATTAAATTCAAATAACACTCACTTGCACCTACGCATCAGCGTACAACCCGAAACTACCATACCGATTAATTTCAAATGTTAAGGCAATGTACTTATAACCACTACATGTATAGGTGCAGGATTTTTAGAAAATATAATTTTCAAGTGTCGGTTTTGAGTCATAGGCTGGATGGATGTACACATTTTTTCACTTTTTGGTTACCCACGAGATATTTTATTCTGTTTATTAAAATGTTGATTTAAAGAACTACCGACTAAAAGTATATTAATACGGTATAATTAAATACAAGTAAACACCATTAGAATATTCGACGACATTGTGCGTTATTGAAGCTAACATTTTATTTTATATCGAAATAGTATTTGCTCTAATTTAAAATTGTAAAATATCTCGGGGGTCAAACCAGGTCATTCAGCTGGTACATTACATATATATATTGTATTATGTAAAATATTAATAATAATAATTTTATACGTTATACGTTTTTACGAGGACTAATTGATGCACCGACCGTCATGCACACGGATACCTACGATTACTGTACGACGGGTTAATCGATAAAAATTATCCTTAACACGGTACACATATAATAATACCATCGCGAAGACTACATTATATGGAAATACATAAACATCATACGTGTGCATAATATACTGTATAATTAATATATATTATATACTCTCTTAAAGCGTCTGTTTTAATTACGAACAAACAAATTAATTACAAAAACGAGTTTTCGTTGTTCTATTGTTCGCGCGGCGCATTTTCGATTTACCTATATATTAAATATGTAAATCGTGTCCGATCGAGATACATCACAATGAACTACAACAATGTGTTTTTCGATAAAAAAAAAAAAAAAAATTAGTGGTGATTTAAATATATGTAAATCGTCGTGTAACGGGCTTGTTTGTACATACAATAACCGAACCGATAGGACAGGGTATAATGTGCCTGTACGACCTGAGCTGTAAACGGATCGATTCGTGTTAACATTTATACGTGTTTCTTAGAATAAAACGATATACTTGTTGTATAAACCACTTGTGCGCATGCGTCAAATGTGCAGAAAAAACAAACGTACAGGTGAGGAAAAAAAATTGATATACATGCGTATATTATATAAAAAACATAATATGCGTATATGCTCACCAATCGACGAGCAATAATAACAATTTAATCCACCGAATGTTATTCGTAAAAAATATGATGTACAGGACGTTCCGACCAAGGAGGACTTTAATCGTGGCGATGTATCCGGTAAATCTTGTATACTCAGATTTTGTAGTTTATATTTGGTACAACTTATCGAGCGTTTTCATTGTCTGTCCAATACATAAATACCATAAACTTATGGTCAATTAGGGAAATAAATTAAAAAAATAGTCTTTAACCGTTGACACAAAATATGTGGGAAAAGAACTTCAATGTCTCGATCGTGATAGGAGTTATTCCAACGTATATAGAAAATCCTCGGCAAGACAAATAAATTTGTGTGTGCTTACTGCTCACGCATTAAACTACTGCGAGAACGAGATATTATAAAGTCGTAATCGAGTCAAAATCCAATAGCTACTTGAGCGTGCGTATGTGTGCGCGTGTGTGCCTGTTAGGTTATATATATATGCGTGAGCGCGCCTGACTAGTATGATATAAACGCGGGCCGATAACCAGGCAATGCATCAAAGGAATGACATGCGGCGGAGAACGTTCGACGTGTTCAACAACAGAAACAACAATTTTTTTCTTTTCCCCGTCGAATAAATTATAATCGGGACCCGGTAAAAAGTTCTCGGTGAGTTATTTATTGACCCGGCGTGTCCGAACGCGCGCGCGCGCATATTAAAATATGACTGTGCGTCCGCCACCGCCGCCGTATTGTCTTTAGCATAAATTATATACGTATTCGTATATTTCCATCTTAACATATTTATATTATTATTATTATTTTTATTTTTATTTTTTTTTTATTCCTCCAGATTGAACGATATCGAGAAATTGTGGTTTTCGGAATATTCCGCACAGCATGCGGCCAGGTGCGATAATCACTGTTTGGAAAGAGAAGAAGAACGGATAGGAATAGTAATAATGAAAAAAAGTATATATTTTTTCGAAATAAAAAAACGAAATAATACCGTCGCCCACCCAACATGCTCCGCGCGGCATAAATCAATTTCGTCTTGAAGATTTATGCGATCGCGGCCCGGCAGTGGAACAAAACCAAATGTTGGTGGGGAGGGGGTGGGGGAACCCATGTCGAAGTGGAATATACGACGCGACCACTGGCAGAGCCGCGACTCGGGTGGGTAGCCTACACCACGTACACAATATTGTCTACACGCGTAAGACGACGTGTAACCGTGTGCAGCTACCCCGCTACCGATCGTCTTCGGGTCGGTTTCGACTGCTGCGCGGTATACGGTATACGGTGTTACGTACTACCGCACGCGGCGGCAAATTTGTAAGTCCTCTCGCTGTGCGGCGTGTACCCCGTCGTTTTCGTATACGTCCCCGTACACCCGCAGCACTGCGGGTACACGGATTCATGCGCAACAATACGCGACCCCCGAATGTCCCGGGGTAGGTCATTGTTTTCCGCGCGCGTACGTACGTCGTGTTTGGCGCCCACTATTATTATATTATTGTACCCGCGCACGTTTATCGGTCCGCGGTACGACAACAATACATCGAATTGTCCTGATGACTATAGTGTCTTGTCGATTTTCAATAGTACATAGAGTATGGGTGCGCGTATTATTTTGCGTACGGACCTTCGAGTTCGACGAACCGCGGGGGTGCTAAGGCCCACGTCTCGAACGGAACGCGGCCGCGATAAAGTGTATATAATAGCCGCCAATTAGAGGGTATGAAACGCTTTATAAATATTACTATTATTATTACTTTTTTACCCATGATATCTATGTCGTACGCACGCGCGCCTTAACTGCCCGAGGCGTTCGATTACGAAATATGTTATCCGAAAATCGGGCGTGTTATTATAGCGGATGGAGGAGTCTTAAGAAAAAGTCGCGTCACAGCGCTTCGATGAGATTGAAATAGCGAGCGATCCATTTTTACGCTCAAGCCGACGTGCGATGCGGTGTATAATTATTATACACGTATTATTTATTATACACAGTGGTGTTTTGGAGAAATTTGAGATTTTGTCGTAAAATATAATGTGCAGGTAATGTAAACATATAGAAATATTTTTATGACGATCGGGTCACGATAAAATCAAAATTAATGTTTTGTGCGTCCATTACATTATAATACATATATATAGAGTTTAAAAGGTGTACACGACGAACCCGTACGTAAAGTTACACCGAAATATTACAAATTTTCGTGTCATTTCAAAAATGAAAATAAAATACAATTAATGAATCGGATTCGTAAGAAAAAACGAAATGACATTAGGTCCTCGTGGCATATATTATAGTATATAGTATGTTATACACGCGTAAAGACTGTTTCCAATACCATATACCGGCAATATACGAACAGTTGATCGTATTTATGTTTATATGACTTATGGATATGTATAAATTTGTTATGAGACGATGTATCAAATCGTATATAATATTAAAAGTATAGTCGAATGTGATGTTTTAAAACGATTATATAACATATACATAGATTACGGTAAGCAGATAAAAAGTTTAATTAACGTGAAGGCCCGCGAAACAAATCAAGACCAGTTACACTGGTAACTGCCTTGTCGCGTGTAGGTGAGTTTTTTTTTAATGTACTTTAACGTGCGTATATGTATATATATTTATATGAAATTTACAACAAACAAATTATCGTGTTTCAGGTTATATACTGTGATCCACACACGCAGATATTAATAAAGTATAAAATATCTTTCGTCACGACCATCAATATCGCGCTCGGTATATGTGTATACAATAATGTCGTATATATATGTGTGCACTGCGCGTATGCAGGTACACCTATATATTATAATTGTAAAACATTATAATAAATAAAATATACCAGTGGATATACTTTTTTAATACCAGATATGTGTTTTTTTATTTTAACTCTTGTGCGACGCAAACGAATGGTATTTAACCCTGAGTGATGTTAATTTTATACGAATATTCTATTGATAGATACTTTATGATATTACATACGTGTGGCTTAACACACGACATATATTTAAATTGTGAAATTTCGACTTAAAGATAACGTTTTTAATGTATGGTGTCGCGCGTAATGCATGTCATTAGTGTGGATCCGGTTAAAGATCGCGTATTCGTTATTATAAAAGACGTATTCAGACCGACAAAAAGTCATGCGATTGCCAAAATCGCGCACGTGTGATATTAAGTGTGAAATATCATAAGTCTCTGAAAACGCACGAATATCTTGGCCCTTGGCAATTATAATAATGTGTAATGACGACGGCACCGGGTTTAAAAATAATGTCCACAGATCAATATACATTATTTTCGCGGTTGACGCGTAAACGGTGTGAGGAAGAAACTAATTTATATCGTTTGTACACGTCATACAAACTATATATAAATACATTCGTTTTTTTTTTTTTTTTTCATAACCCGCAAACCTATTAAAACTTAAAGTGACAATTGCAAAACGCTTTGTATGATTCATAAAATATGTTTAAATACTATACAAAGGAACTTATAATTCTTACGACTCGTCCATGGTCAGTTTTTAATAGAACAGTGTTCGCGGCATCGATACAAACAAAAAAAATAGTTAAAATCGTGAAAAAATCGACGTTTACTCTAGAAAAACTCTTTCGCAGCGATAGTTGACGTGCGCGAAAAACCACCCTAGCCGTTGTTATCGTACAGTGGGGAAAACGCGAACTTTTACGCGGTATATAAGACACGTCTTCGTGCACACCCCGAGTGTGTATAGGTATGCACGTGTAGTAATTGGATCGACGTTGAAGAAAGAACAAGGTGTGTGCGTGTGTGCCCGTGAGATGGAGAGAGCGAGATAGATTGGGAGTGAGTGAGGGAGAGTGAGAAAGAATGAAAAAGAGAGGCATAGAGGAGATCACATTATGTTATATGGACGAGGGGGGGGGGAGGACGGTGTGTTCTGAACAGCGAGCGACGGCTGCAGCAGCAGCAGAAGCAGTAGCAGCAGCAGTATATAGTTGCAGAAACATCGGAAAAGTTTCGCCGTGACAGGTTTTCGGATAAGCGGAAGATTTTTGTGTACGTTATTATTATATTGTAATTTCGCGTGTATAATATATACAAGCGTGACAGAGAGAGAGAGAGAGAGAGAGAGAGAGAGAGAGAGAGAGAGGGGGGGGGCGGGAGGGAAAGAGAGAGTCTAATAATTAAAAGCTCGCGCCCTCTCATCGTCACTGCCCGTTCCCGCTGCTGCTGTTGCGCGAGAATAACCCGACGGCGGAGGGGCGGCACCGTTTTCAAAAGAGTTTTGTGAACGCTCGCGATCGTTTGTTATCAATCATTCAAAAAACGGTTGTCGGTAGGGGCCGGGGGCGGGTAAGTATATATACTTATATAATATGCGTGTTAGGTGTGTGTATATTTATATAAACGCGCGCGTATAGCGAACGCGTCTGTCAAAAACAACTAGCGGCGGCAGCGTACGTATATAGTATAACGCGCGTTCGATCAAAAACCCTTAAGTTTCGCGAGAGCCGAAGATATATTATACGTATTAAAAAAAAAAATAATAATAATGAAAAAAGAAAACACTCCGGCGCATGTGAAATATAATTTATACGCACGCCACCGCGTATAAAGTATATGTAACACGCTGCAAGAAGTTCGCAGATGTGCGTGAAAGAACGAGTAGGCAACTGATGGATAAACGCGTGCATAACACGGGGATACGGGGTGGCGGGTATAACATATAACAGGGACGGCCAGCGACGAGAGAGTATCACGAGCCGCACATTACAACGAGGAATATGTAAGAGCCAAGAGCTGATTTTGAAATTAGATTTAAAGACTCTAAATGACTTTGACCGTCGTATGGATTTTTGGAAAATCCGTTTGTGTATATAGTTGATATTATTTAAAATGGATACTCAATATTAAAAACTACTTTAATAGATACAGCAGCTTTAGAAAGTTAACTCTTGAAGAACTAATGGAATAGGAAGGACCGAATACAGTTCAAATACAGTTGTCATTCATATGGATATAATATCCAAAAATTACTCTATATGCATTCAAAAATGAACATATATTTTTGAAGCAACATATTCTTGTGAGTCTTTGCTCTCGATAGTGGATATAATAAAATCTAAACATCCCTCAGATTTAACGGATGATCGGTTAAATTAGATATTAATTAAGAATTCGTAAATAAGGTGAAATCTAAAAAACAATTACGTTTTTAAGTATTACATTAAAAAATATTTCTAGTGAAAATGTTTTGCGTATTACGCATTTCGCAAAAGACACGAGCGGCGTGAAATTTCTTGCCGAAGATACGTCACTCTGGTATTGCCCTAGGAAAACACTGTTTAAGAGTGTTTGGGGTTGGTTACAAAATATTGTATGGTGATTACACTTAATCACAAATTGTATTACGTAATTCTGTGAATTTTTTTTTCTAAATTTAAACATGCCTGTGCTGGAGTGACAGACCTCTTAATTTTGCCATTCTTGATATGTTGATATATTGAACGTCCATAAATGTAATCGCATTAATCTATTTCGATTAATACATCCTGCTTACGAATATATCATCGTGCAGTATCTGCGACGTGAAGATATATACAGAAAGTATATACATGTGTGTTACAATATATTCATTTTTCCCAACAATGATACGCCGCTATTGAGATAAAAACGATCGAGCACTCGTTTATTTGTCCGCCACCGAGCTATATACACATTATATACTGCGCGCGGTGTGCAAATACTTTTAAGACTCAATATTATATCCTCGCGGCTCGCAAATTTCGTATTAATATTTTTTTTATAATTTTTTTTTTACGAAACATCGAATGCCTATAAAACCATACGATTTATTAAAAACGTTAAGTGATGCGCGCACTGCACTGAGTTAACTTTTAATAAGTCGTGTAACTATATGTATATGTGCACTTATATAATATGCAGTATACATAAGTATACACGAGCCGCACCCCGCACACCCCGTACACCACTGTATAATGCCTGTATATATTAATATATACATGTATAATATACATGTAGGTAGTCTAACGGTATTAGTTTGAAAAATTTGTTTGCTAAACTATAATTGATGTTGAAATAATATTTAAACTGGCCATGTTTGTTGCGATGCAATGATTTAATGATTATTTACCTAACTTTAACTTTGGAACACGCAGCTCGTTTTCAAATTTTCTATTCAGTAAATACTACAAAGTTTTCTCGGTTTTGTATTATTAATCAAATTGTTCGTATAGAAAATCCAAAGTGCCTCACGTAAGAAAATAATATAAATAAAAAGTAAAAAATATCACAGAGCATAAGTTAGCTAGATTTTCTTAGCGCACGGTCGCTCGTTAGCCAAAGTTTCGAATTAAACCGCAATTTCACTCGACTTTCACGTCTTAATCTCGATATAAAATAAGAGCTTTTAAAAACCTCATTCAAGTCCCCGATGATTTCTTTCTTTTGCATAATTTGTTTGCTTAAATAGCAAATGTGCACGTTAGTGCTGAAAGCTACATATATATAGTATACATCCATATATTAGTGTAAAACAATACATGTATTTGTGCCAAAGATATTGTGTTTAATGGATATGAGCTTATATTCTATGCAGAGATTCACTATTTGAAAATATGTATAGTGAAAAGTAAGTGTACAAAAGGCTATAAAAAATAAACAATAAAACAGTATTATATGTTAATTATTTTATAGTTTTAAAAGACAGTAATATATATGATGAGAAACAATTATGTATATGATTTAATGACCGTCTAAAATAATGAAACGTTAATTTTTTTTTTTAATTCATGACTTATTATTTCTAAATATAAAAGAAAAAAAACATAAGTACGATTTATTCTGATGTCTTTGTATTACCATAATAAACGTAGGATTGATCTAAAGGGTTTTTGAGGTTCATTAAATAAAACAACTATATCGTAATAGCCTCTCTTCAATAAAAAAAAATAATATCATGTTTACCAGACAAAACTGTGTGTCGTTGACTATTATAATTTTTTGTTAATTATTCTTCAAAAGTAAAATAATATATCATGTAGTGACATACTAAATGACTCATGGCAAACGCGTTTTGAAAATCTTGAACTTATAATAAATATTCGTGGGAACTTTGGGGCTTACGGAGTTTTCAACGTGACGCACTAGACGGGGAGTCATAAACTATATGAACGCCATATCGTATTGTTCTTGGGATGGACGGTATCGAAAACCTGAAGTTCAACCGAGATTTTAAATCGTTCGCTCGAAAAGGAAAAATGAAGGAACCGCCGACCGCTATTATTGTACACGGTTACCTATATATTATCATGTTTGGGTATAAGTACGGCCTGAAAGACTCGGTAAAACTTTGCTCCCGGGACTTAACGATGACGATGGCGTTAGTGTAACGGTCGGAAGAACCTAACCTATAACAATAACAATTAGCGCACCACACCGTTTCACAATCGTACATCGCATTACACGCACACAAATATACGTGTACGGGAACGACGATGACGATCGAATCAAAAAGAACAACTCCCATCAGCCGCGTTTTGTCCGAATTTTACTGCACCGCCGGTTCAATTAGTAAAACTTCTTTGTACGAGTGCAACATCTTGAACGTCCCTCGCCTGCTGCTGCTGCTGCTTATGTACACCGCGCAGCACAGCCATATTATTGTATACACGCGCCGACAGATATAATACCTACCCCCAACCGACAACCTACCCCCGAGAACGTGGATTTTCCGCACGGGATAACGCGCGGCGGCGGGGAGGAATCATTATACATAATATCGAACATCTGTATTTTAAACATTCATCGGTAAAAAGTTTCGTGTATACATAAATTCGTGTACATACATATAAATGCACACGCAATAGCGGTGGTGGCGGTGGCGGCGGCTGTTTTAATTGTGCCGAACAAACTGTCGGCCAAAAGCTTTTCTCTCTTATCGAAACGTTCCACTCTCTCGACTTTTGGCACACGCGTTCCTACCACACACACACACACACACACGCGCGATCGGGCGGGGGGTGGCGGCAACAATAATAATTAAAGGCAACGCTTATTTCGCATCTCCACCGCCCTCGTGAAAATCCTTTACTCGTTCTCTTCCCTCTCCCGCTGTACGCCGCCCACGCGCGAGTGTTGTTCCCCGTCCCGTGCATATAATAGTCGTAGTGCAATAATATATATTTACACACGCCAGTATATATCGGTGGCGGTGGCGGTAGTAATTGCTTCCAGCCGAATTATTGCTGTTGGCGCCCAGCAATTAGCTTATCTGCCGGTTTTCGACGACGACTGTTTCTGCAACAGCAGCAACACTATATATACGCTTTATCGCCGATATCACCTTCGGTACTACAGTGTAAGACCAGGAGGAGCGTACCTCCGTGTGCCGGTAGAAGAGAAAGAGATATTGGGCGAGAGAGGGGTTGATATAGAGAAGGAGAGGAAGGGAGTGAGAGTGAAAGGGGAAGAGAAACGTAGAGACACGGAGAGTATATTATAAACGACTGTTCTAGTAATAATAATAGTATTATGCATTATTATATAATATACTGCCACCGCGCGTGTGCGTGCGCAATCGGTGTGGAATTTCGGTTTGATACGCTTTTGTGGATTTCCAACGACATAATAATATCAAGCGCCACGCATTCCGCGATGTGGCGGCGGAGGCACGAAGAGATAAATTTGGCTCTGGATCAACGAGCACCGTGCTAGAGATCAACGCGAGTGTGCCGTACACCGCCGACCCGCGATTGTTACTATAATAATATCAGCGAAGTATTGTAGAATATTATGATACTATACGCGATACGGTACTATAGTGCAGGGGCGGCCAACTTTAATAGACTTAAGATCGACTTCTTAGTTTGCTCAGGCTATCGCGATCGACAAAAAAAAAAAGGTAGTCAATAAACAAAAATGTATATGCGTGGCCAGATTATTTCAAGTAGAGATCGACTAAGAAAACATTTTTCTTAAGACAGTCGACTTGAGCAGAGAACGCCGACCAGAGTTTCAACGATGAACAATGATAACAATAATTTGAAAGTCTAAACCACCAGAGGCAATCAGTGTATACCGCATGTACAAATTCTAATAAGATGCCAAAGATCGACTTTTAAATCATACGTGTTCGACGTTAGGCCACTCTTGATATATAAGTATTAATAACGTGGATACATAAGATAACATAAGATACACAAATTTACGAAAAAAAAAAAAAACATTTTGCTTGTTTTCTAAAAAAATTTAAAAATTCAAGAAAATCCGAATGGGGGTCGCGATCGACTCAAACGCATGTCACGATCGACCAGTCGATCGCGATCGACCTGTTGGCCATCCCTGCTATAGTGCACCTGTATGTACCATCAAACCACGAATCGCCGTGATCGGAGGAAAGGGGAAAAATTTGATTCCTAACCGCACCCTGCAGCAGTCGACTTGGTACTTACTTACTTTTGTACAATCCGTTCTGCATTCGTATGCTTTCCGATAAAATCGTTCGCTCAGTAGGTCGATTCTGTTACTCGATAACAACGCGACAAAATATAAAAATATCGATAAAAATAATGACCGGCTAATGACTTTAATGTTGAAGCCGTATCAAAAAATTATAATTATCGTTGAAAATGGATGCATAAAATACGTTATCGAATTTTTGATAAGAATTTATTATAATACACCGCTGAGTGGCGTTGACATACCGGGAGATTATAAAATGTAGCCAATAAGAACCGCACGGTTCTAAACAACTGGCATTATCGCTGTCGTTATATCAACTGGTTATAAATTAAAATATTGCTTTGAATGTTATAAAATGCAATTCATAAAGTTTATCTGTGCGCTTGGTTGGATGCAACTGACCGTTGACGGATTCAACAAATACCCAAACAGGTAATCGTTTTGTTATTTATTGAACACAGCGGTCGTCGCTTTGGGACCAGCACGAAGTAAGTCCTGTCAAATTAACCTTATAGACTAAGTGAGGAAAAAAAACTATTAAAATGGGTTAGTGATTTTATTTCGATATTTTAGTTTTACGAATTTTATTGATTTTAGATATTATTCATTATTGTTCATAAATTTATTTTTATTTTTATTTCTTTCGACCATCTTGCGCCCATATATACTACTCGCAACGATAATTTCGGTAAATTTTAAATGCGGTAAAGATTGTTGTACTTATATAAGGTATGAATCGACTATATACTGCGGTTAGCAACATAAAATACTTTATTTAAATTTTATTTTTTTCGCGAAATCGGAAGGGTCTTTGAGGCAAATTTTTAATTTTTTAAGAGTTATAACCAACTTTTTTATATTTTATTACGGACTGTTCCGGGTGATTTTGTGTCTAAAATCAACTGAACCTTTTATCCGTGAGTTTTATAAGTTGCGTCCACTGTATACCTATTTTATTCTACATGAAACTATCCATTGTCACACAGTAAACGATTTGTTCGCACCGACGTTAACGCTGTGCGCGCAAGTGCATTTTTCGCAATCGATCGAATACAATAATATAATATCGTACTCGGTCGTTTTATCGGTCTCAATGACTCGAATGAAGAACACGTCGTAAACGTGTACACACGGCGCAAATGCGAAATCGTAAAATGATTGACAGTGCGCGTACGCGCGTTATATTGCAATATCACATGTCGTGTGCCTACTGCCTATACACATCCGCAAACGTGAGCGACTCGCGAGAGGGTTTACTTAAACAACCGTACGTATAGCCGCGCGAGCGTAACGTTATTGCGGTATGCGGTGAGAATAAAATTCGCTGTTATTTAAAAACCAATCGCGGTATGCGGCCGTGTTATGTACACATAACATTATATAGTAACCCGTCGAACTGCGTTTCATATACGTTTAATGACCGAGACTCGATCGGAAATATTTATTGCGCTCCAACAGGTGAATTAATAAATCGCCCGGTGGTATATAGTATGGCGTTATGATGTGCACGTGCATCGCGCCGCGAATAATATATGCTGCACAGCGTGAAATGAAAAAGAAAAAAAAAAAAAAAACGAGCAGAGTCCAGAAACTGCACGTTCCTGAGCAGTTGATCCGGTAGACATTTAGCGTATCGTGCGTATCTAATTATTATAAATATTATAAATTACGATATAAATATTTATACGCAATTGAACCGAAAATTTAACCGTCAAAAGTATCAGACCAGTGCAAAATGAATGCAGTACATTATTATATTATAATATTATAACGTTGTCCTTGCAAAATAGTGATATCGTTGTATATTATTCGATGACCCAAATGGGTTTTAGGTTCCTGTTCACTCGAAAATTCCTAGTACCTATGTACAAACACTAAATATTATCATTAAACATTTAACACACGCGAATCCGCGGAATAGCACTTATCGCAATATGCATTCCAACGGTTACTATAGCTGCATTCATAATTCGATAGTACAAAAAGCTTATAATTGTGCATCTGCATTCACCGAGAAAAACGATAAACGGAACCGAGGGCATAATACTATACATAATATACGGTACTGTGATTTAACTGCGTCGAAATATGATTGGCTTTCAACGTACGTATCATAGGTGACAAGGGTAAACATGTCGTTCTCGGATCCAGCTGTAAAGAAAAATGTTTTTTTTTTCTATTACGTCGTGTTCGGATCAGCACGCGGTGAGGAACGGTATGGATGTCGAATTAAAATAGAACACTTGATAGTTATAAAAATCACGGTTCGGCCATGAATAGGCCACAGCGAAGAGGACTACGACCGCGACAATTCGACGCAAAACATATATTAAGTACGAAAACTGTTATAAATATAATGTAAATTACATAACAGACTGAAAGTGATCATAGTACCTGTACGCGGACTTGGGACTCTAGAGTGCAACTACTATCCGGCACCCTTTCAAAAATAATAATAATAATACAAACGAGTCGAAGCAGAATGAACAATTTTGTTATCCGTACTGCTAGGTATCAGCGTCCAGTTGGTGGCATATATTGATTATTGTGTAGTAGATTGCTGTCGTTCGATAGCCTTCAGCGTGCGGATACCATCATATACGCACGGGAGAGCTACCGTCATTCCCTCCCCTCGAACTGTTGTGTACAATTTGTTCAATCGTCGTTGAATGTTTGACGACAACAATATTCGTTTGATAATATCGTATTGAACAATCATAATGTAGTATTTCGTGCCATTAATGAAATCTAAAGAATAAATCGCGTTTGGGAAAGAAATAAAAACCTCGACCTTGATATGCCGGCGCATTTTACCACCGCTAATACCATACGGAATTCCTCCGTAAACGTATACAAGTATACGATCAACTCGCGCTTACCGATTGGCGATTGGTGCACGGGGCGAATAACACTTTATTAAACGAGTCCGGGTACAACGCATTGATTTTTTTTTTTTGTGTATTTTGTACGACGGTGATTATTAATAACACCGAGCGAAACGTTTGTTAAAGCGACTCACCGAGGATATTGTACCGTTCGAGATACGAGAAAAAAAAAAAAAATCGTTGTAAATATATACACGTTAAACGCGAGAAATGTATATCGCGCGCGAGATATCCGATTGCCGTTCGGCGGCGGAGGCTGCGGCCGCGGCGGTGGCGGATAAACGCGCGTGCCGGCCGGTGCTAATGAAAATTTATAGCGTCCGTAAGTCATTGTTATGACCCGGAACGTCGCGCGTTCTGCGGCGGTAAAAAATAAATAAATAATAAAAAAAAACGAAAACGAAAATACTAGTCTACGCGGTCGTTTCCGAAACCGATGCGATAGCGTATATTGTATTACGAACAGTGGCGCGTTCGCGGGGAGACCGGGTCTTGAACATTTTCGGAAGGAAAAAGATGCGAAAGTAAAAATATTACACTTATCGTGTACGACGGTAAATACGATACGTACATGATGAGCCCGTAAACGGATTTATAAATCAAAAAGAGAAAAAACGCACGAGCGTGGGCCACGTATGGCTATGCGGTGCGCGCATGTACCCCATTGTTCGGCGGCGGGATTCATAACCCAGATTTCCGGTTACACACGCGTCGTCGTCAATAGCGCACCATCGAGCAGGTGTCTAAAACCGTAACACAATGGAGGGAGGCGCACCTCCTGGGTGCAAGTATACCGTGTACGTGTATCACGAAACAATTAGACTGGAGATGAAATAATAATAATAGTAGAGTAATAATGCGTGCGACGACGACGATGTACTACAATACACTCATTGGGTACGGATAGGATACGAAATCGAACTCGAATGACACAGTTTCGTTTGGTTTTTTTTTTTTTCATTATTATTATTAGGTGTACTTTTATTGTTATTGTTTTTTTTTCCCCGAAGACACGTCCGTATCGGGTATTATCCATATGTACGCGCGCAAGCTAGCTGCCCGTGTCCGTCCGTCCGTCCGTCCGTCCGTCTGTCTGTCTGTTTGTCTGCCTGACTGTGTGCGTTTCTTCTAGGGGCGCCGCCTACTAATCAAAACCCGCGCGCCTCCTAATAGCTGGTCATTACACGTTGTGCGCGGCGGCGGCCACCCTGCAAGACGAAGAATAACATCACATATTATACGAGAGAACCGCGCGAGAAGCCCACACATGCCGATAAACACACACACAAACGGAAATAAACACACACACACACATGTGTACACGGAAATGCACAAAGTAATGTCTGTACGTACACGCAGTCGTACACGCGGTTTATTGAATCATTATCGACACGGCCGGCAATCGTGACTTATTAACCGCCGCCACTGACCGCGGTATCCACTCGGCGGGCGCGGTTTAGGATCGTATAAATGCATAATACATGCACGTACCGGAGGCGCGGTACGTACGATAACGTTGCGGAAACGACTATCCCGTATGGCTATTATTATTTTCGTTTTTATTCTTTCCGAAAAAATCGAATTGGTTTCTCGAATTTTTTTTTTCATTTTTCTTACTTTACGAATTTTCACTGACGACCGTTAAGTCATATTATAAACACTCTCGTCGGTACCCGGTTGTCATCGCATCGAGGTACCGTTCCACCATCACCGTGTGTTCCGTATATTCGATTAATATTTATTTATTTATCATAATTATATTAATGTGTCTATATTATATTTCGATGAACTTTGATAAAAATAATTTGTTTTTATAATATTATTGATTTATAACCTCTCCCCACTCTCAAACACACTGTGAAATAGTTGAATTCTTTCAACTGTCGGTAATGGTAGTAGTAACGTTTTTATCCAAGTTTGAGTACAAAAAAATTCGTCCAATCAGATTGCCGGTTTTGACATGGCCCTCACGGGACGCGATGATACGAGGTGTGACCAATAAGTAATGAGACTGTCTTATTTGCCACGCTTATGGTGATACTGCGAATCTGAAACTTTGATAAGTTAATCTCCTATCTCTCCTCTATCGATACATGTGCTAATGACTTTCGTACGATCATTAGTTCTCCAGTTGTGTTATGTTTTCGACAACGTGTTTGTGAGGCGTGTCACGAATATGGAACAACGTAATATTGAACAGCGGTACGCGATTAAATTTTGCGTTAAACTCGGCGATTCTGTTATGGAAACGTACGATAAATTGGTGAAAGTGTTCGGTGATGAAGCTCTAAGACGTGCTCAGGTGTTTAGATTGCATAAAAATTTTAAAAATGGTCGTGAAAGCGTTGGGGATGAACCGCGAAGTGGGAGACCAGTTGAAGCTCGAACTGACAACAATGTTCAGCGCGTGCGCACTCTCGTGCGTCAAGATCGGCGACTAACCATTCGAATGTTGTCTGATGACCTTAATTTAAAACGAGAAACTCGTAGTTGAACTTAGGTACACATCAATTTAGTAAATAATCAAATAAATAATAATACGGTTCATTTACGCACTATTACGTATTTATGTAATGAAAATCCTACCTCCTCGTTTTTTCATATACCCGAGAACCAAAGATTTTTTATGCTAATATGGTATTGGATGGATCACAGATTTTGGTGGGTTATGCACACGTTCAGAATATCAACTAGATGTAGAATCAATCATTTGGTTTAGTGCAATACTAGGTTGCAATACTAGGTTAGCTAGGTTAGCTCTCTTATCAACCAGTTGAATGCATCTTTGTAGCGTGAAAAAATTATATTAGGTTCAAGTACAATTTGAGTCTGATAAAAACCTGTGTTTTTCTTTAGTTTGAGTGAAAGATATCCGTGTTGGGAACAATTATAATATTGAACAGTGTTGATGGCTTAAAATAATTACTTTTACGATTGTTATATTAATTACACTAATGTCCGGGATTATTCGAGTACACGCATGCATCTTATTTGGAAAGGATATACCACCCCCCGACCGCATAGTCGATCCCCGAAATCAACACGGTAAAAACGATGTATTCTATATTATTAATTTGGTTTATAGCCGTTTTTATTGTGTAAAAATTTTCGGTACAAACAATAAATATATATACGGGCTTATTAATTGTTTATTATGCGCAGGTGCATTATATATATATACTCGTATATAATATAACAATCGACTTGAAATTCAGTAATTACGAAATATTATCATAAAATAATAAGTGTATATTAACCATCGTTATTAACTGCACAATAATTAAGTAGATGCAACGCGTATTATTATTCTATAAATAAAACATTTATATTAAACCGCCTACGTCATTGAACGTAATGATTTTCTTATTGGCCAGTTGAACACAGGTGGACGTCGTTTTTATCGTATCTCGTACGCGTATGTAGTATAGGGGGATATGTACTTATATATATATATATATTGTCTATAAAACCCATCAACCGCGGTTCCGGTTATCATTAAAAACATAAAAATAAAAATGGTAATAAAATAAGAAATAATTTTACTCCACGTATCTTATATATATAGATACCTAAATATATAAGTGCGTATAAAATATATGGAATACAGTGCACCGATGAGATTTTAATAAAATAATAATTTACGTTTGGCTTCAGGAACCTCGAAACAAAATGATTTCGTTTTCCGGTGCAATTAACACGAACGCAGGTAATACACATCGATATTATTAACTTTTATTAGCGCGCGCTTACATTGTCTACGCGGCGCGTACAAAAAACGTACACACGTATAGGTATAGTAGGTACGTCGCACGTATTTGACGAGACGTATGTTTTCATACCCAAAGAACCAAAACCACGTGCACAATAATCATTTCATATTAATGTATTGTATAATAAGGCAACAGAATTTCTGTACCGTAAATATAGGTGTACCGCACATTATAATATATTTATATGTAACACATATTTTGGTGTATTATCGTCTTATACACGAGTACAAACGATTTATAATTCTCTGCGCGCAGCGCAAGCGATCGGTATTATAATAATGTGCAATACATATAGTATAGACCGAGAGCTGAGAACACGCGTGCGCATTTTAACGCATGCGCAGTACATAGGTGTGTGGGTAAATTTAATTTAAGTTTGGTAACGCAAGTCGGCTTTGTCCGAAAGCAAAACCGAGAGTAATATCTCAACGTCTTCGAAGCTCGCGCACCCGCTATTCTTACCCGAACGTTTTCACGCGGACATCGCGCGTATAATAATAACAATATTACACAGTCTATTGTACTGATATGTACACGGACGGTGGCGCGCAGTAGAGGGCATTTTTCCCTTTTATCGGACGCCGCGTCAACGGCATTACAACGCGATAAATAAATCATGTAAATAATATAACATAACAGGCCGTTTATGATAATATGTAATATAAATACCGTGTCGCGGCACAACAACGCGTACGGTATTATAATATTATCATCGTACCGCGCACATATCAATGCGTTAAATACATAATATTGCATTATATGAGTAAGATATGTTTGCAAAAAGATCGAACCGTAACGGTACAAGGTGTACCGTTTTCCGGCCAATACTTTTCGTCGTATACGCATATAGTCATTGCAGTCGCCGTGCAAACATAAACGTGGTAGGTACTCGTACAAATAATAATGGGAAATGGTAAAAACCTTCAAAAGTAGGTGTCCTACATAGACGTAGTTTTAAGCTGTTAACTCTTACACGAGCTTTGTTAAATTAAAAAATTACATAGGTTATATCGAATTGCAATGCAGACAATCAAGTTCGAATTCAGGTGACAAGGTATAAAACGGTCAATTATAGTTCTTCTTTTGTTGATACTTTGTATGGTAAACCATATGTGTAGTATGTGCCTTTTTACAAACAGATATAAAATCAAATTTAGCATTTTACAGTACATGTAAACGAACTCTTTTTGTTTTTTGAGGCATCACTAGCCATTATTTTACTGGTCGAGTAAATACGTCGGTGTTGGAGAAGATATTTTAGACAATTACAAAAGTTATTCGTATAGGAACTTACATGGTAATAATAATAGTAATAATGATAATAACGACAATGTTGCTAAATCTACTAGGGTATTTGTTTTCATCTACCATCACTACCACCATCACCATCACCACCAATGGCATAACATATTGTACACAGTAATATGTAGAATTTAGCGTGCGTGCCCAGCGCAGAGAAACCGGTCCGCTACCGTGTAAGTTGGCACGCGCAGCGGGTCGTAAATTTCCGTTCGCCCCGTCCCCTCGCCGACCCCGTAGCCGTTGGTCAGCACAGCACCGTCAGCGGTGTCTTATATGTAGTAATAATTTTCAAACCACAGGCGCGTGTGACATTGAACTTGAAATTTTAAATCAAATTCATACACGCGCACCGCCCACGTTTCCCGCCGCCACTTTCGCCACGTATACGAGTGTAGGAGTGTAATATCATCATGTTGCTATACGTACCCCGCGCGGTAAATACCAGGAACGCGGTAACATTTAAAATACACATCGGGTTGCGGCGAAACGCGGTATTTACCCGCGACGACGACTTGTCGTTGAATAATAATAATTATTGTAATTTCGTAAACCATTCGGTCGATATTATAATATTCGGCACCGCGGTGGACGACATCTCCGACCAGGTTCGATTTTTTTTTCTTCTCTCGTTTTCGAATACACGTATATATTATTGAATTATACACGTCCTGGAGAGCCGCTTTCGGAGTTCTCGCGAGAGTTCTCGTTTGCGTACACGCGTCGCGTTATTGCTTATTTGATCATCAATCAATCGTAAAAGTTACTGACGTTTATGTTTTTTATCCGCACTTTTTATCCGTCGTTTAATACCGTGTCGTCTCGCGTTGTTGACAATCACTGCAGTTATGATTACACGCACCACACGTAAGTCTGAACTTCGTACTGATATTGCACATGGGCTTTTTTGTCATCTTCCTGCACAAGTCATCGTGTGTATCGCGAATATTATAAACAAACAAACTCGAAAGCGTGCACAAAAGAACCTAAAAACCGACCAAGTGCACCGGGAATGCGCGTCGGTACCTATATAGTATGCACGCATATATACATTAGTATATAATAACTCCTCGGCCACGGTAATAATTGTTTCGACCGGTTTGTGCGGTATAATATATTATACTATGTGTACACCGAGTGTAATCTGCCCGGACGCCGATCCGGTAGCAATAGCGACAGCAGCAGCAGCAGCAGGTCCTCCTGCCGACCCGTTACGGTAGCCGGTTTCGCCCCCTCGTAGACACGATTCTGGGTTTTCCGAACGGTCGACGATAGTACAACGGAAATATTATTATGTGTTTTATCATCTCGTCGGTGTAATTTATTGTTATAAGGAAGAGGTAGAACGTTCGCGATCCCGTCTTTTTAAAAAATGCAAAACGCACTTGTCGAACGTGTGCGCAGTGTTCCGTCAACGGTAGTTCCCAGCGTAGAAAAGGGTTTTAAATGTTCGACTCAGTTGTCTTTGGAAAACATTCAACTTAAACACACAGAACTGCACGGTAGATAACTAGTATGAAAATACCGTAAAATATTTAAGAAATATCAATGTTTTCCGGTTTATACTTAATATGTTTACAAAAAAATGTTCATGTTATACCGCGGCTAATGAGTAAACGGTTTGTATGCCCAGCACCCCCCCTCCCATCCCCTCCACCGCTCATGATTGTGCATGGACCTGGTTGTAGCAACATTTTACTGCTATATCGTGTATCGAATACATAAATATATTACATTAATATATACACGCTGCACGTGGTAACGTCATTATTTAGTAACGCATCGACAGCCGATTCGGTGATGCACGATCGAAACCATCGGAACTCATCGATCATAGGGCGATACGTCGAACGCATATTATTATGTATACCTGTACCGACCGTATACCTGATTAGAGGTATACGACCGGCCTTATAATCCATCGTGGCCGGTAGATTTTGAGTAATTGCAAAAACGCGTCGTTGTCGGTGCGATTTTTCGATACTCGGCTTTCACGTACAACGTACATATTATTATTATTATTACTATAAATGTGTACAGATATGTTTAAACAGATAGGTACAAGAGTTATGCGTTCGTTCGCGTCGTATTATTGAACGCGCCTTTTGTAGGCCACGATGCGGAATCGATTTTTCTCGATTAGCTGCCACCGCGCGCGAACGGAAAACCGCAATATTATAATAGTATCGCGATGTATACGCTCAGTGTGGTATTTATTATTATTATTATTATAAATACATCGTTCGGCGGAATCGCCGACAAAACGCTAATGCATAATAGTTATAATACGTATAATGTATATGTATATATGCACGTACGCCGGAGTCATCCGTCAATAGATGTTGGTGTAATTTATGAGCGAAATAGTTGTTTTTTCTCGTATTATTATACGTGCCTACGTATACAGTAATATTATGTGCGCGCGCGACTGAAAAAAAATATTAATCGATCCGTCTCAGGAGGAGGCCGCCGCGTGCGTATACCGGAATATTATTATAAATAGGTGTCGTGCGACGGACAATTAAAAAAAAAAAAAAAGGAAAAAAATAAATAAATGAAAAATAAGAAGAAAGACGGTGTTGGGGGGGAGGGGAAGTGAAAAAATCTAAATCCGGCAATAATAATTTATAGGACCTATTAATAAAATGTATAATATAATATTACGACGATGAAAAAACGTATACACAACACTGGCCGTTCACAATGTACGTATAATGCACTAAACCTTATTATTATTATTATTACCATGTGCGCCGGGAGTGGCCGCCGTCGTTGTAGGACATTGCGTTTAGCCGGCCATCCAGCTGCGCTAACAGACTGTTCGATTTATAATATCGTGTACGCGCGTTCTTCGGCGATTTCTCTATAATTTATGGGTCCGGTCCGATTTTTTTACGTAAACATCGCGTGCGCCCGTCGATAGTTCGATATCTCATCGTAAATTTTCGCCCCGCGTTCCCGCGCCGACCCCCGACCGCTCTCGCGCCCTTCTCGTTTTCGCGCATCCAACGCGTCATGCGATACGGATTCGGTTGTCTTCTCGGGGTCGGACTCGAGCAGCGGTAAGTGGACACGTGAATCCGGTTGGCGACACGCGACGATATAACAATAATATAATAACGTCACAATGTTATCGTCATAACTGCGGCTGGGATTTTGAGGCAATGTCGTCGTTTTTCACCGGTATTCCAAAAAGTTGCCACGTAAGTGGAAAATATGGCCTTTTTTTTTTTGATGATTTTTTGGCATTTTCTCAGCTTTTGGAGAATTTTTCGAATTCGTTCATTAAGTGGACGAAAAGCGTTGCGATTAATAACATACTGCAGACAGACTGCAGACGGTACGAATAATAAATTATATAGCACGACAAGTTATCGTCGATAAAAATCTTTCTAGGCCTTTCCGCTCAAGTTATCGCTAAAAAATAAGTTGAAACTTGAAATGTTGAAATGAATTTTTTAAATTCTGATTTTGATTAAGAAGCCAGAAGACCATTTAAGCATCAACGTGCAATACTATTAAAAAAAAAATACCCTGTTATAACATAATTTTTCAATTTTTTTCTAATTCTTAAGCTATCGTAAATACCAGTACATTTAAATGCATTTTTATATTGCATTTTTAGAGATTTTTAGGGCATTTTAATCCCAGCCCCAGTTATTACATATACCACGATACAGCACCGCGCAGACGAAGAACAACTATCGATGATTTACGAAAAAACGGGTAATCATAAAATAATATCGTGTAAATGCGACAATTTTTTAATTGTTACCAAAAATCCTCCGAAACTCGCTACATGCGCTGCAGTTGAATTATAATAAGTTGGTTGTCAATCTATATTATAATCAACAACAGTTACGCGTTATATACTGTACGGACTGCGTTATACATATATTATGTATTGATATACAAATTGAATCTGAAATATTAACGTACATTCAATAAGAATTTGTATTTTTAAAATTCTGTGAATCTTCATGTCGAGTTGAAATTTGGGTTAATTGTGTATACAATGATATCCTGTCCTAAGTGTAATGGCACTCAAAACTGTCTAAACTTTGTATTATATTTAGTTTTGTGTACATTTTTTTAATAGGTACTCAACATGTTATGTTTCGTTTAAAATTATAATTTTCCAGCACATGAACACTCATTTTTAAAATCGTAACGTAACAGTTTTCCGAAAAATAATATTGAACAAGGTAATTAAAAATGATTATCATTGATTAATTACAAAATAAATTTAACCAAACAATATACGTTTCCTGAAGAAGCTAAGTAAATGAAATCACGTTGTGAAACATTTACCGGTGCAAACGTCGTAAACAAATTTGCATGTTTAAATTTAAAATGTTGTATTTGATTGATAAATTAAAAGCAGTACATATAGCTATATATTTTTAATTTCTAAAAGTAATACATTCGCGTCGCAATAAAAGCGTTAAAGAAATAATTAATAAATAAATAATTCAAAAAATAAAGAATTTCAAGGGGTCATTTTAATTGATTTTTATACTTATTATAAAATATAAATCTACAGACGGCCCAGCTCGTAATTCCTGATAAGTTCATTAATTATTTCGTGCTTTATATAAATTATTAAAATAATCATTCAGATTTCTGTTTTATGGTTTAATTATTATAATTTTTACTATTAAAAACTGAATTATGCCCGGATTTGTCATTTTTTATTGTATTACCCAGTATTTTTTTTTGTGTTAAGAACTTGGCGATACCAAATTACAATATACATTTAAAATATTGATTAAATTAAATCATAATTGTATAGGCGTGCGAAGTTTTCAATATCAGATGGTAGGATTATATCAAACACGTTCATTATTTAATGATTAGTTTCACTATAACTGCAAAGCCCCATAAAACAACATATACGAGTAATTCTAGTTAAATATTCGATTGGAAGAACTAAAATTATTTCTATACTCAATGATATTTTCCATTGTCATTTTATCAGTCTTATATAGTTCTACAAAGACGCCAGATCAATAAAACTGCAAATGTTAAGTACGCGAATCATAACTCAAAATGTTTAAAAGTAAGTACAGCGCGAGTCTCGATAGAGAAAAATAGTCTACTTGTAAAGTCAGATAGTTTTAAAAATGTTTTAGTCTATAAATTATGCATAATAGTATGTAGTATTTGGCTAATAACCTCAGCTGTTGTAATCGGAAATTTTTGAAAAAATAATAAAAAAAAAGTAGAAGATATAATATTGTTTAATATAACTATCGTTGTCATTTGAGAAGGACGTTACGAAAAAGTTCTCTACACGTTCGAAACTATTCTTCGACTTAGTGATTATTCGATACGTTGCTATATAATCACGTAATCTTATAATTATTTTGAAGAAAATAGTTAGCTACTCAACATATAGTTTTATGTTGTATATATATGAGAATAGCTGATGACTTAGTAAGACTCAAAAATATCCAAATTGCTCATTCCGTACATCCTAGAACACTGAATAATCACATAATGATGTTAACCAATTATCCTCGTCCAAATTTACAATACAAAGGACTTTTAAAGCATTTTCGTACAAACACAATCTCGCGTAACATTATATTATTAAATTTTAGCAGTTGTATTCATTCGGACATTATCTCCTACTGCACGACTAATTGTTTGCGTCAGCTGTCTCGTAGTTGAGTAGTTGTAGGGCACGTTTAATAGTAGTCGGTCAACGATATAATATAGAAAAGGAGAAAAACACACACACACACGCACACGCACACACACACGCACACGCACACACACACGCATACACACTCACCTGTACATACACCCTGAGCTACGCGTGTGCTGAATTTTAATACGTCCATTCACATTCATCTTTGATGTTTATATTACATTAAAAATATGCTCGGTAATTAAAAAAAAAGTAAAATAATAAAAGAACTGAATAAAATCGTTAACAATACGAAAATATGGCGGAAAATATTTTTAATTAAATTATTGCTGTCAGGAAGAAAAAACGTGGCGCCCTGCACCGCCGTGTATACGCATAGCTTTGGCGAAATATAAATAATAATAATGATAAAAACTCCCAGACACAAAAACACGGGTGACAAGCCTAAAAAAGCTAAGCCTTTGAAGCGTCCTTCGAAGTTTTTAAATACTTTCCGAATGATAAATAAGCCTTTCGCCATTACTGCTGCTGCCGATACGAAGGAATTCACATCAAAGGACGCACGCCGATTCCCGCGGACAGGAATTTTAATCACAGCATTTTTACCTGACAGGTTCGTCCGCTGCACGCGTATTATAATCGTCGTATTCGTCGCGTTGACGATGATATTGTTCCGTTGCAGTCGCGCGCGATGGTAATAATTATCGTAGAAAACCAAGAAAACGGGATCACCGGGCAGAACGGAAATGCACGAGTATTCGCACACAACCTGACTTGAATACACGCATGTACAACACCATGTGTGTCTGCGTGCACCAATGACGGATATCGTGATCACGTACCTGCATAGTAAATACCAGTGGTGGCCAAACGGTCGATCGCGTACGATTTAAAAGTCGATCTTTGGCATCTTATTACAATTTGTACTTGCAGTATACACTGATTGTCTCTGGTGGTTTAGACTTGCAAATTATTGTTATCATTGTTCGTCATTGAAACTCTGGTCGGCATTCTCTGCTCAAGTCGACCATCTTAAGAAAAATGTTTTCTTTGTCGATACTACTTGAAAAAGTTTGGCCATCCCTGTTATATACGTATTCCGACTCCCGAACGCACGTGTACACGGCGTTACGACGTGCGCGTTATCCGATACGTCCAATATTAATGGCGAACGACGGTCCGAAGGAAACGCCGGTAACGTAACAATTGAAGATTATGGTATAACGCCTGTGGGCGCACGACCGTACGGACGCGGCGAAAGGAATATCCCAGTGTACAGGTATAAGTGGTATAACATTATCATGGTAAGCTGATACGCGTCGGGTCCGAGTCGAAAAGTGTAAACGTAGCGTATTGTATACGCGCACACGACATTACGCACAATAATTATTGCGCACTTACAACGCGACGATCCGAGATCTTGGAGCGATCACTCGCAGGCCGGTATAATATCGGTACATATATTATATTTGTTTATTTTTTTTTGTTTATTTGAATTTTAACGTCTCAAGGGCACATAGTACGGAGAAAATACGTTATTATACTTCTAATGATAAAGAAAAAAGATATTCAATACACAGTATACAGTATGTAAACAGATACAATTATAATTTATGTAATATAGAACAAATTGAATCAAAAAATATATCACTATTTTTGATATTGTCAACGACAGGGGTCAATCAAGAGGGGCTGCGTACCTATAATTAGTAGTGGGAAACTTATTTTTAAAAACAAGAGGCAATCTTGACTAACGGGACTGATAAGTGTAATTGTGACAGTAACTCTAGGACATCAATGTGACTAATAAATTGAAAATAAATTGAACGTCGTACTCGACACGCCTCACAGAAAGGGGTTTTAAATATATTGAAATATCTCCACAACGAAAAATGGAATTTTTATAAATGTATTCTAATGTATTGATCGGGCGCATGGTGTTTATGTATTTTTTATTTTACGTTTAATTTTCTCTATTGTTTGGAAAGATAAAATGAAAAAAACTTTGATTTTATCTTTCATGTACATTCGACGTATGTACTGTTGTAATTATATCCAACGCTTGTCATCGTGCAATGCGCTCAATTATTAATTATTATACGCTATAAACAACGTGGACTTGCCAATACATACGCGATGCGCGTAAGTACCTGCTAACTACACGTATAAAACATATATTATTGCAAGTACAACATGACATTGTGATAATGGTAGTGCGGTGTACAGGTTCGCGCGATGCGTTCTCGTACAATGTGTTGTGAGTGAGTGAACGGGAAAATAATAACATAATATTAGAACTGAACGGTAACACAACGTGTACATAATACGCATTAATAACATGTATATCAGAGGTATTCAAACTTTTTCATCCCAAGGCTCCTTTGAGTCTTCACAAAATGTTGACGGCTCCAAAATTATAAATAATAAAAAAATCAACGTTTATATGAATGTAATTTATATTTTATACTAATTATTTATTTACCATATTAAATACATGAAAAAATTATAAATAAGTAGTTATTGTAGAAAAAATTGTGATTCAATATTTTATGTTTAGCCTTAGTAAATATAAATCAATATTAATTAAAGCTATATCTAGCGAATGATTATTGTAGAATGTAGACAATTCAACATTTCCCAACTGGTGTGCCTCAATAATAATAATAAACGTTTTTCGTAAAAATATTTATTGGTTTTCAATTATATGACACGGCTCCCTTCGACAACTCCCGCGACGCATGTATATTGTGTATATATTTTTTTTTTTATTGAAAAAGAAATTTTATATACAGAAAAATAATATATATAAAATATAATCCATCCCTTTAAGCTAAATGCTTGTGTTGGGATGAATGAGTTAATTAGTTATTAAACTTTATATTTACAAATAATCAAAAAGAGAAAAAAAAGAAAAAAAGGAAATATACATATATACATATACGTACGCATATTGTTGCTGTCGGGCGATGGTGTGTACCATATATTATTATTCGTATGTATTGTAAATCGTTCGTTTTGTCACGGACGTCGTTCGTTGTACATCGTCCGTCGATTAAAACTGCCAACAACGCCAGTCAGCGAAATCTCCCCGAAAATAGAAATATCGCCATGTTAGAACACCGATGCAGTTTATATTATTTGATATCGTCATTATGCGCACGGAATTAATCAATCAAACGGTTCCGCGACAATATTGTTGTGACTCGTGAACGTAACAAACACTGTCGACCTGAGATTATCATACTATGTACGCGTGCACCGTAATATTATAGACATTATATTGGTATTATTGAATCATATTATCGCAATCTAAAGTTCGAATCGCTATTATGTGTGTATTGAAATCGTGTTGTTGCGCAGCCGTAACACTATAAATAATAATATCGTGATGGTGAAAATAATATCGGGAAGAAGAAAGAAAAAACGTCTAAACGCGTATAAAATACAGTCGTAGGCTTTCCCGCGGGCGTGTCCATACCCTATATGTATTATGCGTTATATTGTAACTATCAACTGCAGGTAATCATCGTCCAGATAACTCCGGAAATCACAGGTGTGGACGTATACCTATGAAGGATGTATACATATACACGAGACGCTGTACTCGGTGTCCACGTGTAATAATAATGGTATAACAATCGTGAATATTTATTAGAAAAAGGATAGACAGTCGAACGCGCGGTGCGCCGGAGAGATATCACGACATAAAAAAAAAAATAAAAAAAAAAAATAAAATAAAAATAGAATTGGGCGTCATGTTATAATACACAATAATAATATCGTGTGTACCAGATATAACATAATGTGTTTATAATACGATATTAAATTTAATAATAATATTAACGACTTACCTTCGCTACGACGCTGCCGCGTGATTCATTGTCGTCGTCGTCGGCCAGCTGGCTCCAGTGGCACACCCTGAGTCAAGGGTATCGTCGTCGTCGAGCTGTATTCTATTATATATAATGCGTGTACAGGGTGTCCCACGAGGATTTACGCTCTCGTCGCAGTATCTTATGTGTTGGAAAAATAATCAAATCGCGTTAGTTTTTGTATATAACACGATTAAAATCTACATAACTTAGACATATATCCAAATGAAATAAAAATTTCTTGGTCAATTTGAATAAAAAAAAATTAATTTTTGTTTAAAATTCGAATGTAGCCGTTCGCGGTGCAAGGCATATGTGACAACATTAGATAAGAAAAAGTAAAATGTATCGTACAAAAGCCCCAAAATCTTATTGTGCTCTTCAATCCAAATATTAATAAAAATTTCAAAATTAAGGAAATCTCATGAGGACATAATTATGCAGTGGCTTAAGTGTATAAGTGAAAATAGTAGGATTAAAATAAATCAAATATTTTATTGTTAAAATTATAATTATTTGTATGTACATTGTTATTTTGATAAATAGTATTTTCGTCGTCACGCAATCCACTAGTTTATTTTTCATGGATACACGATTTTCATAAGATTTTCTTCATTCGGTGGTTGTTATGTTATAAATATTAATCGCAGTGACTGCAAACATACACCAATTATCAATCTAATTTAAAATAACCTATTTAAAAAAATTTTCATAATTTTTTTTTTTCCGCGAAGTGTAGAACATTAAAAGTTGAAGCTACCTTATTAAAAATATGGTTCCACTATAATATGGACTTTCATTAGAAATATAAGCTAATCCAACTGACATAAATCACTTAGAATCATTTTTTAGAGAGCAATGGTACATTGGTTTCAAGTTTAAAATACACATCGCTATTTCTCTCCCGACCGTGGTGTCTCACCCGACCTAGGAATTTCGTCCGTTTTTCATATTATTTTAGTAATTTAAAACAAACGAAAAGAACTTTGGAAAAGTAACAAAGGATCACGGTCAAAGTAAAATGTAATTAGAAATTACCCTTTTGTCTTTCAGTTTTATAACATTTTTATAAAATTTTAAAACTAAATTATAGCGTACATGTCCTATACTAATTTTCCATTATTGTGCACACAAAATTATCATACGTTCTTTATATTGTAAAAGCAATCTAGAGATTTTTTTCACAAATATATTATGATACGATGTACTAACTTTTAAATAATTTTAGGACATTGGTCGGGTGTCGTATACTGTCAAATCGTTTGACGTACTCGAAACAAAAATAATCCAAAATAGTCATATCCGGTGAATGATTAGGAGGCCATTTAACTGGACCATTTGTGCACACTCAATATCCGTATTTTTAGAACTACATAGTCGATTAAAAACTTCGACCAGCATGATCACTGTCGGGAGGAACGCTGTAATATTTTACACACATTTAGAACTAGGTATTGTAAGTGCACAGGATTGGCAATCCATTTGGCAAAAAATAAAAAATATTGTTCAGCTGTAAGAAAAATGTATTTAAATTTCAAAATATTTATTCATACAAGACGTAGTCTAAATTTATTATAAACTCATTTATCTTCATTATTTATCACTATGTGTGCTTATTAATAGAATATTTGTATTAGATACTGCTCAGCATATTGTTATTTATTATCCAATTAATTGCCGATTCTATAACCTATATCCCTCATAAATAGTTGGTATGAATAATCGTAAGTTTTATATTCGCAACGATTTTTCGGTATCAATCGTTTTCCTTACCGCTTAGAAGCGCGTCGTTTTACTCGTTTTCATCCCATTTTTCGATATTATACACTCGACCCGATGCGTATATTATATTTATATGTAGGGAAAAAAAATACATTTTATTATTAATAATTTTTATCCAGCAGTGCAACGAATATGCCGTGTCATACAGTACGAAATTATATTATACCTTATACCTTTGGTTATTTAGAATGTTAAATAGATTACATACATATACTACCTAGCCATGCATTTCCCAGTCACGCCCGGGAAATGTTTTACTATTTTAGATTAGACCAATACAATTTCGCTATTTCGATGTGATATTAAGGTAAAAAAAAGCCTATGTTCAAACGATCCTTAATTTATACCGTATTATTTGTTTAAATATACCTAAATCGGTAATAATTGTTAAATTCAACATGTTAAACAAAATACAATTTGAAAAAATGCATACGGTCAGCCCATATAGTCCAAATATCAACACAATCTTATCCTGGAAAACCCTTTGTTATTGCACATATGCGCATAGTATGATAAGTCATAAGTCATAACTAACAAGTGCATTCCCCGCGCGTACATTTCAAACGAATCGGTACGGTACATTTATTGGCTGTACGCCGATCAGTGAGTGAGCGAGAATTATTCAAATTTTATACATACGAATTTAGACATAACATGCTTTAGTAGCGATCTCTTCGGCAACGAACGGATTAATATATGCATTGTTCAATAGCCTCTCCTGCGGATCACCCGCGGCACAACTCGCGGTTTCCACTCGTAAGAATCTAATCGATTTCGTATGCCGACTAATTATCCTTAATAACGCGAGAGGTTTAGTGCCTACTCTATTGAACACGGACCGGTGTAAATTTCTGTTTAATTTACGCGCATACATTATTCATACGCGCGCACGTAATATTATGTTAGCAATATTCTATTTCCGAGTGTGTACGCTCGCACGTGTACGTATATGCGTATACGTACTGTGCTCAATTATCAGTAGACCTGCTTACTATTTACGAGTTGCGCGAGTTCATTTGGGGTATATTGATGAGTTCTAAATAATTCGATATCATATAATACACGCATAATATTGTGTTGCTCATTCCGTACGACGTTCGACAATTCCGATAAAACATGCTGCAGTACTCTATTCATCGCACCAGCTCTTACTGTGATTACACTGTTACATCTCCATCACTTCATGAATATTAAATACTTATATTACGTTGAAAACGGTAATCATTTTTTTTTTTACGCAAACATTTGGCGCAATCAAAATTTCAAAATATTATACAAAACATAAAAGCAGCCGATTTTCTGAAAATACACGTCGTAAACATACCGAAATGAGGAAATAAAAAGTACAAAAGAAAAAAACGTCCACTATATGCACCTGAAATGTATGCATAGATTTTTTTCAGAATGCGTTTTTGTGTCAGTAATTTTATTCTCGAAAGGTTTAAGATTTATTATAGTTATATTTTCCTTGAAATAATTTAGATATTATATTTAGATAATACATGTTTATTATTTGAATGAAGTGCTAAACTTTATATATATTTTCATATCGTGAGTGCATGCGTTTGTCACAATTTACACTAGATAATAAATATTAGAAAATTATACCTTTGTTTTAAAACTTTTTTACATGCAAATAGTACACGTGAATTTTTTTTTAACCGAAACAAGAGCCGCGCACTAATAATATGTTTCACAACGACAAGTATCAAAAATGTCCACTAAAACAGAGTTATGGTATTTTATTTGGTTTTTTTTTTTTTATTATTATTTTAAAGAAGAAACATGTTTATTTTTGAGTCCAAATGACCCGAATCGAAGACATGTTTTGACATAAATTATGACTTAGGGTTTCATCACATGACTTGTGCGTGTTTTTATTAGAATTTCCGTGTATAGCGATTCAGAGTGGTTTCATTGGTTCGCAACGAACTAAAATAATTATTTTGTTGAAAAGATTTATTGAGTTTTTGATATTTAAAAATAAAAGTGTGATTTTTAAACTGAGAACACGTACGATAGTCGAAATGAATTATATTTCTGTTGATATTGTATCTATAAGACATAATGTGTTATACACTTGACATGAAATCTACATGTAGTATATATAGGTTTACTCAAATTCGTTGTAATGTTTTTTATGGTTTATATTATAATCTTGCAGTTGGTCGCATCTCGTGAATCCGCATCGGTTAAGTGTATTGCAATTTAATACTGGATCCATCTATTGTACTGAATAAAAGAACATTTTCAAACTTAGAGGTATTGACGCACCGAAGACGAATCAGGTAAGAACTTGAATCGTATAATATCATGTTTTACGTTGTAAAAATACCGTAAGTCACGTGACACATAATTACGTATATTCAATAATCTTGTATCAGCTTACATCCTAACCGCGGAGAAGGATATAAATGTATAAAGATAATACATAGCGTTACTCGTTTAAGATAAATTGTCTCCGGCCCGGTGAGAGTGACATTTTTTCTTCTAATGAAATCGTCCAAAACTCGTCTACAGCCAGACTACAATCATCTACTCGTGACAGCAGGTGAAGTGTAGGCGGTCTAATGTGTGCGTAACTGCAGGACTAACCACCGGGGTACCCGTGCCGGGGTACACACACGCGCGCTTACGAGTAGATAACGTCTAAAGTATTACGTGGTGCGGAGGAGGACTTTTGAGCGCGCTATGGTAATCTCGTAAATTTCGCGTATCCGCAAACCGTACACGGTGTCAAGTCTCCGTCGCTCGAGTTCGGCTCGCGTCTCGCGGTACACGACTGCCGCCTCTGCGTGTGCACATGCGTATGTATATGTGCGTACACGTCATTATATAGGTACCTAGACAAATATGACGCCAAATGTTGTCCGCGCGCGCGTTTGATAAATTGCGATCCGACGGCGATAATCCGCGGCTAGAAATGCTCTCCGCCCGACCGATCGCAATCCTGTTCAGGTGAACTTGTGCGGGGCGGTAGCGTTTTCCGCGTACACTCGCGGGAGGATGAGTAGGGGTGGTCCGCTGATGGTCTCATCTGCCACGACGTCGTCTTCGCGAGCCGTAATAACAGTAATAACAACGACGGCGGCATAATACGCGTATGCATACATATTCCTGCCCACGGTATAGTGCAATGATATAATAAGTAATGACGCACAATCGCAGTGGCAACGGTAACGGTAGGCGATTTTCGCGAGGGGGAGGGTGAGCACGCACTCGCCCGGCGCGGACCGGTGGTGCAGGAGCAGGACCGGCGTGAGAGAGTGATGGGCGACACGTCCGTCTCCGCGGCTTCGCAACTACGCGGCGGCGGCGTGTCATCATTACGCGCCGGGACGTTTGCAGCGCGACGGATCTAATCTACTCTCGGGCAGATATAATATTATAATGCACGCACGTCTTACGTGTACCTATGTGTGCTCGTGTTTACGGTAGACGTAACAACGCATTATACGTGTGCAAAATGACGGGCGACTAAATGGGGATGATGACGCGGCGGGGAGGAAAACGCGCCCGGGTGAAGGACGTCTCATTACCGCCGCGCGAGCAATATGGGGTAAAAGGATCTTAGGCCTCCCCCGTCCGCGCGTCTCGGGATGCGCGCGAGCAAGACGTATAACGTGTCCGAGAAAAGACGACCCGCGGGCGCGTACGTAATCCTTCGCGCACCGTTAACAATATCCATCTGCTACCGAGTCCGGGGCGAATACATGTGTACGCTTATGCTTATGCACGTTAAACGTATATACATATTGTACGCACCGTACCGCGTTTAATCACGCGCGCACATCCCGTCGGATTGTTTTGATTTGCTAACGTCCGACACTAGACTGCGCGACGTTTATCATGTATATATATATATATATATATGTACGGTTACGTGCGAGAAGACGTCGTGACGAGCACCGAGGGTTTCTCGGAACGGCGAGGGTTTCACGAGAGACAGATAGTCTTTTAAGCCCATACGTTCTAGCCGAGTTTCTCGGTTTTTTTCATCTTCTTCTCCGTCTTACGAGGCGTAATTATGCGATATCGCCGTTAAACGCGCGAGTTCTGACGAGTACGTAAGATGTTTACCCTTATTGTGATCGCAGCGTATGCAAATCGCTAAAAACACGTAAGATTTCGTGATCTATTATTAATTACTAACTGGCGAAACGGTGTATACCTATGCTTTTTTAACACCTTTATTGTTCCTAATATTATTACAACGTGTGTTGTACTTGATGTTTTTTCGATTGACTATACACGTAACGCGAACCATTTTCATTATTTGTTGTTTACAATTCATAACAAGTTTATTATGTTAATAAACATCTACTGTAAGACTAGACGATGATTTTAAATTTGAAAAAATCAGCAACCGTTATTGTTGTGAAACGCATTTATTATTATTTGTGCTCGTTTGTGCTATAAAAGAGAAAAAAAAAATCAGACAATTTTAGGTTATCATTGTCCATGTACAGTTGTATACAGTTAGACGTTAGTTTATAAATGGTACCTATATATTATGCTATATAATTCTACGTGAAGGTTTCCTAGTCTTAAGTGAAACACGTAAAATCAACATCCGAGCCACCTGTTAGTGTGCGATTACTGATTTTATTACCTACACATATAACATGCACAATGGCCCTATACTGCTATCGTGGCATAATCATCGATTTGTATAGAACGGTATTTATATTGCGTATACTTCCCAATAGTCAGCAACAAAGATGAAGGTCGCGGATTACCGTGTCATTGTTGGTGCTGGCAATATAATATAATAATATATATTCTCATGGTACATATCTTGCGACTCGATGTCATTAATCAATTTCGGTTGGTAATGATTTCTTTTCTGCGGACGCTGTAAGATGTATGTATATATATATTATATCAACGCATTCAGTCTATTCATTTGGATCTCGAATAACGCATATTATGTATATAGGGGATATTTGACGGACTTGTATTTTGCGAACGCTTCGTTTGAAATAAACGACAAACCGTAGGTGCATATATAATATGTACGCAGGTGAATACTATTCGCAACGAATAGTTGTCGAAGTACATATTTCAATGAAATATACCAGTAGAATGTACTACGTAGCACGTGGTAACTACCTTTATATTATGTATAATGTACGGTATGCGAATACGCGCGTTTTAACCGCTCTAATAAAATACACTTTGATAAAATAGAGAGCAAAATACATAAAAGCGGCTACGTGATGGGGTATCTATAATCCTATTATGAAATGAAATCGATCATGGAAACGAGCGCGCCCGGAGATACGTTTCATTTCCGTCTGCAGTACACCCTTAGATTCCATATATATATATATATATATATATTCATTATGCATATATTATTATATTATGCTTTTCTTGGGTGTGCGCGCTTCGTCTGCTATTGATTTCCGTCCAGAAATTCGATTAGAATCAAACGAACGTGTCACTCTGTACATTGTGTACGTATTGTATATATATATATATACATATATATTTAAATCAGTATCGCTGGATCCAAATGTCACTATTATGACTTTTCAATCCGTTCGTTCGTACGTACCATAATGGGGTACGTGGATTATTGTACAAGGCATAACTTTACGTCTCCCGGCTCGACCGAAATATAATACGATACCACTGTAACCACGGCTATGGTAGTCGACGATACGTCAACTATTTTGTTATGTATAAGCGTGCAACACCATGAATGAAACTTACCGAGTAGTTTTTTTTTTCTAATGTCTTTTCACCCTCTCTCACACATATTGCCACCGCCGTCATGGCCATCATTAGCGCAGACACACGAATTATACACACACACACACACGCGCGCGCGTAATATTAAATAAACAGAGCATGTGTGTGTGTGTGTGTGCTTACTCAGTCTCGTTTAATAAAACAAAAATCAAACACTTCTATTCATTATATTATATACGCAGTCGAATGTGAAAGGAATGAAAAATGATTGCCCTTCATCGCTGAAGCGAGGAGCAACGGCGCGTAGGGGTGTCTATATACTTCGATGAAAAGAAGCCTCCCCTGTAATCAAAGACGGAGGGTATGGATATAGTATATACATATATACGTGTATATATATATATACGTGTATACATACATTATATGTGAATTATTATAAGCACACGTAGTACAAACCGTACAGTGGTTCGAATCAGGTATATGTACATATATTATATTATATATGCGTATACGACAGTGACGGCGACGAGAAGAGCTGGTAAAATATTCATTGAAACGGATGAGGGCGACCGTGTTGTATATTATATTATATGTATTTGTTATTATTCTACGTTCCTCGGTGGCCGCCGCTGCAGCCACGTATAACGAGTTCGATGAATAGACAGACGGGAAGAAAGAAACCTAAGCACACGTATAATACGACTGCAGTGTATTATAATATGTACATTGTACACACATGGAGGACGTGCAATATCATTTATTTCACGCTCGGAGAACATTGTAACGTGCGCGGTCTCATATCATCATAAATAATACGAAATAATAATTATACATTAAAATATACACCTATGGACCTAGTGTTCATGAACGGTTGAAGTTGTAAAAAGTTTGATCGGCCGCGCAAAGTATTATAATATATATCGTGTTGCGCAGCGCGTTTCTGGGGTACAATAGTAATTTTTGATTGTGCCACAAGTACGAACATGATGTGCTTCTCAGCTAAACGTCATATTAATTCTCAAACCATTCTTACACCGTAAAATCGTATTGCTCGTGAAACCTGTCAAAAAAGGGCTATCCTCCGACGAATCTCATTGCTGTACGTCGATCTCTTGTAGCCGTAAACCTTTTTGTATTCTATAGCAAACGCACTTTTCAACGACATAGGTACGTCGGCACGATATTTCGATCGCATATTTCGGACGGAAATGTTATCGAAACGTTCCCGTCAGTAGTATAGAACGCTTAATCGTATCGTGAGTTTAGTGTAACGTGTATAGCGTGGTACAACTGCAGAGGACTATATGCGGACGAGTACAAAACACGACAATGGTCTGCCCGTCCAACCATATGTTTTCAACACTTGCAGACGGCTTGTGTTCAATAGCGAACATTGAAAATCACTTCCAGCTATACGACTGCAGATGCCCCCCTTAACATAATATATTGTACATAACAAATTATCGACTCCCGGGTCTTCTGTTAATTCCCACAGGACTACTGTTTAAATCACTTGGATATACGCAACGGAATCGGTTAAAACAACACGTGTTTATACTCTGCACGGTCATTATACATATACGTATAAATACATGTGCATATGTGTGTACGCGTATGTGAGTGCGTGTAAGAGGGATCGAGAGAGAGAGAGAGAGAGAGAGAGAATATACATGTCTATAGGTCGTAAGCGATTAATTTGGATAAAAGGATAAACGTCTGCGTGTATTAATTTGCAATACTCGCGCGATAGATCTTGTGATGTAATTTATCGTGTACCGTATATTATTGTATCATAAGAAATGTTGAGAAACGAAAGTATAGAAGATATGTAGTCAAAAAAAATCAAAAATAAAATAAAATAATAACCGGATAATAATAATAATGGAGAAATATGGGGGGGGGATATAATGTAAACAATATATTTACAGATATTTTATAGGTATTATGCTGGGGCTGGAGAGAAAAATAGGACGTACGT
This sequence comes from Periphyllus acericola, assembly GCA_949715065.1. NCBI lineage: Eukaryota > Metazoa > Arthropoda > Insecta > Hemiptera > Aphididae > Periphyllus > Periphyllus acericola. Next base: position 20,576,559 of record OX454270.1, on the reverse strand, counting down.
TCGGCGAGCACTCGAGTGTAATAAAATTAGTATTAACATATTATTTTTGTCGTGTAAATAATCCGTTCATAAAATGTAATATTATTTCGCCGGTAAAAGTTATTATCAATAAACGACAGCCACCGACACAAATAGTTGTAATAACTTTGATGTTTGAATAACAAACAATCGTATAATATTATTATTGTCTGTACGAGTGCAGAAAATATATCGCGTGTCGAGTATGACTGTGTTTTTCGCACAAACGAATGATTTAATATTCTATTTTTCGGTGAAATAATTTCTTTGTTGCCGAAGACGTGTTGTGCGCGAGCTTGGTACCGTACATTTGTAACACATGTTTATGGATTAGGTAGGCACGACGTATATATTTACACGAAAGGGAATTAATTTAACAACAATAATATTTTAAATAATATGATATCGTCGTAATGATACTATATTATTATTATGGTGTTTTAAACGATAATAATAATAAGTTACGGAATACCACAACAGGTTATACAACATTATTTCATATTTGATAAGTAAAGTAATAATCATAATAATAAACATTTTGTGTTATATTTATTAATATTTAATACCAAACGACATAATATAATATACAACACAAAACTTTAATAAGGTTAAACGTGATTTGTACGATTTAAAAAAAAGGAACAAGTCAGCAGTTTAAGAATCGGATGAAAAGTAAACTAACGTCGAAAATATGTACGAAGTCCTCCTTTACTTAAATATTATCGTTTGTATTGAATTACATAAATGTGAATAATCTAAACAATTATTTAAAATATTAAAAAATCTTTAGTGAAATAATTCCTGTAGACAACGTTGAACGGTCAAATACTTAAAAGTAACGCTCATAGCAAGACAATATTCCTAAGACGAAATTTATGAAAAAAATCTTATTTTGTGATTACAAATGATCGTCTAAAATAAGTTCACAGTATCATGTTTTTACGAATCTAAATTTTTAAATATTGTGGCGATGTGAAGCAAAAAATTATATAATATGCGAAACCATCCATTCGTTGAACCGAAGTACACATTAACTCGTGACTACATTTTGTTCGGGGCCTCATCATAACGTACTTCCGAGAAGGATAAACGGTTTTCGCTCTCATTTCTGTTGCTTGTCGATAAACTGCGAAAGGCGTTTGACTATTACTCATGCATTATTTGTCTTGAATGTACCGGCGTCGAGCACACGATGCATTTAAGTGCGTCACCCGTGTTATGACTTGTATTGCTGTTGTCGCTTTTAAAGTAAATTCACTAACAACTATATGCTTATGCACAGTATCGTAATAGATAAAATATTACATGGCCGTGTACGTGGTGGCTTCGCGCGAAGTTTATGTTTTCGTTTTAAAACAGTTTTACCTACCTAAAAACGTGTGTTCGCCGTCGCATACGACCGATCGGGCAAACACCGCTGGTTTTACGACCGAAGCTTCCGGGGCCCGTTTTATATATTATGCATGGTATATAATATAATTACTATCATTCCACGGCATATAACGCCACCGCGTTTACTCGATCTTCTTTCTACGGTCGCCGTCTTCCCGAGGTCCTGTCGTCGCCCGTATACATATATATAACACAATTTTTAGGTGCGTACATTTTAATAATTATACAACTCGGGTCGTAAACGCGTTCTTGTTGGTCTCCTCTTAAAGAGAGTGCGTAAGACGGGGAAAACTCGCACAAACACACACACATGCTCGCACCGCACCGCACGCACACGTCGTCGTTTACCGCTAATGGATCCGTTTGCAGCAGGTAGTAATAAAAATCGGTCGGCGACATGTGCGAACGATAAATATCACTTTTATATCACAATACACACGCTCCACGGATGTATAAATACGAACGGTTTTAAATATCGGTGGGCTTTCGCGGCGGGAGCAATTCTCCCCCCCCCCCCTCGAGGAGCGCACACGCGCGTTTTTAGCTAATCTTCGTTTTAGAAAAACCAAAACACTACGTGTACGGTGCGCTATGATAATAAATCGCGCACGCACATAAACGCTTTGCCGGTTCGTTCGCCTTACGGTGTCTACGCACGCCCGTTTGTCACGTCTAATCGTCGGCTGCGACTGCGGCGCGGGGACGGTCGAAAGCGGAAATCGGATTTCCAACCGATCGCGACCCGTCTTCCGCCCACGTGTTTCCGCGTGACACTCGAAGGTACGAGAGATAATAAGTTACGTGACGCGTGAGTGGTGACTATACGTGAAGACTATAAACTACTAGTATTTCGTGTACGCGAAAAAATTGTCGAGAAGATTTACGAAAACTGTTAAAAATAAAAGGGAAAAATGTTCGGAACACCTGTTTATGACAAAATATAACTATTTTTCGGTATCGAAAGCTCAACGTATTTTGGATTTTTTCAATGCTATTTATAGAAATCGAGTTTAAAGCTATTTTTCGTAAAAAATAACATTGATTTCACAAATATAATATTGAAAACTTAAGGCGAAGCTACTTTATAAAACCTGCTTGGAAAATATCAAATATCTGCAAACACAAATTTTCTTCGTCAGCGTTCGAATATTAAATATAACTCGACCAAAATCAAGCAAATCTGTTAAAAATCGAACGATTAAAGTTTTTATCCTCAGAGTACTTACCTGTCCCGCTGAATCGTGAGCTCTAGTTTCGTGTGTACAGCAAACGTAGCATACATTATAAACATAAATCTTTCCTTAATTAATTCCTTAATCGTTTTTACCGAATACATCCTCCATGGATATTTTAACAATGTCTATGTTACCATAGTGAATGTATTTGGATGATCATAAAACCCGATAATCGTTTGAAATCAATAACGTCAAATGTCAGCCGCTCATTGCACATATTATTTATTTACACGAATATACTCCGTAACGTGAGTACCCGCATGCCGAGGTGCATAATAAGACGTGCGCGATATCGGATAAATTATTGTGTTTCGATTGAAACGATACGCTGTTAAAACGTTGTATCCGATACGAAGGCAAACGGGTCTGTTCGAATACCAGCCACGCGCGCAACGATCGAATTGTGTGTTAAACGATAGTAAAGAAAATGTAGTAAATTCAATATTGATGTGTCTCCCGATAGAAAGACGTTTACGAACGGTCTCGAATCACACAAGCAACGTACACCGTACACGATACACAGATGCATTATGTGTTTTATTCTGATCGTTTGTGCGCACCGTGATACGCGTGTAAACGTCAATAAAGTACACGCGCGTGCATAGGTATAGGCACCGCGACTTGGAATAGGTCACAGACAAACGTCAAATCGATTAATCATAACTCTCCAAAGGTATGTACCCGCGACGTGTACGATAGGAAAAAAAAACCGTCCTCTGTTTACCTTGGAGTCGTCTGTTTGCGTCGTTCCGATACACAATAATAATAATGTACATAAACGATCGTCGTCTCGAAACTTGTATCGATTTCACGACACGACAATAATAATATGCTCGTTGTACGCAGCCGATTGATATCGTCGAACACCGCGCGATAGCGACATCGTACACCTGCGTTACATACCTGTACGTCGTGTACCGTCGGCGGCGGTGACCCGCAGTCATTAACATAATACAACATTTCATATTGTAATAATAACTTGTGTGGTTCGAGTGGAACGTAAAGGAAAAGAAAAAAACAAAAATGAAAATAAATGGGAATGCGGTTCGACAAACGTTCGATTATAGACGCAACATGTTATGACGATGTAACATTGTATTACAGTTGTCTTCGGACGTTATCTACGATATCGGAGTAAATCGTGGGTACCTCGTGAACTGCGCGCGGAGACGAATGACTGCGCTTACACGTGTTTCTGCACCACTCGGCCCCGAAGAGTCGAGGATTAAGATCGATGATCAACTTGATTTTCGACGCTGGCGAACGCTTCTGAACTTGTAATAACTTACGTTATCCCAAATGTAATTGGACGCTTGACGGCTCGCGTAATATATACACGTTATGGTTCTCGACTGGTTGTACACATAAGTCCCGGCCGACTGATTGTCTGACCGATACATAGTAAACGCACGGCCTAAACTATGATGGCTAGCGACTTGCAGTTTTCAGGATAACTTTGTCTAACGGCCTAGGCCTGCGATAAGAAAGGATTTAGAAACATTTTGATTTTAAGAGGTTGAAATCGGGAAAAAACCAAAAAAAATATCCATGATTTCGGAAAAAATAATAACATTTCTTTATTGATTCGTGGGTTACCATGGTGACACGGATAAGAGAAAAGAGAAGGCATTGCAAGTTTTTAAAGACAATCATCACCTGTAATGTAATAGAATAAAATAAAATGTGACGTTTCTACAGCAACAATATAAATTCATTGATATTTTGGATGGGAGTCAGTTGCAAACATTGTATATTTCCATATATTTAATGAGAATTTCAACGAATAAAGGTAATATGACTAAAGGTCAGAAATGGCAACATAATCCATTTGGCATGAGTGTACGATAGGACATAAACGAGCATTGGAGGCACTCGATGGAACGTTTAAATATTTGCGAAATAATCAGGAGCTCTTTGGAAGTAAGATGATTATGCTGGCCGGTAATTTTTGCTAAACGTTACAAGTACCTATAATTACACGATCAACAGCTGTTGATAAAATAAACGCATATACTTGGAATCGTCCAATTTGTAGACGTACGCCAAAACTTTCAAGTTATCGACGAATATGCGAGTCGCTCTAGAAAATGATGTATGGTGAAGCATTTTCCAAGCAATTATTTGACATTGGCAGCGGACAAATCCCGGTTGACGTTTCTACATCCACGTAATATCAGTCGACTAACATCTTCGAAAGAAGAATCGATCACGAAAGTGTACAAAAACAATAAATTTATCAATTATATTACCATAGTGACAACATACCGTTTTATTTTGATTTATTTTGACAGTGTAATTAGATTCAGTGTAGCGTTAGAAATACTTTTTACTGAAATTTAAATATTTTAAACTATAGTAACAACAATTTAAACCGATGCCTTAGCGAAGGGTAACTATAAATATATGTTATATAACTGATTGCCGCATGTATGGAAGACCATCACTCGAGAACGGTTCGACCGCTGATTTTAATATTTTTGTGTTCGTAATTGTTGGCCTCGGCCAAGACTGCAGTTCAGTGCGAGCAACGGGTCATTCAGCTCGTATATATATTATATTATATATATGAGTATATATGTTATATTATACTTTCAAAAGAAACGAAAAAAATTTATTTTAAACCTTGTTTCGTATAAAACTCTACAGAAATCTTCGCGATACTCTCAGAAGGTGGATATCATATGTGTAGACCATATAATTTTGTTCTGCGCTCGACTTTATCGATGCATGGCATAAACACGCGCGAAGAGATAGCGTTTTCATTTTTTATCAAACGAAATATTATAAAGAGGATTACTGCGGAATAATAAATATTGATGGAAGAGATTCAAAACAATTTTCAGTGTTTTTCCCGTAAACTTTTCGTTTCTCTTTGAAAAACCGTTGGTAAAAATCTTGATGTCTTGTTTTTTCAAACTATTCCGGTGCACGTAGGATCATTTTCGGATTTTGATACCTTTTAACGTCTCCAGTGAGCGTTTGCGATCAGAAGTCGTCTGCGTTGCGAATATAAGTCTGGAACGCAGCGCGTTGCGACGCGAAATTGGCAACACGAAATTCCATTACGAATCCCTGTGTTGACGCGGGGAACGTGCAGCGTAGAGGTTATCGCTGCAATAAGATTTCAAGAAACAATTTCAACAAAACGTTCACAAAGGAATTTCGGGCCGATTTGATTTCTCGATGTGTACGTGTCTTATAGCAGATTGTTGGCTTAGCCGGTGAGATTAGTCGGAAACTGCAAAGAGTAAATAATTTCCTTTCATCCTTCACAGTCGATTGTTGATGTTATTATTATTATTATTATTATTACTGTTCAGATCTTTCGAGAGTTTATATATGATGTATTATTATTATCATATTCTCACCAGAACCGTCTTCGTTGTGTACGGCGGGGGTGACAGTTAAATATATGTTTAGGAAATTAGGTTAAGTTACTCTGTATTAGGTCTGACAAAGTTTCGTTCGGATGAGTTGAGTTTGGTGTGACGTGGTACTTATATATCGGTTGCAATACCAAGTGTACATTACAGCGGTTATTATTATTATTATTATTATTATTATTCGTTGCGCATTGATAACGCAGCTATAGCTACACGATAATAATTATTGTTTTCAAAGTTACGAGTGATATTTCAATTTAGTTTTTGACTGTCAATTTAAACGACTTAAATGTATATAATTTCGTTTGAGTTTGAAAAGCGCATCATCTAGTGTGCGAACGAAGTAACTTTTAAGTTTGCAATTTTGATTGCATCATCATGAACTTTATGATTTCGTCATGCGTTAAGTACACGTAATACCTGTAATGACTGACGTTTACGGCTGTATTAGATTGGAAATGAAAACGAACAATTCATCGTTCACACAGACAATTACGTACGTACACGATCTAGCCTTTATAGGAAAAAATTAAACCGTATAATATAATATTATATCGTAATAAAATTAACATATCTGAGATTTTATCCAAATTTAATCGCAGTAGTACCCTATGTATAGTCATAGATAGACAGACACGAAATTATCAACTAATTATTATCAGTAGCCTTGAACATTTTAACATTTTCATTTCTTGGAAAACTGACGTGCACTGTTTTGTGTCGATTATAATAATTGTTATTCGCGTCAAAGATATTTTCACCACTTAATATGATTTCCTCTAAAAATAGATAAATAGCAAACGTGTGCTCATTATGGTTCGAATTAAATAAATGAAAACTGTACATAATTATCCACGCAGATGTATTTAACACCAAAAACCGGAGAAAGTAACAGAAAATAGACTTGTATATTCTATTGTGCATTAGCATAAAATCTTGAACATTCCTAACCGAATAATTAAATTAATAAACTCTACGTAGAGAATGGAATTTCAGTTTAACATCTGCATTATGCACGATTGAGTTAATGTGAATCTCATACCCATGTCCAAATAATTTATAATATATTTTATGATATAAAATTATTGCTAATTTTTCCTATATTTTTTCTTTCACATCCTATTTATTTGTTTATAATTAATATGAAATGAAACCGTGTTGATAACGGGTAATCTCCAAAACTATAATCATCCAATCGTCATGTGTTTTTTTTTCTTCAAATGATGGAGCGTACTGCGGAAAAAGTTTTAGGCTTAATTTCAGTTCCCCAAGTTACTCGAGTAATTATATTTTTAACATTCTATTTTATAATTTCAACGCAGTGCCTATATTTTAAAGATACAACACACAAAAGTGTTAAATATAGTAATTTTAAAAATATCATCGTTTCCATGACAAAACCTGCGTGATTGAAAATAAAAATGTGTTTCATTCATTTATGTCTCAACAAAAAATTATTAGGTAACGCGGCGAAGCCTGGTTTAATGTATATAAGATAACATTTGAAATTTACACTAGGACGTTTCAAATAATTTCATTCGGTAACAATAAGACTAGATGGACTTTGTGCACTGCAAGGTTATCATATCGTATTTATTTATATTGATACGATTACAATAACACAACAGTACGCGCCCGTAGAAATAAATTATGCGCAAATTGCATATCTATATAAAAATGGTTGTTTTTGTATATTTGAGATTAATAGACTCAAAAGCTACCGGACTGATTCTCCCGTGGTTTTTTGAAAAGTAGTCCGCGTTGTCATAAGGAATAAAATAAACACTAAAAAAAAAACGACTTTTGAGAAGTCATTGCATTTTTCCGATAGCCTCACTGCCACCCCCAGTTTTTAAGTATTTTTGGATCCTTGGTAACTCGGATGAAAAAATACCGTTACATTATTATTTTACCCTGTCATATGTTGTTGGAATGTTTCAAATTTCATTGGATTGTATTATTTCAGCCAAAAAAACATAATTTATGACAGTTCAGTAACCAACGTCAATAAAATAATAAAAATGGTTACCGTGGTAGTTTAGTAGTTTTTACCACAAGCGTTAAGCTAAACGTTGGCATTTGTTTCAACTACTATAACAGTTTGTACAATCAAGGAATAGTCAAAAATATTGTTTTTTCAAGAACGTATAGTGTATACATATAGTTCATAAATAGTTGAATCTGACCGGCATGAGCCGATTTTCATTAGATTTTTCTACCACGAACTATTGATTGTAGATTACATACGAATGGATCATCCGATCTTATAATTACAGATGGGAAATAAATATTCACAGGCTCTACGGGGATTTATAACGAAACGAAGCATAACAATATTGTCGGGTCAGCCAGTACAATAATACGGTATACGTATAAGCCTGTACTAAATGGTTTCGCGTGGATCGAATCATATGGTACGTGAGTATAGACACCGCTGCAAACGCGAGATTTAGGTCTACGTGCTGTCGGGACGTTGTTTATTATTTTTCGAGAACCAATAAAAACGACGATAGAAAATATAATAATCGTAATCGTAATCGTGATATATGCACTCGGCGACGGCGACACGCGGTGATTTAAACGATCGGACCACACTCGAACTGCGCGCGCCGCCTCCGACGGTTTCGCCCCGCAAGCAGACGCTGCAACGGTGCAGTGCATAACAAGAATCTGTCCATCGGGAGAGACGGGTGTTATTGGCACGAATATCGGATAGCTTGGGCGACGCACGCAGCGAACACGACGTGTACACAGAGAGAGAGAGAGAGAGAGTGAGGGGACATAATATTTTGTCGTCGTTGTTATATTCGGTCCGGAGGAAGAAGAAACCACACGTCGTTGGGACCATAAAGAACGGAAAAATATGCATTATATCATATTGTCCGGCTGTTGCGCGCACCGAAACTCGTTGGCCTCAGATTACCCGACCGATAAATCAGGTCGCCCGCCTGGCCGCTCCGCAGAGTCCGGTCGCGAGCGAGCGCGCGAATACACGCATATACCACGCGCGCTGACCGCATACGAGGTATACGGTGCGATGGCCGAGCTGCGCGCGGCTACACGGACCGCATATTATTATAATAAAACGCGAATATATATACATGTATATATAGTACCTGCAATACGAACGAATGTATAATAACGGATGTGTTCATAATCGACAAACGATGTCGCGCGATCGATATGAGACGCTAATAAATCGCCTGCGTTGGCCCAATATGTAAATGGACGGTTTTCGAACCAGCAAACTCTGCTCGCCGTAAATCGTCGTTTTCGCGCTATACCCGTGTACGTGTATATATGTGTGTGTGTGTGTGTGTGTGTATATAATGCCTGTGCGCAGGTGGTTATTCGCAAGTAAAAAATGTATTATACGTTGGACCGCGCGCAAAACAAAACGAATACGCGACCAAATACGTGTACACACTACTATTATATATACGATGTACAGATGTATCACGTTAAACGGATAATAACGTGATTTATATGAAACGTATAAATGTGTACAGGGTGTCCCGCCCGGGACTTACACGGAGAGCGATTATATCTCCCGCGTTAATAGAGACACTCAAATTGTGTGTGTGTGTGTGTGTGTGTTTTTTTTTATTTTACGAACATCCCTGAGCAGGGGCAATTTCGTGACGACGATAGTTTGGTGAATAAAATATGTGTATTTTTGAAGAGGGTGAAAAATTAACTTTTTGTTTTATAACTTTTATAAACTTCTAAGATAGCCATTTTACAGGGCTTATTTTACTGAACGTTTTGAGACTGGTTAAATTTCAATTTTCTTTAATTTCTCGATTTATAGTTTACAGGAAATTAGTGTACTATTTACAATAATTTTAAACAATAATAACATTATCAGCAAGCCTTGTCGGAAAAATCACGAGGTGATAATAATTTTCTTTGTAAACTAAAAAAATTATAAAACATCATGAGTCCAATGAAAACTGCAGAAAGTTGAAACGTCGAATTTTTTAGAAAAAAAATCCCTATAATCCTCCAATTTAACCATAGTTGTATAATAAAAATTATTTTTTTTAACTTATCTTTAATTGTACTCACATTTATCAAAATAATGTCGACAAAATTGCCTTTGCCCATGGATGCTCATGAAACAAGACAGAATTTGATTGTCTCTATTAGAACGGGAGACATGGCTCTTTGTTAGTCCCGGTGTGTCACCGTGAGCACCCTGTATATAGACTTACGCTTGTACTTGTACGTATAATATGATAAGAAGATCGCGCGCACCTCGGACAGACGTGTTTTACGCACGTGAAGTGTGACCTCTGCACGGACTGCGAAGGATTTATGTCCCGCTGACCGGCCGAAACGGTCGAGGATCTATAATAGAATACCGTGCCGTGTCCTTTACAAATCACCTGGTTTTCCTTTCTTTATCGTGTTTTTAATTCCGTCACGCATATTGTACAAACATATATATAGTGTGCGATTATCATACTAAACAATATAATATATGTAAAGGTTACAGGTGAATATACATGTCTAATTGTACAACACGTAATTTGCTATTATCATTATTTATTACGTAATATTAATATATAATATTATTCTACGCACGTAATATTTTTATTTTATTTTAATATTTATAAAAACAGACAATATACGTACACTGCAATTTAGTACAGTAAACATATGCAATGTAATCATACATTTATTACAAAATCGTATTGTAAACACAATGTTTTCTAAAGGATATCGTCGTCGAGTATATTTATGCTATACCTACACTGTGGCTCATGGATGTGCTTACACTTTTGAGTACAATTCGCAGCCGTTTCCCTGACAATGATTTGTTGTCGTAGTAAATTCTTAGTAAAATCGAAATAGTCTCAACCGATTATGCATTCAGTAAAACGCTTACGCACAATTTACTGTGAGAACCAACGGTGCATTTTTACTCGTTTGCACTTTTCACTCGCGCCAGTGTGACATCTGCAGGCGTAACTCCGTCTAAACCGTTGTCGTTTCGGCTAGGCGACGGAGTGAATTTTCCGGGGGGGTGTTGGAAGTTAGGTTCACAATCGGTGGATCAGTATGTAACCGTGGAGACGATTTCGGAATCTTTTATAATAGACAGTCGCACGCGCCGTTTCGCTAGCGGCGGTGTGTGTCTTGTGCAGCGCGTCGTCGGAAACACATTATATTATACGGGGTGCTTCGAGGGTAGTGCGAAGGACTCGGGATTGAAATACTTGTACTTTCTTGGTACATCATATAATATAAGCACGCGTGATGTTCAGGACGCATTTTACATCGGTAAAACGGCCCACGGCTATACGTTATCTCCGCAGATTCTCCGCGAGTCGGCTTGAGGTGTTTGTTGCGCGAGCCGATACGCCTGTAACCCTTACCCGGGTTCCGGTCAGTCTTTCGTCGGCGATATCGTGTTTTTCGTCTATTCGCTTGACCCTCGTCCATGTACATACCACGGCACGTGATTGTTATAACCATACGGCATCGTCGTCGTACTTAAGACCGCACGCGTGTGATATATTGCGCGCCATGCAGTTGTGCAGTCTATACGACTACACTGTCGTGCGATAATAGTGCCGTATATCACGGCGCGACCGGACGCTGTGACAAATTAACGAGCGATTGATCGAGAAACGGAAAAATAAAAAAAGACAAAACACATTATTATATCATTGCTCCGTGTTCCGTCGCGAGTGGCTTATTGTTCGATTCGTCTTTTAGACTCTAAAACGTTTGTCATCCGACGCATATTATGTTGCGATCCCAGTAAATGAAGGTATTCACGCAATCGTGAGTTTTTCGCGACGATTTTTCAAAACACGATTTATGTGCTGATATTTAAAACCATGTACAAATGTCCACGTACCTACCGCTACGTTTATTACCATCCGAATAAGCGCTCCGCGAATGACTGTCTCTGTAACGAACTAACGAAATGGCAACTATACTGCGATCAATTATGTTTTCAATTATTTTTGTAAAATTGCGGGAACAATAAAGCGACTGTCTACTTTTTCATTTATCGTCATTCGTATTATGATCGTACAAACACATCTTCAAATTATTTCATCATATACTTATTGAACATAAAATAATGAAGTAATTGCAAGATTCAAAAGAAGTTTTTTCACCGTAAAACCAGTAATGAAAGTCATCTTGATGTGTTCGACAAAGCCATCTCGAGACGGACATATTATGCTTTTTTTATTTGTACTAAAGTGAGATTTTATTTGTGGTTGGTTGACGAATATATTTCGTTTGTACTATCGTCACACGTCATGCTATACGGATCATCATAATCCCACACGTAGGAAGGACAAAGAAAAAATTATATGAATTCGAGATATGATATATAGGTATAAATAAGTGAGTAGTATCTGAGAAAATAAAAGTGATTAAATTAAAATTTAAGAGTACTTTCTTCAGTAAATATCCTATAGCTATAGGTAATAAATAATAGGTAACAAAACGAAAATAGTTAAGAAAACTAAACAATCGTAAACAATTTTAATTGGTACAATGTACACAACGATTTCACTTTTTTTTCGAGGAAATAACAATGGTGCAAATATTAATCAAAATTCGAGTCTTAGAACTAATACACACCGTTTTGGAGATTATGGAGACAAAGTCATTCAGAGAATTATAGCCAATAAGAAAACGTGTAATACGATATTCTAGTAATGCACAGTTTGAACGCACCCCGGGAATCTGCATCGATGCTTCCCACTGCATTAAAAAAAAAAATAAAATAAAAAAAATGGTTTAAACATTTTTCTTGAACGGTGGATATTTCATAAACAAGTCTGAACGCGGTGTAAATTATTATGAAAAAGTGTTTATTTATATTTTTACACGATTCTTCATTTTTTTTTTCATATCTACACGCTCACGAAGGATTATATATTATTAAATAACACCTACGTATGACGTTCACAATATCGATAGGTATCAGAGGTTGAATTAATAATTACGACCATATCATCTGAATTTAAACCATCTATGGAAAACAATTTTCGTAAAAAATCGTAATTTAATTTAATTTTTAGAAAAATCAAAAATATATGTTAGGGTTTTTTTTTACAAAATTACATATTAAATATTCTTCTAGAGCTTCTATAAATAAATATGCTTTTAAACAGATATTAAAATAGACAGCAAAAAAAAATAAGAAACTATAAAATGTAAAAAATTCATGTATAGGGCGAGTTTTTAACCATTCTCTGACTCACTTTTTTGTTGCAAAATTGCTTAGATTTTTTTTTTCTATATTTAGGTTGTCACAAAACCTATGTTTACTATTACTTTTTTCATGACACCTTAAAGGTATTCTGTGACTATACAGATTTTGTTTTATCTGTTTATTTTTTCTGGAATTTTTGATGTAACATAGAAATTCAGACCAATACTTTACGGAATTATTAAAATTTAAAATTGCATATGAAAAAAGTAAAATTCACTTCATCACGAATAAGAAGCAATTACCGATTACATGTAATTATTATTAGACTATTTTCCTAATTTTTAAATTAGAATAATTCAAATATACTCGTCTGAGTATGGATTTTGATACATTGAAATGCATAGGAAAATTACCTCAGTGAAATATCTCAGTGAACAAAGGGTCCTTTTATTAAAAAAGAAGCCATAGGGCACCCTTAAAGTTGTATGAAAAAAAAGAAAACTTAGATTTAAATGTAACTTGAACATTAAAAAAAAAATCTTTATTTCAACAATTTCATTGCTAAAATAGGGGTAGACATGGTTAACAAATCACCCAGTATACAATTAAATAATTAGTATTCATTTGAGATAAGACTTCTACAATCCATTTAATTTGTTTTGAACTAAATTTGAGTATGGTTTTTTGTGAACTTGGTATATCCGTGAAGTTTTGCTTAATATACATATGTAGTACTACCAAATTACTTCTTAATTCTATTGGTTATACCTATAATATTGTATAAGTATAATGGTGTTAAGTGTAATAACCAAATAATGAGTACATTAGCTAATTATAGCAAATTGTTCCGGTATTATATTTATTTTTCAATTACTTTTACATATCGTGCACCAATCCCTTATATTTTTTGCCTGCATTTTGAATATAGTTCTGATGACGAAACAGGAGAAAAGGAAAATAAGAAAAAGAAACAGGAGCCGCACATAAGCCACGTATTTTCCTCCTTAGCCTCGTTCCGTTTAGATAGTTGTACCCTAAGGTACCTTGTGCGTATGCGTCCGTCCATCCGACCCTCCTTGTGTGTCCGTGTGTGCGTGTGGGCGTGTGCGTGTGTGCGTGCGTGGTGACTTGCGGTGACGAAGGTTGGACGGCGTGAAACGAAGACGACAAAGGGTGCAGTGTATGTGTGTGTGTGTTAATGAAAGGGAAAGGAAAGAGATGAAGATGAAGGAGGACGCGGCGAAAGTAAGCGCGTGTGTGTGATTGAGAAAGATAGAATAGGGGTGGACGAGAGCGCGAGAGAATTAGAAAGAGATGGACAAGTTTGATTTGTGTATCTCTTTGGATTATTTATGAGTTGGCCCGAGCAACGGGTTTCGCCGCCAATTTATAATATCAAAGCGCGTATTATGTGGCGCTCTTTCTCTCTCTTGCCAAACTTCATCGACAAACTTTTCATCGCGTACGTGAGAGGTCTCGTGCTTCGGAATTTCCCCGTCGACACACGCACCCACCATACATACTATACCGTATCGTTTCTCGTTTGCTCTCTTCGCCACCGCGGGTCTGCTCGGTCTAAGTGCGCGCGAGTTCTCTCGTTTTGCGGCGAATACGTCCCGTATCCAGGGAGTCAAAATGGGTTGATTTTTAACGGGTTCCGGCTAACGGGTTTAAACCGGGTTTTATGTTTTCCCGGGTTCCGGTTAACGGTTTGAAACCGGGTTTTGTGTTTTCTCGGGTTCCGGTTAATGGGTTAAAACCGGGTTTTATGTTTTTAAGGGTTTCGGTTTACGGGTTTGAAACCAATTTTTTTTTCTGGTTAGGAACTGGTGAAAAAATTCCAAATAAATTGTCCTGGCCCGAAAACTGCTAATTATATTGCATATATTATGCTGTAACAATGATTAATCAATTTGTATAATGCATAATTAAGTATTATAAAAAGGATGAACTTAAAATATAATAAATTAAATTAAGAGTATCCCAAGATCAAAAATTATTTAAAAAATACTACCTATATTATTCCATATTATCAGAATTATCAGTTTTTGATATCAAAAAAAACAAAGAAGTGGGTGATAACCACATTAATCTTGCTTACCATCAAACGTTGCAGTTGGACCTCACCTTTCATAACCCTTCATAAATAATAAATTCACAAATGAAAACGGTAAGAAATAACACTATTAAATGTAGGTATACAAAACTATAACACACATAATTCGTTTTTAAAAATAACTTGAAAATCACTGACTACATCGTATAAATGCTATCGGATAATCGACTATTTTCTAAGTAGTATTATACTGCCTACCGGCTACCGGCACTAATGGATACAATTAAAAATACACATTTCATTTCCAATTTCGGTTCCCCGAAAATTAATTAAAGATAAACAATTTTCATATTTATTTATATCAAATTAGTTGACAGTCTGTGATGTTAAACATTATAAATTTCATTATAATATTAATTTGAACCCCGGTTTTTTGAGTTTAAACCGGGTTTAAATTTTCTCCGTGTTTCGGTTTCGGGTAAAAACCGGGTTCATATATTTGTCGGGTTTCGGTTTACGGTTTTTACCCGGTTTCAAATTTTTCCCGGGTACCCCGGGTTTCAAAACCGGGTTGTAACCCGTTTTGTCTCCCTGCCCGTATCGGAACGACGCGGTCGTAAACATCGTACTTAGATCGTACTTGCTCACAAGATGTGACGAAGGACGCACAACACCTCTCGCACGTCTTCGACCGGACACCGTCGCACCGTGAGTCGTGTCGAATCTCGTGTACGAGACCTAACCTAACCTAACCTAACGGGAAGGTGAAACGGCACATAATGGCGGCGGCGCGTAGCCCCTATATATAAATCTCGAAAACAAACCTTTTACGTTTCGCGACTAGAAAACAAATTGTGTTGAGCATCTCGAATATGAAACGATATCGACCGGCTGATCTGCGGGGTTGCGGATTACGTTTACAAACAATACTATACTTTTCCGAATCGATGTCCAAGTACCGCGAGAATCAAAAATAACACGTAGGGTAACGCAACGCGTGCGTGTATCATACGTTCGTATTGCTCGTGAGAAACCGTAATTATTGTTGAGAAACTCGTGGGCGTGTGTACGCTCGTGATTGAATGACCAATTCCTAACGGTTTTTATTCGCAATTCGAATACGAATTACACAATCCCATCACGAGTTGTTAAACATTTTACCATTGTTGCGTTTGAAATCGTAAAGTCGGCGAGTACATAGTATATTTATTTAGTTATATATATAAACGGGTATATACCCTTTAGAATGATTAATAATAGTACAGTCACAATTAATAATTAATATTTACAAATAAAAAAATACAATTAAGAATACAGTTTTGATACTGATATTACAATAAAATTACAACAAATTAATAATAATTATAACATTTATGACACTGAGAATTGATGAGTTTACAAATAATTAACATCCGAGCTTAATGCTACATAAACATTATGTTTAAAAACATTACGCGACATCAAAAAGAAGTCGATCTGATTATTAATGCTGTTAGCCAAAGCAAGTACTCTGGGAAAGAATGATGAGGAACTGTAGTTAGTGGTATAAGATGAGACTATAAATAAATTATGTGAACTCGTACTATGATTACTAAAGTTAAAACCAGCAAGGGAGAGGAGCTCGGAAGAATCAATGTTACTGTTAATACCATTCAGTAAATTGAACAAGAACATCAAGTCTGCAACTTTTCTTCTAATTTCGCATAAAAGTAACCCCAGGTAGGTAGACTGTAGGGGATAAGTGTCACGGTCAATAGCTAAATTAAATTTATTACAAATCAATCTTAGAAATTTATACTGAACATTTTCTACCTGATTAATATAGAGAGCATAATTTGGTGAACAAACCACAGAGCCAAATTCTAAGTGATATAACACAATGTCCAAAAGCATTCGTAATAACAATATTGCGCTCGTACGGTATCGGTACCGTAATGATGATCGCACACGTTTGTACGACTGTTATAATAATTGGGGTCTTAACGTGTTCGTTTCGCTTCAAATATGTACGTGTATCTCTTTGTACTTCGTGTCAAAACATGGTCGTACACGGATAAATTAATTGGAACATGCCCAGCACGGTTTCCGCTGTTCCCACTTCTATATTCTATCAGGATCGCATATTATATACGAGTATATATAAATTGTTTAACGAATATTATAATGTTTGCACTAAGGCTGAGCGCTCATTCACGCTCATACGTCCACGAGACCTTATATCGAGCTCTGCAGTACCCATAAGTCGTTTCCCGTTTTCCAGCGATATTTTTATCGCTCTCGGGTCAAGAATTTTCCGCGGCTTGGACGGCTACGGAATCTGTTTTAAGAAAGTCTCGACATATTCGTGTACGGTATAATGTTTGATGATTTCGTTTAGTCCGGATACGTCTTTGCAGTATCTCTGGTACAATTTAATTATGGTTGCCGGGGCATTAATTACACATTTTTTTTTCCTTACCATTTAAAGACGCAATTTATGACGTTCGAGCGGTCATAAAAATGTTATCGCCCTAATGCAGCTTTCATTGAAAAAAACATACATCACAATCTTAGCATGGGGCTATATTTTAATAACTTAAAAGGTATACTTAGTACTTATACATAAACAATTCCGAAACACTTTCAAATTCAAACATTATTTTTGACAAATCGGTCCATAAAACTTACTTGTCCATTGGAAGCGCTTTAACGGCTCGCCCTGGTGTATTATTGCCATCGGAGTACATTTTCGAAAGTATAATTTCACCCAAACTTCTAACTTTATAATTTTTAAAGAATTGTTAATGGCTGGTGCACGTGTAATTTAACATTGAAGTTGTACTCGCACCACTGTATAGTCTACACCAGCTGCGCTAGTACAGCACGTTTGGGGAATTCCAAATTTGTACTACTGATCTAAATAATCTAAATACATTACACAATGTGCACGCCACGGTATACAGGAATAATCACTCATAACTAATAGGTGTGTACGATGTTAAATATAAATTAACATAGTTTGAAATTCGTTTTATTTTTGACACAATTCTCTTGTAGATACCAACTATTAGTCTCTAAAGGTTTTTAAACTTCCCGGCACATTCCATAAATTTCTATTGGTACGCTATGACATTGAACATAGAATACAATAATACCGAAAGACATATTATTATAGCTGACATTTATAAATATCGGACGTGTTGATAATCCGCATTCGAATTTAGTCATCGACATTTCAAAGCTAATTCTCAACGACCTCTGGATGTCCACAATTTTGCCCGTAACATTTTACCCCGCTACGCATTACGAATGTATTGTACGCACACGAATCAAACGGATTTTACTTGACGTATTAATTCGTCGTTTACAATCGATATATTATAATATAACATAACCTGTTGGTCGGCAAACCGGTAAGGATATTTGTCGTGCGCGGAAAGCGTGAAATAATAATCGTAATCGAAAACAATCGTAGTACACTAGTGCAGAAAGACACGACAGTAAACGCGATCTGACAGCTAGAATTAGTTTGATGAGAAAATATCTTTATTACGCTGATCATGTCCCATACATGCATTCGTAAAAAATACATTTTCGTTGTAAACATGACGATTTTTTAAGCGCCCTCCACGCTCACATCTTTTTTGTGCTTAAATTATGCATTTGTTCAAATTCTGATTCATGCGATACGTATGAGTAGGTACTACAAGAATACATTTTCCAAAACGTAGATTATTTGTACCTCTTAAGGAGTGTCCTGTGGCTATATCAACTTTTGTTTTTCAAATAGAAACCCCCATTTGTTTTATTCAAATAACTGTTCAGCAGTTAATCCATAATCAACATTTGGACCAATAGTTTCGAAATTGTTCAAATTTAAAATTTCATATGATGAATGGAAAATAATTAGAAAATCTATAGTTTACTTATTTACTTTTTGTCAATATAGCTTCAAGATCATCCAAACATAACGTAATGCGTACTTATAACTCGGTGCGTGAGTGTATAGTGTATACGCAATATATAGCAATAATTTTAGTAGAAAAAATTTATATCGATAAATACCGGTTGTATGTAGAGTGCAGTTATCGTTATCTCATTCCCTACGTCATACTTATAAATATTCAAATAGTTTTACACATTAAACGCGGTTCCAAATTTGAATAACTCCGAAAGTACTGATCTAAATGTTGATTACCAATATGTTACGTCGACAATTTCCGAAAAAAATTTACTGAACAATAAGTTAATATTGCAAGCCACAGCTGATACAAATAATCTTAGTTTATTTGTAAATGTGGTCTTACGGTGGGCGTGTACGTCTTGCATGAATCAGGATTTGAAAAAAAACCCATGGTTCAAGGATGAGAAAGGACCGGGATGAAAAAATCAACCTGTACATTGTTTTGCTGCTCGGTTGACCCGTTATAGTTGTGCGAACGAGTGGACTTCTGGTCGCACCAATCGAAGAAGACCGCGGTGTATACCCGTATACATTGTATAAATATATAAATAACACATCCGCGATGAGAGGCTGCAATTTGTGGACCGGTCGAGATTTTCTCGGTGACTTTTAGGAAAACTATAATTCTAGTGTTCGGGTCGCAATAAAACGTAATGATAATCCAAAAACGCAATGGTTCTCACGACCGTAATGATTATCTATATGTATAGGTATATATATATATATATATGAGGAGGCAGTCCGTCGCCTCTCGCGTGCGTCTTCTCCGCGTCTAGCTGGCGACTGCCTGTGTACCTGTAAATACTCTACAATATGTACTGTGTATTCGTTGACGGTTCCGCGAATAACGGTAAATAACTTCGAAGGACTTGGCGAATCGAAAAAAATTTTCCGAGAAAACAAATTAATATATGATTAGGGCTCGGAAGTTGTAGAAGTTGCATTGTGTTATTCCATATATTATATGCTCTCGATTTATGGCATGCCAAGCTAAAAATCTCAGCTATACAATGGTGAGTTTAAAAATCGAAAGTTTAAAACGTACTTTTTTGCATATTTCGTCAACTTTTTGGGGGAAAAAGCATATTTCTTGATTTCCACACGCATATTACGCGTATTTAACATTTTTTGAAATAATTAATTTTTTTACTTTTTTAATCTATGCATTTTAAATTATACATTGAACATCAAATTATTGAACGTAGGAATTTATTGTTATCACAGCAGTCGATTCTTCATTTAACGGCAATGTTGTACACACACCATTGACATTTGATATCTTAAATAGTATAAATTAATTTTTCCATATTTTGAACTTGTTATATGATCTTAATAGGGCGTTCAATCGAGGTGTACACATAGCCACGGTTTGCAGTTGAAGAGCTAAATAATAAGTTTTGTATGACCGCGGCGCGACCTGCAAGTGTCGGTGGTGGTGTCCCGCGGCCAAGGGGTTGAAAACCTCGTCAGAGACCATGATTTGCGTCGTAGTAGAAAACATAAGTGTATATATATGTATATATATATTGTCCACAACGTTTTTTTTTCTCGTCGGACGACTCGGGATCCGGGAAAAGAGTTGAAAAATCGCGCGCGGTACTCGAGCCCCGATACAACGACGCGAATTATGTAAATTATTATCGACGAATAGCAGTTTCTCCTCCGCTGCAATACCTCAACGTGTACAAAGCTTGGAGTAGTTGCACCGCGTGTATGTGTTATATAGGTATAGCTGCAATCGGGTTTAGGTGTACACACTCGTTATCCGCGCCGTTCGATTGCGATAGGCGGCTGCGCATATTATACACGTCAGTCGCCAAACGGATTAATCGTTATTATTTATTTATTTTTTTGTGTGTTCACCGCTGCGTCTCCCGGTTGAGTTTGATATGAAATATGAAATGAGAGGGAACAAAAAGTGAAAAAAAAAAATAGAAGGAAAAAAATGGCAACGACAATCTGGTTTCCTTTGTAAACGGCCGCCGGCGCAGAGCTGAAACAGAAATTCGCTGTCGGCGACAGATGTTAAGTCACGCGCGCCGTTACCCGGTTTCCTCTTTATATATTATTTATTTATTAGTTTTTTTTTTTTTTTCATATTTATTTCAAAAGACGTCAATATTAATGAATTACACGCGAAATAGGCAGCGTATATGGCCGGTCCGAGTGACGCCTGCGGATCGCATGCAAATTTCCCTAACGACCCTTGACAAGACAACGGCGTATAGCTGACTTCGGCTACGGCGGAGGAGGCGAGATTAAAAAAACTGGGACGTTCCCGTGGGCTAAATACCGGTGTGCGTGATAAATGTGCGCGCGAACTGCCGATCACACGTTTTATGTGTATATCCTGTATATACAGGTGCGATCTGAGTATATCCTTGTTTATACCGCATGGTTACGCAGAACAAGGAAATATAGGGTGTTTACAGTTTTACATAATTTATTTTACATGTTAAAGCTACCACCGACGCACACGTTTTTGGTGACCGGTGTACGCAACAGTGTTCGGCATAACCTATTTTCGGGCCTTAGGGCCTTCGTTTAAAACGGTTTCACGGGCCGGACGACAGTAAAAATTTGATAAATGTAATCAATAAAATATAAATAATACTTTTAAGAATACAGCTTATAATAAGAAAAAATGAATAATTACATCACGTAAAAGCATGGAAATCACATCGAAAGTTCGGTAAGAATAGGCTTCAAGTGATTATTGTTGTCGAATAATGTTCTCCATTTTTTCAGTTTCCACGTCACAATCACTAGTGCTCGCACGAAGTACGCGTTTATGTGGCTGAAGTTAAGAAAATCCATAGATAATATAGATAACATACTTGATGTGTGTGACGCTTGTTTAACATTTTAGCTGATAGTTTTAGGTAAAAAATATTCAAGCAACTGTTATGAGCGTGCTGGGGCACTACTCAATATGTTGTTATAATTCAATATAACTAATATGTAGTACCGTGACAAAAAAAACAAGTCTGATTAACCCAATGGTAAGCTTATTAAACACTATAAATGCTATTATATGACAGTATGAATTTATTCCAACAGAGGATCTGCTTGTCACGATGTAAAAACACTACTGAAGTATTCACACGACGTCGTCCGGTCGAGGGCCGAGCAAACATCCAAGGGTTGAATCAGCATATTCTTTATGCTCGGTTCCCACTGGACGACCATTTCGTGGAACAACAACATAATGATGTCTTAAACATAAATGGTCTTAAAACAATAATATTCTAATATAACATAATAAATCATATATAGAGGTTCCTAACACAGCTCATGTCATTTCGGATTATGTGGGCTGCATGAAATAGACCCGCAACCGGATGTAGTTATTCGACGCGAACCGTATATCGGGATCAGAACTAAAATCAAGTACATACCAACGTTTTTCCACCACTGATTGTTATCGATTATTCGTACGTGATTCGTTTTTTTGTTTCGTCCGGGAGGAGAACCGAAATAAAAAAATTACACTCGTTACTATTTCGACTACAATGTAGCCACGACCATTATTTTATTAACGTTTTATAATGTATTTTTAACTGGATTTTAAAAATACGTATACATTTGGAACACGACATTTTGGCACAGTTTGTTTTATTTTTTATAATAATAGTGATTTACCGTTTTGTTTGGCTTTTATAATAAACGACGGATAACAATGAAGACATGCGGTGAGCGCGCGAAGAAGACATTTAAAATTTTACTAATTGAACCGAGTGTTTTTACTTAAAATCGGTTACGGTCGACGAGATTCGGTTTTTTTTAAGTTCGTGCGCGTACAATTTGATACGTTTTTTTTGACGGACAACACAAGTATAATAGAGTGCGTCAAATAATCGGCCTCCTGGCTATTATTAGACGGACCATGTGATATTATTATGGTCCGTGGAACGATAATACTTTTAGCGGGTCATAGATTTCTTTTATTTCAATTTCCCGTCAAAAACTTAAACAAATTGTGATTATCATTAAACGTCACACGTTTGCCGCGTATACACATGTATGATATGACATCAATGTTCTTTTTTTAAAAATACATTAGAACCGCGTTTGTACAATACGAAAATACATTTCGCGTTCGTACGTAAATCCGTTCGTTCGGACACGATCATTGAACGCACACAAAATAACAATAATAGTAATAGTAATAATAATAATAATAATATGATAAAATATTATAACGGCGTGCGAGAAAAGGGGACGGAGGGTGCGACACGTACTGACAGATCGTATTCGAAAGCAATATGAGAACATATTATATCGAAAACTGTTGTTTGTTTTCCCATCAATGTACACAAACACACTAACCTCTACGATCTGCGTGCATGATGTGATCGCTGTGGGGTTGTTAATCGTTCGCAAGCTGCTGTTTTTTTTTCTGTTCTTCTTGTACATCTTGTGTGAAACTAGATCATTTGCATTTAAACGCTCGCCATATTCGTTATGATCGTACACACTTACTATATATTATTGTTGCGTCCATGCGGCGGTGCCCATAAGGGGAGGAATGG
The DNA here is from genome assembly GCA_949715065.1 of Periphyllus acericola. Classification (NCBI taxonomy): domain Eukaryota; kingdom Metazoa; phylum Arthropoda; class Insecta; order Hemiptera; family Aphididae; genus Periphyllus; species Periphyllus acericola. Next base: position 20,552,814 of record OX454270.1, on the reverse strand, counting down.
CAGGATGGGGAACTTGCCCCCTTATAGAAAAGTAATACGAGCGTTTGGTTTAATAAATATCATTAATATTATAACGTATGAAACAAAGGCGTTAATTGCAGTTCTTTTGAATATACGTATTTTTTCTATCCTTACTGTTATTATATAGTAATCATATTAATATTAAAGAAATAACTTAAATGATGATCACTATATTTAATTTACATTTAGAGAAAACATTACCCTTCACACCGAAAACTGTTCCTATGGTCGCACATGGTTGTGATGCGTGTACTGTTTATGATGTGTGGTCGCGAAACTGGTAAACATTCGATCGGAGTTCGAAGGAAATCGACGTGAGAAAACTGCAGTAGAATATCAATAGGTTTTTGAAACACTATAGGTTGATCCCGACTGTTTTTATACCGCACTGGTACATCGCGAATGTCGCGACTACATGTGGTATTAATTATTCTATGTAGACAACCGCATCAGCATTTAAACAGCCGTTATATTAGTATTATACTCTTGTGAGAAAAGCAAGGACACGGTTTTTTTTGTTTTTTTCGTTATTATCATTTCGTAATCGAAACATAAAAAAAAAACTCGACGAATACATGAACGGAACAGAAAAAAAGTCCACACCCCTGTTTAATAAAATATTCGTTAAACGGTCCCAGTTTCTATCGGGTCCGTCTCTCCTGTGCACGCACACACTGACACGAGTACAAATATATAGATAGACGTATTGTAGGGTTATCCCGGCGAAGAACACGTCTTGTGTTTGCGCATCACGAATCATGATCTGGTTGAATAATCGCGGCTTTCCGCTCCCTCCCTCTCACTACCTCGCTGCCCCTGTCTCTCTTTCTGCCGCTATACCACGTCTCTTGTCGTTCGACCCTATTACTTAACGGGTTGATAAATGGATACGGTGCACATCGAACCCCCTTTGTTCCTGTCCTGCATACCTGATTTATATCGTTCGAACGACGGGCCGCCGCCGGATCCATCACTTTCTTCTCGCAACCCTTTCCCGGCGGTGTTTCCTTTAGCGGCGGCGGCGGCACACACTTAACTTGACCCCCTCGGCCCCCGCCGTCGCGCTGTATACGTACACACTTCCGGTAGTGATTAATCGACCGGAAATCGGCGGCGTGAGATGTCCTGAGAGAAACTATAATAATATACACGCGCTCTGCGGCGCGTATATATCCTTGCAGCGCAATCATCGACTGGTCTCCTCTTCCCCGAGCTTTTATGCGGCGGGGGTGGTGCAGTGGAATACGTGCCACGACCATTGATCAAAACTATTATCATACACCTATAATACGCAGCGCGTGCAACCCGGGCCCTGCGGTAAATCTTAAGGTGTATTATTATTATTATTGTTATTATGGATGTGTTGTGTTTCCGTGCGAAATTGATCGTAGAACCCTGCAACTGTATACATATTAATTATGTGCGCTGCGCGTGAAGATGTAGCCAACGGTTATTTTATTTGCGCGCTTATTGTCTATCGAGGCCTGCCCCAATCGGTCAAACGGCGGTGCGCGCGTTCGTGCCGTTTGTGGGCACTGCGGCGGGTATAGTATATACACCCGCGCATTTTTTTCGAGTTCAGGGTTTTGCCGCGTGTTTGTCAAACTTCGTACTGACGTGAAATTTGAACTATTTAATGAATGCAAGTTAAATGTTATCGCTTATCGAATTCAACTATACGTACCTGATTTACCATAACTACACATACGTACCTGTAATTCGTTTGAAAAAAAAAAAAAATTAGAAACAAATGCATATTCATACGAGGAGTAAAAGTTCACTTATGATTCAAATGCATGCTTATAACTCGTAGTGAAGTAGTAGTAATACTTGTAAGATAGTAAATCGCAGTCACGAAAAAACAGTTTAACAACACTGTTACCGGACTAAGTGATACAATATTGGTAATGCAACGTACACATGGGTATACAACAAGAGAGTACCATTTATTTCAATTTTAATGTCGGAAACATAGCAACGTTTTAACAAATTTCTTTCTATTAGTTTTTTCTAATTTTTGTTTTATTGATTTGGTTCACGACGCGATATCCGATATGCATGACGAATATATCGATAAAGGTTGTGAGTTGTATACTATTATGCGCTCTAATATCGGATAATTACACTACAATTGTTTAGAATCACGTAGCTATACTCGTATGTTATACCTCATCAATAACCGTGTATATTTGGTACACGTGTAGTCGTACAGAATTTTTTTTTTAAAGTTTTTTAAAGTCTTACGAACAACGATGATTTCCGTTATTTCGCGATACACGACACAAGTGTGCGCGCGTGAGGTGAAAATGCACGATGCGCCGAAAAAATAAAACGTTTTTTTTTTCTTTTTTTTTACATTTTTCCTTGTCCTACCTTAACCTACCGGTATAAACCTATAATACTGCCATATAAGTCCAAGACGTGTCCGAGACAATAGTGCTTGGGCATCGGATGATTTTTTTTCGTCATTTACGTATGTGTAATTTTCTACCTAAGAAAATTGGGTTCGTTCGCCCCGCACGTCGGCGTGGTGCACAATATACCATTTCATAATCGAAAATCACCGTTCACACTTCGTGTCGTAGTGTTTTCTTTTTATTTTTTTTATTGTAATCATCCTTTTTTTTCATTATTATTGTTTTACAAACATATCGCCCACACCGTCCGTGTCACACACTCACACGCATGTAACGCAATCGTTCGCAGTCGCACTGCACCGATATTTCTGAACAACGCACGCGTACCCGTAGTGCCCGCGCGGAGACACCGATAGGCCGAGTAGTAATAATAATAATAATAATAATGATATTTCCTATTGTAATCCACGTGTTGATTACATAGACGTAGGCGTGTAATCGTCCGTCGTGCGACATGCGGTACGAAATTGATAATTCGAAAATAATACCAGTCCCGCTCGAATAATATCGTGTGCGTGGCGTGTGACGTGTGTGTACACTCACACCTATACGTCGAAAGTGTGGAAAATTCCGTATCGAGTGGGAAAATTGGTTTCGTGTCGTGTACAATTATAATATTAGCATTTCTTTGTGTGTATTTTTTACATAACGATTCCGTGCACGCGCGTTGTAACTTGATGAAAATCGCAAATCGTGTGAAAAGCTGTAAAAGCAACGTATTTTTTTTTTCCAAGCTTAACAAACAATAATACGTTTACTATTTTGCGTATTTAGGCGCACGAAACGCTGTCGTGCAGGTTAAAAATGCACATGAAACCGTTTATTATTATATAATATATAACCGAAAGTCTAAGCGTAAAAATATTTCGTCGCGTTTAGAAACCAACACACGGTTTTCGGAAGTATACGCGCGCGAAAATCGTAACACTGCTATCGATATAACCTGCAAACCATAATCGCCGCAGCGGTTTTCGCGATAAAAGAGTACTCGAAACCGAGCTTAAACTTAAAAAGCAACTATAGACAATTGTGCATGTATAATAGTGTGTACCTATGTTATAAAAAATGTAATGTATAAATAATACATTAATGATCGCTATGTGAATATCAAGTGCACTACGTTTAGGTAACAAAAACTGCTGTAAACATTAAAGTCGCGTTATTATTATCTATATCGTATTCGGAAAGAAAGCGAGTTATACGTTATCTTGATACCCACTACGTATCTATAGAACATTCAAATCATATGTTTGCCTAGGAAATTTTTTATTTTCATTAACGATATTTTCGCGTGTGCATGATTTCATATATTTTTTTCGCCGTTTTACTTTAACGGCTGTGTAAAACTGCTTTTCGGTGTTATTACAGAAACAATTTTAGAATCGCTATGGTTATATATTAACGATATGACAACGAAACAAGTGTTTCTGATAATAGCAATTAAACCACTGCAAGGTTCGATAATCTACATAATGTATACAATTCAAATATCACGGACTGACTGATCGCAACTGATCAGCGTACAGCCAAAACTACCATACTTATTACTATTTGTATAAGTGCACTTTAAGAAAGGATTTTTCTAAAATCGCCTTTTTAAGGGTTGAACCCGTTTTGAGCTGCGGGCTGGATGTAGAATTTGCTTCCTTTTTGGTTACTTAGGAAATATTTTGTGCTGTTTAATATGTTGATTTGAATATTTATTGATTGAGGTTCGTATAATATAGTAGGTATAAATAGACAAATATCATTAGAAGATACGAAGATTGTATGTTTTTCAACCTTATTTTTTTACATCAAAATACTACCTAATAACTCTAATCTTAAATAGTAATATATCTCCTAGATGATCCCGGGTATGGTTCAGCCGGTAAATAATGGTATTGATGTCCCGCTTATATAAATTACTGTAAATCTCAAAATCAATAATTGATTACGATTATTATTATAATGATTTGACAATTAGTGTAGTTGAGATAAATCCGAATATTCTTGTTAAAAAATCATATTTCTAATGAATAACAGTGAAAGTTATTTACTCGGAAAAATATTTTATTTTATTCCAACGGACAATGGTAACTATAACAATTATATAATAATTTAGTTTAGACAACTTGAATGATCTCAACGATATATTTAAAACATGTATAATTATAGATAATGCTCATATCGCAACCATTTGATTGTTTATAACTCTAAAGAATTCCTGTGCTGCACATTATGCGTGTATTGTGTTTCCATGCGACATCAGTATTGTCTTCGATTGTAGTTTTACTGCGATATCCAGCAAAGTCTATGATGTTTGAGAAACGATTAGTTTTTTAAAGAGTTCGACGGTGAAAAAAGTATTTAAAAAAAAAAGGATAAAAACTCTATTGTATGTGAATGGGGATTTTCGAACATAATGCACGTGGCACGTACCTACGTAAGAACCGTGCGCGCATATATACCGTATAATACAAATTATAATATATGAATATATATATTATATATTACGCTACACACATTGGATGGAAGTCGTGGATGTTTGTGGCCCCGGAATTCGATCGTTCATCACCTCGTATATGCCCAAGCGGCTCCTGGGCTCTAAAGCAATAATAATATAATATATTCTGTCGGCTAAATGTTTTATACGAGTACATATATATATATGTATAATATTTATATAATATACCGCGGGCACACGCACACAAATCGACCGTACGCAATTAACATAATATTGTAACCCGACCATTAAGAACGTCCGTTCGGCAATAAAATGCAACATTTTTCGGTTCCTTTATCATTCGATTTTATTATGTTATTTATAACGTTCGACCATTAGCGACCAATAAAGATAAACCTACTGACTTTTTTTTCTTTCAACCCGTTCTACGGTACGTACCTGTATTGTATCCGTACAAGTATACTGTACATACTTAATATATATATATAAAAAAAAAATAAATGTTTATATACGTATAATACATAATAATAATGCGTGTGTACGTACCGCGTACAAGAAAAGCGGCCGAGTATTTATACAGGTAGGTTAGGTGTCGGCGGCGGCGAGGATTCGGAAAACGATAAACGCTCGCTAACGAAAACGAACGATATTGGATGTCACGAATTTAAATAAAATAACCATAACTAAAAGAGTACCAACGTGCTCGTTTCATATGCTAATTGTTATCATTACGATTGCGTACGGCTGACGACGGCGGCCGCGTATTGCCACCGACACGTCGTACAATACGTTAAATCGATTTCAACAACATTTTTTTCATTTTTTTTCTTTTTCTATCACCTGCGACGCGACCGCGACGTCCGACGTTTTACGATTCGGCGTTTTATTCAAATTCACCTAATGAGTGATTACCCGCACACGTTATTATCTCTTCGCGGATTTCCGCTTGATTTCTGTGCATTAAAAATAACCGTGAAAGCTATTTTGATAAATCAAAAATTTGAACCGTCAACGTTTTCGGAAGAATAACAAAATTAAAAAAATCGTATTTTAATTCTTTACCGAAACGTTTATACGTTTTTTTTTTTTTTCGAAACATCTGTACGTCTACGCGTATGCCATGCGACCATGCGAGTTATTAAAAAAACGCACGGCGTTGGGTTATCTGTATTAACACGGGATAATACGTCGCGACCGGTAAATCCTCGTTTGACACCTCGTACGATGGCCGAATAATACAGTCACCGCGCGCATACTCGTCGTACATATATTATATATATATATGCACCCGCCGTAATGAAATATTTAGCTTATGCGCGGCTTAAAGATTTTTCCCAGTAAAATATCCGCAGTCGCAGTCTTGTGTCAAACTCTACTGTCTGGAAATTATAAAACGTTTTCAGAATTATTGATTTCGGCATCTTTGACTGGTGAAATTCTACAAAAAACGCTTTGAACGAACAAACGACTCGACTGTTTGCGCATTAATATGTGCGCGTGTGCGTTTTAAAACGTCAAATAGGTATGTGTTAGTACGCAAATCATATATGGTTTACATACCGACGGCAACACAAGACAGTCTTTGTGGAACACGGTATCCTTAATATTTAAATGAGATCGGAGGCCAGCGAAACGTGGAAAAAACGAAATCGATCACATCCTGCCGAATCGTTGTGGTGCCAAAGCGAATAACCCGATAATATAACAACGTGCCATTATTGTGACGACGAATAATATTTCCAATACTTTGATAATAGCAGTCCGCACTATAGTCTGCAGCAGTGGCGGCGGCGGCAATGGTACAGCGTGTGTGTATTATTATATTGTATCGTGTAAAAGTGTATTTTTCCATTGCCGCCACGAGTAAGCCCACGGCACGAATTATCGTGTTTGATCTGACCGGGATCAAAGGGGTCCGCCGGCTTCCTGTTATATGGCCACCATAAAAATCGCATTGATAAACAATCGTAAAAATACACTTTTATAAATAAATCCATAAAAGAAATATACGTCTGATTGGCCATTAAGAGACACGTCCGTGTGAACGCAAGAAGAAAGATAACGATAGAGAGAGAAAAACGTTTTTTTATACACATATTACATATAGTCGTATATAAATATAATTTCTATATATATATACATAAGGCAGGTGGCAAATATGCTGAATATGTTTGGACCGTAGTGTACTTATAGTGTTGACAATCATCGACAGGTCTTTTTGTCGACGCCGAAAGAAGAATGTGCGTGTGTGTGTGTGCTCACCCGAACACCGGTCGCCGCCGTCGAGGTACGTATTATTATAATAGTATACGCGCGGACGAGGAAGAGAGCGGAGCAGCGTTTGCAGGATTCCAAATTGGCAATGGATATCGTGTACATTTTTTATGTAATTTTTATTTCTTGTTTCGTTTGACATTTTTTTTTATTTTCGTTTCGTTTTTTATCGATAAGTATGATTCGATAGTTATTTCGTCTGTGCGTTTCGGTTACAACGACGGAGTGGTAAAATATCCCGAGGAAAAAATAACAACAACTACGATAATAACTCCGGTTCAAAATCCATTGGCTTACACTACGCGGTATCCGCCGTGCAATACGTACGGGGTATCGTGTATAATATGATACGACACGCACGTAGCATTGACATTTCCCAGCAACATAATAATTGTTTATGCGGCGAACCCCTGCGCTGTTATCACACCCCCAGACGAAATAAAAGGCCTTGCTGAATGCACATGTCACCTTAACTTTAACGAATGGTTACCGAATGTTTACGCCTGATTGGGCGCATTGCACGTGAATCGCCTAAGATATATATATTATATTTTAATATTATGTATACAATACAAATGCCACTTACTCATACTCACTGCAGATCGATAAATCTCGAAAACGATAAAACTTGTGAAACTGAAATTTGAACTAGTGGTTCATCTAATACTCTAAATCGGGCGCGCGGGCTGGTCCGAACCTGTCCGTTAAGCTAACTTATGTTTTTAAAATGTATTAATCTCCTGGAAGAAATGATTAAGTTATAAATAACAAAATAAATAGTTTTTAATTAGATGTCAAACCACTAACAATAATACAATTTAAAACAGTAAATGATAAGAAAATAGTTCTCATCCATCTCCAATCATCACTTCTCTGTTCGTCTCTAAGCTATTTTGGCCCTCGATTTCGAACTCTATTTCAGATTTGGCCCGCCGTAATAAAAAAAGAATGTTGGAGACACCGGCTCTAGATCTGAAATATGAAGGGATTTAAAAAAAAAATTGTCTCCGACTAACACTGTTCCACGCGAAGCCAGGTTGTTCAGGGTACAGCCAAAACGATGCATTTGAAATGTTCAGAGAATGTACTCACTACTTCTATCACTATATACGTATAGTATGTATAGAAAATTAATGTAATGAAAGGAATTTTCGAAAATCGCATTTTTATGGGTCAACGCTCTGCGCTAGATGTATAATAGTTTTCATTTCTTGGTTACCTTAAGGAAATATTTGTTGAATTTTATGGTAACCGATTCGGGTATATTATATAAACTAATATGGTATAAGTTAATGAAAATAGATATCAATTAAATTATATACATTTTTTCAACATTTTTTTTCATCAAAACAGTAATTAAGTTTGCTCCATTGTTAAATAGTATATCTCCCGAGCAAGGCTGAGTAATTCAGATAGCAATATTATAAATACATATATACTATCTTTCACTTTCCTTGCGTCTTATAGCTTACAGTTTATTGCATTTTAGAACGAGTGTCAGACAGTAAGTTGGTTAGGAGAGATCCGTCGATGCTGAATGATTATACGGTTTTGTGAACGATTTTTTTTTTCTTAAAAATCCATACCGTCTCCGAAATTCCATGCGTATGACGTACTATATTACACGCAGTGGTTATAGAACACCGTGACACAGCGGCTTGATTGGCTGCGGGTATAAATACACGGTATAGCATTCGGCTGAAACGCATAAATAATATAATTCAGAAGTCGAAAACGAGAATAATTTAAAAACATTAAATACTGTTGATAGTTATTTTTTCCTTTTTTTTTTCTTTTTTTTTTACTTGGGCACCCCTGATATTGTTCGGACCCAACGTAAACACGAAAAGCAATAAATTATCGTATATATACACGAATAAATTGATAAAACTCATAATTCGGAATCCGTTCTGTTCACATGCGTCCGTATTATTAACAGAGTGGCTACGGATATTTTTTATACGCGCGTATACGTGTATATGTTTTAAATAACAGGGCAGTAAATCATTGTATCACAAAAACATAATACAAGGAGAAAAAAAAATAAAAAAAATAAATACGTTTCCCAACCGATCGGCCGCCGCCGCCACCGCCGCCGCCCCCTCGTACTCTAATGACCCGTAAAAGGCGATTGGTTAAGGCGACCGAGAGTTTAATCAGAATTTATTGTTAAACCGCACAAAAGGTGCCAAACGACATAAATATGTATTTCTTTATTTTTTTCCCCTACATATTTTCTCTCTCTCCCCCCTCTCTCTCACTCTTTCTGTCTATCCCACTCCCTCCGACTTTACCGCCGCCGCCTCCACCACCGCCGCGGCCGTCTTCTTCGTTTCCAGAATTCAACATTCGGTACGGTCCTCGCGCACCTGTTTTATGCTATTTCGTTTTTCACTATTTTTTTTATCTTTTTTATTTTGGTTTTAATTTTTTTTTTCACCCTCACTGAATCGGAACGCTGACAGAAATACTCGTGCGACCTTAAAAGGCCCGGCCGTCACGAACGAAATATGTTGCCAACAGCCCTTTTGTGTGCACGTATGTGTTCTGCTTGCACAACTAATTATTACACGCGCACAGCGGGATCTCGGCGGGATGCGACTACGTGTGGGCTTGGAGGATTATAGTCCATCTAATTCTTTTAGGAATCCTATTAATCCCCATCCAATAACAGTAGCTTAATTCTACGAATAATGAGTGCTGAACTTAAATAATTGGTTTTACGTTTAATGTCTATCATAGACGATATAGAAATCACGCATCGACTTAATACATGGATTAGTTCCCATTAGTAATTCTGTGCGCAAAAGTCGTGAAATAAATCCAATAACGTAAGATCCCTCGCAATAGAATAAACATAATATATGTAAATCTTAAAATATGTTATTTTTGAATTATTGATAACGACCTGCAAATTGTATTCATTAGGTATTAGGAACATCGAAAAATTTAATTTATGTGTAATTATACTTGTAATCAATATAATCATATATTTCTGTAGTTGGGTCACTCGAAAAATCATATTTATAATAATTATTCCCGGAAATTATTTTTAATGTTTGATTAACATTTTTTTTCTCTTAGAAGTTTATTAATATTAATATTAATATTATGTTCAATAACCATAGTTTCTAAGAATATAAGTTTGGTTTGAAATCAGGATTTGCTTTGAACTGGGAAATATACCACTCCAGTGAGGTCTGAATAGTTTAGTAAAATGATATAGGCTATTCTGGTGGTTTATTTAACCGTTTGTGTCTACTTTTATAAGTTGAATTAACAAATACTCCTGGAAGGTATATTAGCGAGTTCGAATCGCAACTAAATTTCGTGCTATATGTATCTTTCGACTAAAGGTAATTTATAAATCCAAAAGAGCTCGATTTATCATTTGAAATTGCTTCCTCGGAGTATTTAGTTATTTTTCTATTCTTCTCAAAAAGATAAGCCTGTGTATTTTTCGCAAAAGACACCCGATTCGTTGACACTTTAGAGTATTTCAAAGTCAACAGCGTTTTACGTTGCCTGCTCTTCCGTGCTCTTACCACGCTCTTCCGCATTGTATCAATATAATCATTGTAAAATGGTTTTCAAAGAACGTCAGCGTAAAACACAGCCTCGGGCTATTTTAATCAAATATATATCTGTATGTATACAATATACACACAAGCACACACAAACACACATTTATATTTATACTTTAAAAAAAAAGTATTGTTGATACCGCAGTACACTTTTAGACGGGAGATCGATTTTTAACAGCTCGACCCGGGGCTAAATGGAAAAAAGAAAAATCCGTTTATTTACCCCTAGGGAACCCGTCAAGGCCTCGTGTGGAGACGACTGGTCGTGGAACGGCATATGATGGCTGTTTTGACTACGATTTGTTACTTTTCCACTTGATCGCAAATATTAATCTTTGTTAACCGCGGTGGTCGTACCGTATCCATTTAGTGAACAAACTTGAAATCCCTAGGTAATATAGATTGTTTCGAACACTTGCAAACTATATTGCTACCTCGTGTGACAAAATAACGATTTGTTTGTGATGGAAAATCATTCTCCCCATTCGAAATTTTTATAGTGTTATATTTTTATTATATTATTGATTGGTTATAATATAGTTAGTATTTATTGATTATAATTATTTTCTAATAGCATACATTGCTTGATAAATCATTTTACGTCATTTAAATAATTAATAATTATAAATTACTTCAAAAAGTACAAATTATAGGTAAAATAATTTAAGTCAATCGACTATACTAACATGTTTTTTTTTTTTTGATTAAAGAACCATTTAAGAAATTTTATCGCTATAGTCATATTAACTAATTTAGTTTTTATGATATGATTGATATATTATTATTCATTTGAAATTGTATACAGTTCAGTATTCTCGTAATAAAACTAAATTGATAAAGAATTTGAAAAAATAATTATAAAATATGCAATGAATAATATTGTGTAATTATCATTAATACACTTAACGATTTAGACCTATTATGTGTTCACACTTTTCCTTATACTATAATGAAGCTTAGTAATGACAATGTTTTATTAGATTTTTAATTATTTTTTTTCCTATTAAAGTATGACCCCGCATAAAATAAGTCACGTTTTAACTTTTATCAATAAGATATTTATTAAAAGAAAAAAAAATTGTACCTACACTATATACTATTTACCGAACAAAAATCACAAATGTAATTGAAAAAAATAATATTACTCGTTGACGAGAAAACGTTGGTACAGTTAATATTTATTGCTATTCGCCGTAATGTCGGCGAAAGTAATCGAATAGCAAAATTAGATTTAATCAATTTTGTTTTTTTCGCCTAATAGCGTTACACATTTCTCGCAAAGCCAACACTTTCTCTCGGCGGAGTAGAAACGATTAGAAAAACAAATGGTGATGAATACACAAAAGAGACACATTTTTAATAGGAAACTACTATTATACTAATGATGGACATTATTTTATGTTCAAACATACTTAACACATCACAAGACTTAATATGGATGATGTGGTGGTGTGTGTGTATAAAACATTTTTCATAATAATATCTCACAACGCGACTGATGTAATGCGTTTTATTTCTATTCTAGGCCACCACATAATTACGGGTCTAATTAAAGAATCGCTTCTCATCGTCATCAGAAAATATTATATAGGTGTACGCGCAGGGTGTACACGTGGTAGGACGGGCTGCTGATACGGCTCCGAGTGATAGTTTTTATTGAGCTCCATCGGCACGTTTTGAAGATCAACACAGAGGAAAGGCGCGCAAAGAATATATATCTCTTCTCGTATTATAATAATATTTCCTTCCCGCACCGAACCGATGGTTCCGTTTTTTTTTGTTTCGTTTTCCTGATTGGCCGTTACTTAATGATAAGATATAAAGCTGAATATAGGTAGTATACGACCGATTGGCCTGCACATACTGTACAATAATATTATACACTGTACACATTGCAATACATTAACGGCCCGTGGGGTGGTTATACACGCGATTGCGCATCTGTTACCATATTACGTGTACACGGGGTTTGCGTATGTGTGACGCGAGAGAGAGAGAGAGATAGCGACGGACAGAGACAGAGGGACGGACACGGCCTTGAAAATCAGCTGCTTTCTGAGCGGTGTGTACCCATCACGGCCGGAGACTCGTAAAAAGACTCGAGAAAAGTCATTCGAAACGCAGCCGTCCGCGTGCTATTCTGCGTTACACGGACGTAGGTATATGCAAATCGTATTCCGCGCGCAGGATCTTTTCCGCAGCCTGCAGGTCCTGCCACGGTTTATGGCCCCGATACACGAGTATTATACGAAATACACGGGTACGTGCAGTGTTTCCCCTCGGTCGCGCCGTCGGTTCTGTTAGCGCTTTCAAAACGTACAACAAACATGTAGAAAAATATTACGTGCACGACCGCCGAGTCGTGTGTAGTAATAACATGTAAATCGCACGTTTACGGTGCGAACGTATAAAAAGTCCGACGTTATTATGTTCCTCGGGGGTGTATAGATTTACAATAATAATAATCGCTTTTAACTTCTGGGCTCGGGTCCGCGTGCTGTACGCAACCGGGAGTAGGAAAAGTTTCACGTCGACTCGTATACGCGCGTGCACCTCGTACACAGGCACGTACCTATTTATGACCGTTTGGTTTTATTCCGTTTATTTTTCTTTTCCTTCGCGTCCTGTGGTCCGCCGCACTTATGGCAATGATGTTTGTGCGTTTTTTTTCTCGTCCCTACCGCGCGCCACGTCTCGGAAAACGAGGCGACGGGGGTTTTTTTTCCTCGGCTTCCAGCATATTGGACGGTGCGGGAAATATTATTTATCGTCAACGGTCGGCCGATACGCGCGATTTGCATAGATTGCGAATAATTCCTTTTTGTCTTTTCCTGCAGCGCGCGCATCCCTTCGATTGGCTCGGCGATACATTCGATTTGCATACGAAACAAAAGGATCGACCGGTCGTTTATCATGCGCGACGCGTACCCGCCGCGCCGCTCCGGCGCAATAACACGCGCGTCCGTATCGCGGATGGTAAGGGGATCGTGAATCACTAATACAATATTATTTCCGATTGTTTTTTATCCGTCTCCGCAGCACCGTACGTGCATGCGCGTATTTATTATACGTATGTCCATTATCTCAATAACGGCGGTGGCGCCCGAGTTCTCACGGCTAAGTGCTCCGGCCGTAGATTGGTTTCCGATGGGGGTAGTTTCCGGTGGCCCCGAGGCCAGACCCGAACGAACGTCGTCGTATACACGCCATACATACACGTATATAATGTGTGCGCACGGTGCGGCAACGATGACGTGTGTACTCTACACGCGTAGCTTCTATACGTAATGTTATTAATATGAATAAATATATACATCTTATGCGAGTCGATCCCATGTAAATTGCGCGCGTATTGTGTGACGTGTGTTGCGTAAAACATTTTCCTTATAATGTGTTTTGTGCGTGCTATAAATCGTATAGGTCACACAGGTATTCAAAATTTTTCATCCCACGGCTCCTTTGAGTCTTCTCAAAATGTTTACGGCTCCCAAATTGTAAATGACAAAAAAATCAATGTTTTTATGAATGTAATTTATATTTTATACTAATTATTTATTTATCATATTAAATATGTATATCAAAAAATTATAAATAAGTAGTTATTGTGATTCAATATTTTGTGTTTAGTCTTAGTAATAAAATATAAATCAATAAAATAATAAATCAATATTAATCAAAGCTATATTTAGCCAATGATTGTTGAAGACAATTAAACATTTCCCAACCGATGTGCCTCAATGGTAATAATAAATGTTTTTCGTAAAAATATTTATTGGTTTTGAATTATATGACGCGGCTCCCAGTTTGAATACCTCTGGTACAGGATATACGAGTCTCGATCGTGTCGCGGTAGATTCTTCGAATTTCCTATTTCGAAATCTCTCGAATCATATACTAATGTTCGGACACGAGTACTACGTGTACGTTATATGTGTACTCATCATTAATTCGGCTGAAATATCATAAGCGTGCGGAGTGTTGAGCGATTTATGAAAACAATAGCGCCTAATCAAATGTGGTCGTTATACGCGTAAATGCGTGGTCAAATGTGCAACAGACCGCGTTAACCGTTGTTGTTCGATGGATCCGTGTTATTTTGTAACGGTGAATCATTGCTTATTTAAAAAAAAAAAAAAACAAGTCTATTAGGAAATAAAACACTAATTATAATGCAGCCATATCTAACGCTTGAACTGAGAATGGTGTTTTAACGAAAATAAATAATGCAAACTTAACTAGACGTGCAACAGATAAAGATAATGTAATCAATGATTGATAAACGTTTTATTTTCATTGCTCATAAGTTGTAAATTAATTATAAGCAATATGCTTAAAAAATTCCTAAAACGTGGGAAGGTACACATAAAATTTGTTTTTCTTATCACAGTTTTTTCAAAAAATTTTTTTAAAATATTGTTATTTGAAAACAATGACTTCGGTGATTTTTAATTTTTTATAAAAATATTATGATAATTCTATACTGCAAATAATTACATATCTTAAAAGAATATTCAACTTAATTTCATCAAAATTTTAATAAAAAGAAATAAAAACGGAACACAAGGTATATAACAAAATATTTTTTGTAAGACAGTTTTTGGGACACCAGGACGAATAATAAAAAAAGGTCATTCTCACTCACGATGCGTACAACGACCATCGTATATATTTTATTTCACAAATTTTCGAAAGTCCTCTGACACTTTTTAGATTTGTTATTCGAGTTTTCAAAGTTGAAATCTATATAAACCAGAGAGTATGTAACGTAAATCTAATTTTATTTTACTCTTCCTGCAGTTAAGTATGCAAAAATTAAATAAAAGCTAAATTTTTTCTCATTTTAACTTCTTATATAAGTCGATGATTATTTGTAAAAAAATATTAAACTCAACATTTTCAACATACACGTATTCTTTAAATAATATAATGTTTATAAATGATTAAATGTCGAAAGTTTTTATTGGACTTAATGTAGCTATTTTATATTATTCTTAATGAACGTATGCATTCTTAAACATTTATATTGATTTATTAATAAATTATGTAAAGTGCAAATGCTAAACTAATATTATCAAACAGAAGCAATATTTCTATCTAGCCGGTGTGATGTCGGAGTGAAATATGTGTTTAGATTTTCTCGTAATTGATTTAACAGACAGTTCCAGTCGAATACACGTTGTATGTGTGAAAAACAACGTAATATAACAACCAACACCACTTACGCAATAATGACTTTTTCTCGCATTGTTTTTGTTCTATGATTTGTAAAAAAAAAAAAACACCAACCATCGAAGATTTATAATTGACGTTCGGTAGTAGTTATTATTTTGTTGCTACTGAAAACATGTTATTAACAAACAGTAAAATCTATTGTTTCTATATGCTTTACAAAATGCGTTGTGTGTTAAGAAAAACGCATTCAGCGATATAATCCTTTCAAAAAATTTCATATGCGTTCGAGCTTCAATTTAATTGATTCCATATATATGAATTTATTAATGTTTTTTTTTTGTTTTCTGCATAATAAATGTTTTACTTTTATCATTAATTTTACAATACGCGAAATCGCTGTACTACATGCCTTAATGGACTGATGAGTATTTGTGAGAGAAACACCCATTGGTATTACCTCAGTAGACAGTACATAAAACATGAATATCTCACTAATTATATACTTATCGTTATAATGCAGTTTCGGGTTGGCATAAATAATTGGTTTAGTTTAATTTTCTTATATGTTTTATATCTACATAAATTATTAATAATAGCTCAAATAGAATTTACGGTCAGTTTTTACAAATTATTTAGATATAATATGATAATTTTTTATTACGACTCATTGTAATAACAATAGCTGATATTAATTAAATTTTCTGGAGTATTTTATTTTCCCATAAATAATAATAATTTAATAAGTTTTTATTTGCATAATACGGTTGACCGACATCAAAATAACGGTTAAATTGATTAAAGTATAAATGAAATGTAAATAAAATGTATATAGAAAACTCATTAATTGTACAATTGTGGTTTTAAAGCAAATACAATATTATTACACCAAATTTTATTTATATATCCGTAGTATTGATTTGTATGCAATATATTCAGTAGGAAACAACGTATAGGGCATGTATTATGACATGTATTATTATTCGCTTTATTGGCAAACAATAAACACAACATATTTTCAAAGTAAATTACTACTTTCTTTTATGTAATTATGTAAATATTTTGTAACCTTAATAAATAAATTAAATAGTTATGATTATAGTTCATGACAAAACAGCTAAATTTAATTAGATATAATTAGTGGGTACTTTGAATTTTTGATTATATTTTATTTTTCATTTTTAGTACAATACACGTACAATGTACTATTGCAGAATATGATATCATACTTTTTTTGAATTTAAGTATATTTTTGAATATAGTCTATCACTCGTAGGTCAGTACTTGGTTATGATTCGAATATCGTGAAACGTATTTTCACTTTTGAAATGAGGAACGTGTAAAGATTTTCTTATTTTTGCAATCCATGTTGGCATTTAGACATTTAGTATAGAATATTCATCGTACAAACGTCGGGTTACTGTGTTGTATAGAATGTGCATAACCTATCGACGAAATAAATCATGTTTACATTAACCTCGTTTCGCTTTCAATTACGTCGTAATTGTTACTAATCGGTGGCACGTATAAACCATAATGGAGAAACCTGCTGCGGTTCTGTCGATAATATTGTGTCAAGTTTTATCTTTCCTTTTCCAAAGTCTGTATTGTATTTCACTTGATATCTGCTTCACGGTTTTCGTCTGACGTGGCCTACGGGGTGTCAGAATCGTTTCAATAACTTAACGAGATAAGTATGTCAATCTTCGAATCCAGAATTTAAAAAAGAAAATACCCCGCTTAACTGCGTGTCTGGAAAATGTAGTGTAATTACCGCAGCAACAATGTTTGACTGTTTGAACGTGGCTAGTTGAAATCTGAGCGTATTATCGCGTGTCAAAACTGCGCATAAATCATATATTACTTATCAGCCCTTAAGATAATTACCATATTGTCGCCGAAGTCTGTTTCTCGTCGATATTAACACGACGTACGAACACACACAGTACCATCCAGCAAAGTGCGATAGCTTCTGCAGAGCACAGTACACGATCATTTCGCAGCAACAACTACGCGCATGTGTTCAGTCAGTATCGTTCGTGTTATTGCACTATTACAAATACGACCCGGTCGCGGCGGTCGCTCGGTCGTCTGCTTCCTCGTCTCATTGTCACAGTGTCGTCACCACGAAACCGTCATTGTGCGCCTCTCCAGATGTATGTACGACGTTACGGTAACAGTATAATTATATATGCGAAAATCGCGCAAGGCCGTTGTCGCGCAAATGATGAACGACTCACTGCAATCATCCCGGTGCATGGCCGAATGTACCTTTTGGATCGATACATCTCCGCCTTCGCATCCACACACACACACACACACACACACACACACACACACACACACACACACACACACACACACACACACACACACACACACACCGAGATCGGCGAGTAAATCGTGTTCCGGGTACGCACACGCAGACGCGCGCATTAGACGTCGGTCGTGCCTGTCGGCGGCATCTCGGTTATTAGTCGTAATGGCCAGTCATGTGTGAAGTCGATCATTACATTGGCGCCGCCGCTGCCCGGTCTCTTGTGTGTTGGTTTTTTCGTCCATTCACATCGCGTTTCAACGTAATACTATATACGTTGGAATACACACACACACACACACGCACCGCATCTGTCCTTAAGGAGACGAGGAGAGTGGTGAAAAACGAAAAAAACGTTGGTCGTAGGTACTCGTCAAAGACAATCGAACCGCCGCGACTCCTCTCGCGATGATTACAGGGCTGAACCGCGCACGAATTAAGTCGGACGGACCAACAGTCCCGCCGTCGCCATCACTGCCTTCGTACACGAAGCTGGCTGCTACCGGTCTTTGGTGCACGCGTGCGCGCCCACGTAACGCAGCATCCCCGGCGCCGACATCCGGTTCTGGGCAGTGCCGCAACAATAGGGGACGCAAGGTATGCATCGAATTCCCAGAGGCCTTCTTAGGGGGGGCTTAGAGGGCCCACAATTATCTGGGACTAGGCTACTATCAAACTTTTGAATTTTAATTCATAAAAATATGAAACGTAAATTTAGTTTTAGATTTTCTTTTGCCGGGAAACAACAGATTACCATGAAAGTTTTATTTTTATACCAAAACTATCAATCGAGTATTATTATTTATCATTGATTTTATAATACCAATCGGTAATAATTCGTAAAATATTCACTACAATTATAGGCGGTGTACTGATACACTATACTGATGAATTAATAATTTTATTAATATCTTATTCATTCATTTTTAATGGGGCCCATAGTTTTTTCTTGCATCAGGGCCCGCCAAAGCCTAGTTGCGACATCCGGTTCTGGGCTTGTTGCGTGCGCGGCGGCGGCGCCCCGCATCATCAATATTATTGTCTCCTCATATTTATATATTTTATCCCGTTTTTGGTTACAACCGCGCGTGTGTACATATTCACACGGTCGTTAATACTTCCGACTCCTTGTCCATAAGTGTGTGTGTGCGTGCGTGTGCGTGAGCGCGCAGGCAGGGAACCCTCGGAAACCGACGACGTATAAACTCGAGCGAGGGACATAAAAAGTGAAATACGTTCATGCGCCGTGTACACGTATGGTCTATATGGTAATACACGGTCCTGCAGCAGCAGCAGCAGCAGCAGCCGTAGATTCGGTAATAATTATTATCGCGGTTCGACCCTCTTGTCGCCATGTGCTTTACGCGTCTTCGTCGTAAACCTAATCCGTCGATTTCGATTTCACCGCGATCATTACACACGCGTAGTTTTTTAACGAGACCAATAGTGGCGCGGTGAACTAAAATAGTTTCAGAGACAGAAGTATTTTTTTCCCCATATCCTTCTACCAACCGACGAATCCACGAGTAACGGCCCACGCACCCATCCATCTGCTACTATACCCGAACATTTTACACTTATCGCTTTCTTAGAAATTGTCATATGAGTAGACACAGTTATGGGGTAGTGGGCGTTTGTCACTCGCAGACAATTTTTAATCCATCATAATAGGATTCATTAAAATAACATGACGTGAGAGAATTATTATTTAAACATCACGCCGATCCATGAGTTAGAATAGAGTTATACGTTCTCGACAATACTTAAAATACCATTTTTTACACTTTATACTGTATATTTAAACAATAAATTCTGCATCAAAATATGCAAGGGACTTGAAGACGTCAATGTTAGAAGACTCCAAACATTTACTACTTTTCCTTAATTCTGTATTATAAAACTTAATTAGTACACATTATAGTCATTATGCCCAGACACCTTATACACCGCCCCTTAAAAAAAGTCGGAGACGACCGCCTCTCGACAACCCACTTGGTCAAGTCACTGGATACGAACACCATCGTTTAACGAAATGTACCAACATTTGCGTTCGATTTATTTTAGTACCTAATCCGGAATCCCCATTGTCGACGGCCACGTTGTACCAAACACAAATCTCGACTTGTCTCCCGCACGCCGCACACCGGTGTATCGATAAATCCGTACACGGTTGTGTTTTTGAACAATCATTGGAGAATAATTTTACATAATATGCATATTAAGTACCTGCGCCGCTATACAGCCGCTAAATATTGATTATCATCATCGCCGTTTCTGTTACGATTTTATTGTTGTACACACACGCATTTATCGGAGGAGCGGACGACCGATAGTGCGATATGATCATAATACGTCTGCACGGGTCCCTTATTGCACACCCGAATGTTGCTATAAGTATTCATATCGCCGCCGCGCCGCCGTCTCGTAACGTGCGCATAGGTGGTGCCCCCGTGCGTGATTACGACGCGCCGCGTCTCGGACCCGTTTTGAGTTCGTACAAGATTTTTCGCTTAGCCGTAATAACTCCTAATTAAACGCATTTGCATCGGGCGCGCGAACCAGAATAGTGGTAATTACCCGACGCGGTGCGCAAAACATATGCACCGCGTAGCGTCGTAACGAACACATCCACGTCGCACCTACTTAGACGGAGCTTCGCCGCGGTCGTTGTCATCGTATCTTCCTCACCACTGCCGACGTGTTTTATTTCCCGCGCGAACACGTCATATTACATCCTTCGTACGTAAGACGTATACTTGCACTGTACGGATTATGCGCGTAGGTATATAATTTAGCAAACGATGCTTTCCGTGGACAAATCACCTAATACACCCCTACCGCGCCGACTCGTTAATAATTTCGCTTCCCCCCCCCATGCGTGGAGTAGGTAGGCGCGTACTTACATAGGTCGTTACGATAATTACGACGACGATAATCGTGTTAGTGTCGGGTATCGGGTTGAACGCGATCGATTATGACGTTATAACAATTCCCGATCGAACCCGAAGTGATAGTAATTATAATGATGACGATGATGATAATTATAATGATAACGTCTCCATAAAAGTCACCCACCCCTGTGCGACCGCCTGCTAGTCGTACGAGACGAACAGTTGTTAAAAATATATAGCTGTTACTACCCGATCGATGTCGTGCACTGCAGTAATGTGTTTTACATTTTTTGTATACATTGTGATCGGAAACTGACGTAACACTTATAATAGTAATAAAAATGATAACAACAATATTACGTACACGACAAACCAAATATTATAATGTAATGGTTACAGAGTACACATTATAGTAGTTACAATAGAAACCGATAACGTATTTTTGAAGTTGACATCGTATTTTTTTCTTCTTTTTTTTCCTTCTAATCATCAAGAGATGAACAGATGGCTGCTCGATATTAGCATAATCGTACGAGCAGTAAAATTGGAATAATTCGTTTCGATTTTTTTCCCCCTCCTTTCCGTCTTCTCGTGGCGTTTTTTCCTCTTTGTACTAGACGTCTTTTCTTCGTGCGCAGTGCGTGCATGGAAATATCACCGGAGAATTATCACGCGCGCGCGCAAGACCAGTGGCTTTCGATAACGTTAAACCCGAACGAATAACCCTCTCATCTGCAATCCGATCATTTATTACGGGATTTAAAAAGCGACAAGTCACGCGCATTGAATATATCATATAATTACTATACACGCGCTATGGCTGCGACGATACATGTATATATTATACGCGTGTATTTATGTGTATAGGTATACCGAAAATCCTTTGATATATGCCAGCCGATATAATATCGAAACGATTTTTTTATTTCTTATTATTTTTTGTCGTCGTCTTATTTTTTTTTTTTTTTTAATATTTATGAATAGGCACACATATACGCGTTCACCGATTTGATTCATTTCAATGAACGTCGCCTTTAACGACTGCGACAAAGCTATTTGAATAAACCACGCGGCATTCCTTCAGGTGTCCGTAAACTGGTTCGTAAGTGTGTGCGTGCGTGTGTGTAGTGTATGTTATCGAAATGTGACAATAACTAATGGTCGTATCACTTCGTTTGGAATATCGGATGATTCGATCGTTTTATTGTACTGCACATTGTGTTGTAATCGGAAAAAAAAAAATTAATAATTGATATTTCTTGGGTTACAAGAGACGTACATCGTGTACGCCTTTATTCCGCACGTACGGTTGACATCATGCTCAGAGTAAACCGAAAATTCCGCTGCACGAGAGTCGAGGCTGTATAAGTTCATTTTTAAGCATGCAATACAATGACGACACCAAAACGTGAACCGCAGAAAATAATAATAAACAACTTTTGAAAAAATCGTCAGTTGAAATTCAAAATAATTGCTTTCAAAAGGAAAATTTATACATTGTACCGAAATTATACGCTTTTGATGTTTCCGAAATTTAAAAAGAAAAAGTAGGTAATCACTGCGTATAGTTATTATAAGTATTGAAAACAAAATAATTGAATATCCCAAAGAATACTGCAGCCGTATGATTATAAATCAGTAACGAATTCGTCGTAACTCACGAATACCCGCTTCTTGTTTGAACATTATTTAAAAACTATAGCGATTAAATTATACAATACATTATTATAAAATACTAAAACCAGCATTGTTTGAATTATATAATATATGTATTAGTAAAATTGTTAAAAAGTAAAGAAAAAAAAAATCACAGTAATTTTTCAAGTTCTTTGCAGAAAGTTTTCAAGTATTTCATTTTCAGATTTCTTTGTTCGTATAATTACCGTGAAATAAATTACAATTAAAAGTTAAAAGAGTAAAATATTCCATTGAAAATTTACGACCAAAAACGTATAGCGGAAAAAAAAAAACAATAGTAACCTTTTTTAAATTATTCTTTGATTCGATACATAAATTAATATTATTATTATTATTTGCTCGGCATGCGTTCGTGCTTTTATTTATAAAAAGGACGACTTACTACGAATTTTAAACTTTTCTTTTCTAATACTCCGGTAACATACTCGTATTATTGTAATCGATGAAATCGAATATTTGACCGATTAATGTTATTATATTATATGCTATCCAGTATACTTCATAATTCATTTGATTTTGAGCCACTGCGCACGCGTATAGTACTGACTATCAGTGAAAAGTAGAAGTATAAATAATTCCATCAAGTTCTTTTCAATACAACAATCGATTAAATATAGGTTACGTAAATAATCTGATCATTTTTTACAATAATGTTCTCAGAAAATCGACGGTGTATGTAGGTTCGAAGACTGCATTAGTGATGACTTAAACTTCAGTTCGGTAATCGGAAATGATATTATGTGATTGCCTATTTATATATATGTACATAACATTGTTTACCATTTCTTATTATTACATTATATTCTGTAAAAACATAAAAATTATGTTTATTTTAGAAAAATGATTGATATACCGTCATCCGGGCGGACGACTATTTATTCGACCGAATCGTACAGTACTGAAACATATTCATATTAATCAAGCGCGTTTTTTTTATTACTATTTTTCTGTTTCTAATAAAAATCGTTTAACCCAAACACTTGTTTTTCTTTGATCGGCGTCTGTTCTAAAGACGTCCCCCGTCCCTCTTCCACACCGGCTGTAGTACATTACAGCGCGGACCTTTAATGGACATTAACGTTCGATAAATTACTCGGGGCGAAGCGAAATTAAGATGGAAAGCACATGACCTATAAAGGTCGGTCGTACATAACAATAGGCCGATTTAGCCCGTTAATTGCCTTAAGGAGATCGTTGCTGCGCACTTCGACGTAATACTATATCTGCTTCTGGGTCGCCGCGGGTTTTTCTAGAGACACCGCAGCAATTCCGCGAGTACCCACCCATAGTACATAACTATGATTTATAACATCTTACCGTGTGCGCTGTATACACGCACGTATACGTCGCATATTTGCGCACGGTGTACACACTGTACCTATGAATACGAGTTCGTCTGCGCATCTGCGTAGTATCTTATACGACTTGACGATAGGCCGCGCAGGTCGAGCGCGCCTTAGTCAAACTCGTTTGAATGTGAAGCATCCGAAAAGTTCTTTTGAAAAGCGTTTCGTTTTAATTTTTATTTCTTCTCCCTAACAAATGTTCACAGAAATATTGTATTCGTATATTGTTTTATTTGATAAAATGTATAAGTGCACATGTAATGGCATCGCTCTCACTCCGTAACTGCAGCTGTGGACACGAGTGAAGCGCATCAAAGTTAATTGTGCATTTTTCTCTTTTATTTTTTTCTGTTTTCAATTAGTTCAAAATCGGCATAACGTTTTGGTGCATTCCTAGACGATCGTAATATTTATAAGATTTTAATTTTTATGTACACACACACACACACGTATTACGTTGTATTGCGATTATTATACTATATGTATCGAATTCATATATACGATAAATATGACAATATTCAACATCTCCGAAAGTGTGGTGTACGAAAGTTAACGGAGAAACGCGTACGATAAGTGCTCGCTTATTGACGATCTATAACCACCTGCGCCCTGAGCGGGTGCAGTGCTTGTATAGAATTAATGAAATATCGAACAAATTTTCTTCGTTTGTAACGTTACGTGCGCGCGCGGCAGTCGCCTTATAGAAACGAGACCAAATTAAACGTTAAATTATTATGAAAAAATAATAATAATACCGCTTCGTATTGAGAAATCATTATTATTTGATGAGTTGTTATGTAAAAAAAAAAAAAGAGTAGTAAAAAATAAACGTATACATTTTCAAATCGACGTTGTTTTGTGTGTGCTCAATGACACGAAAACCGGTTCCACGTTTCGGCGGATCAAACGCACGCGAGACACTAATGTAAATCGAATATTATATTATTACGAATCGTAATTTGAATTTGATTGGTAACCGGTGTTCGGTTAATTATTTCCCGTGTTCGAACGACTCGCGGGCGCGGGGTTTGAGGTGGGGGGGGGCGGACGGCGACGACAGGCATGATGCTGGTAGGGGAAGAATGGAAAGAAAATATGAAACGGGAAACGGCATTTTTTTTTCTTTTTTCTTTTTGATTGATTGCTCGCAATGTCTGTTCTGGTGTACGGCTTGCGGTTTTTGCACACGGCCGTGTGACAAACGTTTTCCGAATGTTTGTGACAGGGCAGTGGCAAAAAATAATAATAATAATAATAATAAAAGAGGGACGGAATAAAAGGCAACGCGACGATTTTAGTTGACCACCGCGAATTCCCGTACTACTACTACTAATAATAATATCATTTTCGGCACCGAGTTGTATACGGTATAAAAATTATTTAGAAGTGTATAATATGCACTCTAAAACCGTTCGTTCGGCTTGTATTTCGTACGGCTGGAGCCGTTTTTAGGACAACAAGCATTACAAGTTTATAAATTATATGACGTGTTGTGAATCGAAAGGCTGCTCTTTGAGTTCTATTAATAAAATGCAGGAAACGATTATAACTATCGAGGGTTAGATTCTTATCAGGATACCAAGATGGATAATTTCCTTTAAAAAAAAACAACAACATACGAATGGATTAAGAATAACGTTTTTTTTTTTTTTACGTTCTTTTACAAGACCCCCCGCCCTTTTTACTTTGAGGACATAATGTGTTTGTACAACGTGCTTTGGTATACCATGTATGTATTAATAATATGATTTATTAACCAAAACATTGAAATATCGCACTGAAAACATTATTCATATACGTGAACGACGAAATCTAGGCGTAACAAGTAACAATGACGGGATTTCTTTTTTTTTTTTTTAATTAATTTCCAGTACAATATATTATACTCACTTCTCGCTTGTTTGTACGATAAGTCAGTGGGAGGGATACACATGTATATCGGTATCATGGTTAGTAACATGAATATCTCGTTTGAGGAAGTCACCCTTTGCAGATGATACCTCACGCGTAGTTTTCAGATTTGGTCATCTAGCTATAGGCGTAAAAGAGTGACAAGACGTAAACGGAAACAAAATAATGTGAATAACGGTTTAATTGTACACCGCGTTATCACGTAAAATAATTATGTGATTGATTTCGAATGTCATAATGTTAAACGCATATTCACGATTAATGACAAATCGTTTGACAGCAACAAGTTTAATGCTATTTAATTATTCCATTTGGTATACATGGTGTTTTGGAAAAATGAAGAATCGAAATATTGGTCTCCAGTGGACTCTCCACCCTAGTAAAAAGTATGCCTCGTCGGATCAAGGATATTTTTTATACGTTCGTGTTCGATAAAATTTTTCGTATTATTGTATTTTTATCTCGTTGTTCTGTTAAACCGTATACTTTGTGCCATTACTTCCGCGTCCCCCTGCAGCGGAGAAAAAGCATTAGATTTTCAAATAAACATTTAACGAGAAAATACTCAAATAACCTCGGCAATATTTATTTTCATTTTATTCCTTTCATACGCGCGTATAAATTGTATTATATATTATATTATCATACCGTCGCGCAATTTGTCCGGAATTAGATTATGGTAATTTTTAAATGTCCCCAGAGTGTTTTAATGACTCGGAGTGACTTATAGGACATCAGAAAGTAATGGGCGTCATTATATCTAACCTTATGAGTTTGGAAAGCTAATGAAACATCGAAGATGTAATAAAATAAACAGATGTAGGTATGTACTATCTGTGCGCGCATCGTCGTCGGTACGATCGTTTGGGGAACCTTTCGCGCGGCGCGTCTCGCATTATAATTCGTTTAGATTATGTATTATACCGAGTCAATTGACCGTGTTCAGCCGTACGCGGGAAATAATTAAAAACAACGAACGCCAATGCGCGGCGATAAGTTTTTATAAATTTAAAATCGTGTCGTGTGTAAAACGAAGAAGGATATGGTGGTGTACCTACTACGTCGATACTGATGCAGATCCGAGTGTTGAGTTTTCAATCGCGTATTGTTACGTATTCGCAAAATTCAGAAGAAAAATGAAAAAAAAAAAAACGATTCGTTCGCACGCTTATCATACAATTGGGTTCGAGGAAATAATTTATGGGATATATTCAGACAGTATTAGAATTATTTACTGCGCGCGTACACTTTAATTGTTACGACCTTATAAAAACCCATTACAGCGTAAATGAACGCGGCTCGAACGTGTTAAAATTGTATTTATTTTAATGGTTTTTATTTAAGAAAGTAGAATTTAAAATTTTTCAATTAAATAGTGCGTTGACCTCGGGCCAAACGTTATGTGTACTTTGTTTAACAGAGTTATGGACGAATAATAATTGACAAGGGGAAAAAATAAAAATAAAAATTAATATTCTTTAGAAATTTGTCCGTTTGTAATAATAAAGAAGGATAAAAAAAGAAAAAACCGTTATTATAATTCTACATTGATACGTACGACATGACCGATTTATTCGACTCGATATGATCAGAACCACATACGATGGGCCGTTTCCACCAGATGGTAAAAAACTTGAAAATACATATATATGTGTGTGTGTGTGTGTGTTTGTGTATATGCTCGCGTAATAATAACGTATTCCGAAGTATATCCTGTAATCTTTTCTTAATTCTTGAATCATAAATAATAATTAATCGAACGCGCAGTAAACAGATGTATAGGAAAACGGGCGCGCGTTAATATTGTAATATATTTCGAAGGGGTCTTGGCCGAACGTTTTGATAATATTTTACACGTCCGACTTACTACTGTACGCATTGTGTTACGCACAGATACATGTATATACGTACGTATAGGCAGGTATACTGCGCATATAAGCTATACGATAAATAACATTAATACGTCCTTAAACGGACTCGTTGTATAATAGAACGCGCGTATTACTTCACCGGCGTACACGGCGTATAACACGAAACCGACGGTGAAAATATATTACATATTTACATAAGATATGTGTATAGTTAAATTGTTATCGAATCTCACGTTTATTTCGAGTATCGGAAGACGTTATTGCGCCGTAAGTACTCGGCCGTGCAGTCATGCACGCGTGTAATAATGTATATGGGCGCATACTTGTAAGCATAAAAATTAAAAATAATAATAATTACGTTGCGCGGGTGGAGAAAATGTGTTTTCTGTATCACGTGGTCGGCCGGTATGACGTGGGTACCGTAGTGGCGGCATGTGGCGAACAGAAGCCCAGGATACGGACTACTGTACGTGGCCGCTAAAGGATGACGCGGTTTCCTTCTTCGGCAAGGGTGGTTGGTATACGCGTATATTACATATTGGTTGAAACGACTTCTTCGGTGCGCATCATATTTTATGCATTGGACTCGATAGCACACGTATACACATGTAGGAGCTGTTTCGGGCGCGTGAAAAAATATCGAAGCAGCGATTGTAAATTTTCCCTTTGGAAAGACGTCATGACTTGAGTTCACGATATCGTGAAGGGAGGGGTTACGCATCCGGCTATGAGCGCAACTATACGTCATCGTGACTGAGTCATAATACCGCGATATGGCACTGAAGAGATTTTTTTTCGATACATTTACCGAGAAAATAGATTTTTAGATTCTTAGTGAAACGAGAATTATGATAGTTGAAATTATCATGATGTACGCTTATAATATTTACTTTTTTTTTTGTGTCTTTGTACAAGATTTCGACCGGAATTTCACGACCAAGTTATCGATAGGAAATTATGTCCTGTTGCTACATTGGGGTGAGGTGGTCTCATTCTTGGAGTTTCTGAACAATTTCCCTAATAATTGAGAAAAACGGAGAAAAAATTGAAAAACTTAACCAAAATAAAAAAAGGCGGTTCCATCAACGCCTAGAATATTTTGTCACGCACTATCTACTTATTTATACGTTTCATGGATACAAGATTGGATTTCTTTGTAGCCGCAATATAAAAAAATGTTCATAGGAAATTTTCAAACAAATTTTATAAGCGTTAGAAAATTGGATATTTCAACGGAGACAACGAATTATGATTACACGATATCACATTTATTTCAAATTACTTATTTGCTTTTTATTCTATAAACATTAACCATAAATATTCAAAACATTTACCGAGTACTTATATTAGCATTTAATAGCTATTACATACTTTTTGAAAAATTGTTTTTTTTTTATGAATTGAAACCATAGTAAAATGCAATATACTTTATTAAGCAATCTGGTTCTACTACTATATGATCGACCATCTCTAGAAGTATAATCGGATCCACCTAACCTCTTTCGCTTAGAATCGTTTTTTTCGAGAACAATGGACAATAGTATACATATACATAATTGGTTTCATCTTTAAAATACCAATACGGAAATATCATTCGCATCCTGACCGGGGAATCTCGCACGGCCTAGGGATTCGCGATTTTTTTTAATTTCAAGTCATAATTTTCCGGACAACAGATGCGGACCGACGACGTGGAGTGTCTTGAAACGCTGGTGACCCTGCACGGTCGCACTCCTTGACGCGCATTGACGTCGAAAAGTCCTGCGGAATGGACCGACGTGCGACGGCAGAACATTCGATTAAGATAATGGGAACGAACGAGGATTGATGGATGTGAATTTGAATATACGACCATTGATATTGACCGTGTCGTTATATTGCCTGTGACGGCTACGCGCCGGGGCGGGTTTGACAGAGGGACAAGTATCATCTCGTCATTCGCATACACATTATATTATATACATAGTATATACGTGCACGTATATATGGACATGTATATACCTATACAAAAGAGATCTCGTCGCGCTAGGCTTCAGCAGGAGTAGAAGACGCGTAGGCGGCGGCGGTGGCGGTATCGTTTAAGAGCGATTTGTCCCCCGCCCTCGCCGAACAATGGCCCCGGGATCAGAGCTTCCAAAGGTCCGTACCAAAGGGGTTGTTGTCGCGCGCGCGGCGGCGGCAGCGACCCGTTTGATAAATGATAAAGCGACATTTTACCCTGTCCGTTTTCGAAACATTGACAAATTATGTAAACGTCTTATTCGCATTAGCCATCCATCGGTTTTGCCCGCCGTTGCGGCCGCAGTTGGCGTGGCAGTGGCGTGTTCTGCGCGAGTTTTTCGACTTTTTTTTTTTTCTCTCGACATTGTCGTTCGAAACCGTTTCACCGAGTGCTGTGTAATATATTTTGCGTTTAGCGTATATATATATATATATATATATATATATATAGCTATAAATAATATTATGTATACATATTTATATAGAAATCAAAACTATAAATAATTGAAACGTCACAGCGCGCACAGTATTATAATGACGAAAAAACCGTCTCGCTGTGCCTGCAGTGACATATATTATACGTAAATTTATACGATAATAATATTCGAGTTATTTTTTCCTCTTATACGTATCCCGATGGGCTTTCTCTCGAAGTGTAACCCTTCGGATAACTCTTCATATTGTTTTTTTTTATTTTTCTTTCTGTTCGAGAGTAATTAAATAATTTCGTCGATTTCATAACGAGGGGTGAGAATATCGCATAAGGGTGTGATCACGTTACGGTGATATACTCTTCGGGTTGCACAACAGAATATCAGAATATTTCTGACGCTTTTACCGCAGCAGACGTTGCTCAACGGCATTATAGGTGTACGCGTGAAAAGAAAAACTATACACGCACGCGTATATATTAACATATTTTACCGTTTCGTCTATGAAACAATAACAGAATCGGATAACCAATCGCAGTATGGTGTGAAGTTAGTTTGTCCGACAACAATATTTTAATCAGCTAGGCCCGTTCCTAGAACTTCGGAATACTCTCGAATTATGGTTTATCATACTAAATTTAATAAACTTACTTTTTGCGAGTATAAGATTGAATACCCTTTAATTAATTATTGGTTCAGTCGAAACTTTTATCACGGAATTAACTAACGATAAAACTGGCATATTTCCTTCTCACTGTGTAAAACATACGTATACGAGTAGCACAGTTTCGATCCACCATTTTATGAAAATAACGTAAAAATTGTTTATACGCAGTCGCACAGTGTATGAAAAATAAACGTACGCGATTAATTGTTTACAAAAATGTGTACTTATGCATTATTTATATCGTGCATTACTTTTGGGAGGTTCGTCATTTTTTTAACGGAAAGATGCGTATACACGTATATAAAGCTACGGACGGCCGATAAATTGTGCAGGGCACTCTGTGTGTTATAACATAAGAGTATTTTTTCACATCGGATAGTAAATTTCATTTTTATATTCCCATATGTGCTTTTGAATAATTTAATATCCGCATTGAGTATCCTCTAAATGAAGGATCATAATATTCGCCTTTAATATCAAAGTACCGGATTTTTTTTTTGTTTATCCTTATTGAAACGGTTTTTTCTTTATACGAGACCGTTTTACGGAACGCATATGTCCACACGACTATTTAGTTATTGCATTTAGCTTGCAAGGAGCTACTTGGAAATAACCCGTTTGGTAGTTTTTTTTTTTATTTTCAAATAATCTTCCTGTTGAAAACCCAACGAAAATAATATAACAAAAAAGTAAAAGCTTCGAATATAAATAATCTACATACCTAGTCACATTTGTATTAATTAATTAACATAATCTTTTTGTTACCTATTTTAAAGATAATGTATTTTTGAGTATTTTTGTGAGGAATGATATAAAATGTTATTTTTTTTTTTAGAATTTTTTAATAGAAAATTATAATCACGTATGTGTTACTTATTTTGCAACTGTTTTGAACACACCTCGGACTTGGTTCTCATTGCTAGTTGCTACGCAACACATCACATGTACATATAACTTATTATATTTTAAAATTGATTACAAATTTGTTTCGTCGTGGTTCGTATACTAAGTTTGTGAATAATGGATGGATTTAAAACCGTCGTAGTATTAAGGACATAATAATTTGTTGTTATTGTTGAATTGGAAAATAACGTAGCATAAACTTTACACCGCGCTGGTTGGGGAAAAAATGTTTGTATTAAAGTTCAATAAGGAGGGACGAGTCTCGATAATTTGATTATGAACGACGGCAGAGAAAAATTAATTTTATTTCTGTAATTTATAACTTTCCCAGAAGGGAAATCTTATATTCGGCGTAAAATATATATGCACTTCGTCGAGCCCGCAACCCCTCCCCCGATACGTGAACACTAATTGATCGGATTGACGGTTGGCGAGCAAAGTTTGAGTTTGTCATTTTTCCTCCGTCTTCGGCGTGTAAAAATAATAATAATACATAATAGAGGTTTTAGGAAGGAAAACCAATGGACTCGGCGTTGCGGAACCGTCCGTTGGGTATAGGTCCAGTACGGGCGGCGATATGCAACTACGATAAAGTGACAATAATAATTGATCTTTTACCGTTTTACGTATAGCTGTTGTGCTGGCTTGTAAGTTGTAAGTATATACACTATACATGAGTATATCGTATTTTTTTCGCACATCCCATGGCACTTATAATCTAATTGATCGAATAGCCAGAGTGTAATAATTTGAAAAATGTTGATTTGCTTAATGTAAGAGAATTGTATCGTTTTAATCCTTGTTTTGCATCCACCCCATGTACATTACTCAATTTATCTCCATATAATATTTGTAAGTTTATCCTTTTATAATGCTATACTAATGTACTTTTTGTAAATCTTTATTTTTATCATGTTTTATTCAATGTATTACTTTTGTCACCGTACTTGAGCCCACATGGGCGTTTATCCAATAAATAAATATGCGATTTACTGCGTACAGGGATGGCACATTTTGATATTCTCCGTGATAGTTGTTCGCCCGGCACAATCGATATCAGTAACCGTTTGAGCGCGCATCGAAACGCGAGTATACGTGTGTGCGCCGTGAGTATATTTACGTGTGTGAATGTTTGATGATCATTAGCATTTGAGATTAATAATAAAAGAACACTGCGCGAAGGGTACGTTACCGATGCATAAATTAGGCCGTGGGAAAACGGTATTAATTTATGCCGGCAAAAAGGGCACACACTCGCTACTCATATTCTCGATAAACGCGTGTATGCGTATGTATATATATTTTATATATGTGTACATATAGTTTATAGTTTATAATATGTACGCCGAAGATAATGCAAATTCGTCCCCAAAGAACAATACCCCCGTTGGATTATGTAATTTTTTCCGTTTTGTTTTGTTTGCTTCTTTTCCTCCCGATGTGTCCTCCGTTGTGTACACCTAAAATACTATACCTACACGTATATACATATTATTATTATACACTGCTGCGTTACTATAATATATTATACATATATACATACGTATACCTTTGGCGATAATTTAAAACACTATATACCGGCCCGGTACTCGGTACCGCTACCGCGGCTGTTGGGTGGGGCTTACGCGCGCCGCGCACACAGCGTTATATACGTATACACAACAAAACGAGGCTGAATATTTAATTAAAAGGGTTCGTTAGTTTTAGTTTAAGGGCAGTCACGGATAGAAGGAATTTGAATCCCTTAAGTTCAGCCTTCCCTTAAGAATAATACTACTTCGTTTGCATATACACCGTGGGCAGGGTGACGCGAAGGGGTGGGCCGGCGGTGCGGCCGGGGGTTGATTAGTATTACCCCTTTTTAATCAATGGACACGATCTGCATGCTTAATTATAACCGGTCTCTCTACCGCCGTTGCCTCGCGCGCCCGATTGCCGGCAGCAGCTAATCAATTCCGGGACGCGGAAACTCTCATGTATTCCTCCCGTATACGCGTGTACGCTAATGTATGTATGTATAATATTTTACTGGTTCGGAATGAAAAGAAATCGCGCAGGACGTGTACGTATACAATATAATATATAAGGCGTGTGCACCGTACGGGCCGCGAGGGAAAAAAAAATCTTTTTCGCCCGTACACGCATAATAAAACGCGAACACGTCTATATGATCGTACATGTACGGTAACAATAACGCACCAGCGTGTCCGTAATTAGCATATGCAAATGTCCATGAGACGTTTCTTTTGTTTTCGTCGGGCCGCCGCCGTGTCTTTGGGGCGTTTTTCACACGACCCGAAATCGGCCCGTTGTTTTAACGACCACGGCGAGAACCGAGGACCAATTGTTTCCGTTTAATTTCCCGAAAAGCAACTGTGCTGCCTCTGCAAACGTCCCTTCGAACCGTACGATTTTCCGTTGTACCTACGCGTAACATTATAATGTCGTCATAATCGGGTGGGTCGGTTACGCGTGTATTATTCACGTGGCAGCCTTCGTGACGAATAACCGTTTTCAATACAGCAGCCGGACATCGTTCGTCACATATTATACTCGTATATAGTGTACCGCTACGCCAACACGCGCTTTAGGATGTTATAATATTTTCCCGTGCGATTCCACGCCTACTGCAATGCACTTTTGCGACGCTGATCGTGATATTATGACCGTTTTTTATTTTTATTTTTCTTCTTATCTTCACTTTGGTAAAACTAAACATTCGGCTACAGCAGCAGTTATATTATAATAATATTATTTCAACTTGAATCGTACGACCACAAATAATAATAATAATAATAATAAAGATGGCCCCATGTTCTCTATACGCAAGCGAATGCGTATGATTAGTCGATATGGTCTCCGATAGATAGACTGTGAAACGCGGCCGCGGAAATACCATAGAGCGTCGTTATGCGCTCGCGGTGTGTACAAGAGCTTAATCGACCTTACATCCTCTCGGAGGGGGCGGATCGGCTGATGTCTAATTTTTCCTCTTCGCCCCGTGTTATCCTGCAGGCAATCGAGTAATATTTACAGACCGTATGATTAAATATATACCTATTTTTATATATATACGAATGCATTCGACCGTGATTCACATAAATATATATATATATATTGTTGTTTTTTTTTTTTTTGTATTCCGTTCTATTTCTTTTTTTACCGAACCTTCTACACTGAGTCGATTATTATTACCATTCGTATAATATTTTCTCTCTTTTTTTTTTCCACCGTTACCTATCAATCTTGACCGGTCCTTGCGTCGCGTCCTAATGTGATCTTAATTCGATTCTAATGACACACACACACCCGGCGGGGTCTTCCCCCGATCAATCGAACAACCGCCGCCGCCTTTTACACAAATACATATACATCGTATACGTATTATGTACGTATGTGTACACGTTTGTATGAACGCATTTCCCGCACTAATGTCTCACAGAGCAGTCTTACCCCCTCCCTCCGTACGTGCATAATATACATGTATATTATTCAAATACAGATTTAGAACTTCTCCACCGGTAATATTTCTGTTGACAAAAATATGGTTTCCAGTACCTACTGTAATTTTTTTTTCTCCATTCTCATTTCTCATGTTATATATACATATACATATATGTGTGTGTGTGTGTGTGTGTGTGTGTGTGTGTGTGTGTGTGTGTGTGTGTGCGTCTGTAGCGTAGTCGTAACGATCATTTTAGATTATTTCCTATAATGACGATGACTAGTGTCTTTTTTGAAGAAAAAAAAAAAAGACCCTCTTCTAAGAGTCAGACACACGTTTTGTGGAGCGACATTCACCGTGTATTGACATTTGGAAATTATTAGTTACACATACGACGCCGTCGTCATCTGGCGGTATCCGGTGTGCGTCTTCGTGGGGACCAAATCAAAGACCACATGAGTGTGTCCAATTAAAAAAAATAAATATATATGAAGTATTTTTGTCTTTACAAAATATTCGTGTGTCCCGGGCAGATTTCGTCGCTGCGCGTTTCGAATTCTGTCGTTCAAGTCGATTTAACGTTCCAATACAAAACGCGACGATCAAAACGGGAAAATATTAATATCGTTTAAAAATAGAACTGGAATCGTCACTGATTTGTTGTAAAAAAAAAATCTTCTCCTAGTATCAATGCATGTTATTTTCGATCAACAAATTAGGTACCTATTTGGCTATTTGGTAAAAATACGAGTTTAACTAGACGTTCGTGCTGCAATCGGAAAGCAATCGGAAAGCAATCGGAATTCAGAATAATTGATAGAAATTAATTCTTATTTAGTAATACATTTTACGACGCAACTATTACGATTTTATCTGATTTATTATTATGTTTTCGATTGTAAATGAATTCCAATAGTAAAAAAATAATTTTCATTTTATGTTCAAGATACTATAATATTTCTGTTGAATAAGTTTTTATTTCTATTCAAGTATTATGTAGACGCGGCTAAAACAAAATAAAACATTTACTACCGGTTTTATTTTCAGTGTCTTTGAAAAATGATCACAAATATTCTACATACTGCTGTTTCATATGTTGTTTTAGAATTACTGTAAAACAATATGAGTATTGGTTGAATTTGTTTTGTAAAAGACATTTTTTTGTAAAATGGGTACGAGTTTACATTTTGAAAAAATAGAGATGGTATTTCCCATGATAATTGTTTACCTTTTATAATGTAATTTG